>LPNX010271947.1:5390-58353 GCA_001517045.1 Pseudotsuga menziesii | reverse complement strand
CGACGACCGAAGTCACCGGATACAATTACGGGATAATCACTCCCTATCACTTTAGGACTTGAGTCCAAGGATGATGTAATCCTACCACATTCTCGACGACTAAAGTCACTGGATACAATTACCAGATAATCACTCCCTATCACTTTAGGACTTGAGTCCAAGGATGAAGCAATCCTACCACATTCTCGACGACCGAAGCCACCAGATACAATTATGGGATAATCACTCCCTATCACTTTAGGACTATGTCCAAGGATGATGCAATACTACCACATTCTCGAGGACAGAGGTCACTGGATCTATTATGGACAGATGTCCCAAGATGATAGAATCCCTCTTCATTCTCAAATACCGAGGTCTCCGGATCATTTTAGGGCAAGTGCCCAGGGATGATACAATCCCACCATGTTCTCGAGGACCAAGGTCACTGGATCTATTGTGAACATATGTCTCGGGATGATACAATCCCTCTTCATTCTTGAAGATCGAGGTCTCTGGATCACTTTAGGGCAAATGCCCAGGGATGATACAATCCCACTACAACATCACTACTCCCCCTTTCAAGGAAGGTCTTTCTGAACAACACCAAGCTTGTCTTGAAAGTGTTCGAACTCTACTCGAGGCAGAGCCTTTGTTAGTACATCATCATCCAAACCATCATCATCCACATTTTCAATATCTAAATACTGATCTATCGCCATCTGTATCTCCAGTATGTGAATACTAAAAGCATCATCATCTATATCTTTAGTATAGAAATACTGAAATCATCATCATCTCTATATTTAGTATAGAAATACGGAATCACCATCATCTATATCTACAGTATGTAAATACTGAAATATCATCTATATCTTCAGTATGGGAATACTGAAAATCATCATCATCTATATCTTTAATATGGGAATACTGAAACATCATCATCTCTACATTCAATATAGAAATACTAAATCACCATCATCTGCATCTATAGTATCATTATCTTCATCTTATCTTGTATGTAGAAATACCGGATTTCTACGTGTTACATGGAACACAGGGTTCTTTGTCATCACAACTGTGGTTATCACATAGAATCATTGTTGTGTCCATCTTTAGGTCAAAGAGACCTGATATCAGCTTCTGAAGCCATATGGATTCACAACTTAGTAGAGCAATCTGCTATGTATTCTGCTTCAACTATGCTAAGAGAAACATTGGACTGTTTCCTGCTAAACCATGAACTCATAGCAGACCTCAAATAAAAGCATATACCTGATGTGCTTTTCCTATCTGAGATACTTCCAGCCCAATCTGCATCTATGTAGCCATACAATCTATACTCATGGCTACCATCATAGTATAGACGAAAGTCTATAGTCCCTTTCAAATATCTCATCACATGTTTTGCAGCTACTAGGTGAACCGGTCTTGGTTGAACAAGATATTGACTTAAGGTGTTCACAGAAAAACAAATGTTTGGTCTGGTATTTGTTAAGTACATCAATGACCCAATAATCTGTCTGTAGTGAGTCACAACCACTAACTCTAATGATTCTAACAGCTTCAGGTTGGAGTCCATGGGTGTGGCCATGACTTTGGATCTCTTCAATATCTCTACCACATACTTTCCCTGGTTGAGAAAGATTCCTTCTGAACCTTTCCATACTTCTAGACCTAGGAAATAATGCATTAACCCAAGGTTTTTCATCTCAAATTCTTCTGTTAGTTTCTTCTTGCTTTCCATGATCTGTTTCTCATTCCCTGTCAAGAATAATTCATCCACATATAGTAATAGAATGATAGGTACAACTTTTACAACCTTGTAGGAAAGGTTATGATCGACTTTATTCTTGGGAAAGCCCATGCTCATCAGGAAACTATCTATTCTTTCATATCAAGCTCTGGGAGCTTGCTTTAGGCCATATAGGACCTTCTTCAACTTGCATACTTGATTCCTTCTGTCTTCAACTTCAAATCCTCGTGACTATTCGATGTAAATCTCTTACTCAATCATACCATTAAGGAAGGCTTGTCTTTACTTCATCATGGAAGAAACTACCATGATAGTTTTGAAGGAATTGTACCTTGCTTCCTAGAGTAACTGTCTCTTCAGAATTAATTCCCTCTTTCTGATAGAAACCTCTAGCCACAACTCTTACCTTACTTCTATCAGCAACATATCTTATCTTGCAAATCCATTTGGAAGATACCACATTCTTGCTTTCCGGTTTGAGTCAAACATCATTCTAGTATCACAACATCTTCTATGATTTTGTCTTCTTAGGTTATCAACATATCCTAGTCTTCTGCATTCAACCTTGAAGGTTGGAACCCACTTTACTCTTGGTAAAGTCTCGATCCATCACAAAGCTATCCATCATGTCATGCCATGTCGAACTCAGATATAATTTTTTGTAGTCACTCCCCCTGAAGTGGAGTATCATCTTCCCTCTTCATTCTGTATAGATGCTTCTATGCTTGATATATACTAGTCAATAGAGTATGTCATGTCATAGTCTATTCTTTCTAGGGAGAATCATGAACCTTGCTTTGTACACTTGTTCCATCATATCATATACATCATTCCCCATGATCAATTGTTATTCTTTGATCATAGCTTCTTTCATAGCATTCTTTTCTTCATCTTGAGTTATCTCTTGTACCCATGGTGGTCTTCATCCTTCAAGGTGGATCTACCACTCTCTGAAGCTCTTTCTTCTGTCATGGTGTCTCTGACCCTGGGAGCCTTAGATTCATGTTTCTTGGAGTGGATCTTGAATTGTCATCACTTGTTCTTTGGAACAAGTCTCATCCTTCTTTTCTTGTAGGAGGTTGTTCATGATCTTTCCTGCAATTCAAATGCACCAGTTGCATGGTTAGAACTATTTCATAAAACATATGCATAACGACAAATTCTTATGCATCATGCAATTGTTTAGTCAATACAATATTCATCCATATCTCACATAAAATTTCTAGATGCCTTCCATTTCCACCATGACATTATTGAGATTTTGCACTAATCCAATATGTCAACAAAAAGGTTTGATAAGTAATAATGGAGAGTTGTATAGCACCATGAGCTACTTACCCATCACATGCATATTAGCAATATACAGTCATTAATGCAAAAAAGAATACATCAACTGAATATAATCAAATGTATAACAAAACAATATCATGAAATGATAATTGAATACTTATCTTTATTTGTTTCATGGGTATACTCCTTCTTGAGTCTTCAGCTTCATCGTCTTCTTCAGCATCGTTTCTTATCCAAATGCTGAGGTGGATAAGAATTTCTTCAAGAGTTGAGATCTTCATATTTCTCATTGATTGAGGAATCTTCTTTGGAAGATGAGAGCTTGATCTTCAAAGATGAGCTTCTTCTTCTTCCCAAAGTCTGTTGAAAGTAATCACTTCCTTCTGGAACACATTTCTTAAATGAATGAATTCTATGATCCTGGGAGGCCATTCAAGGTGGCCATCACCACTTCTGCATTCTTCACTTCTTCTATCTCCGCTTGAAGTTGTTCTTTGATTTGAGATATCTTTATGACTGCATGGTCTCTTCATTCTGGATCTTCACATTCTTCAGCTGGTTTCTTAAGGTCATATTCTGATCTATGTTCTTCCCTTCAAATAGCTTGGTCAAGAAATCAACCCTCATCGATGTCTTTAGGGAAGACACTTGTAGTACAAGTTGATTCATAACTGAATAATCAATGATCTTCTAGGATTTGACCAAGTTCTTCTTGAGAAAGGCTTCTAGCCTCATCTCCCTCTGAAACTGGAACCTCTATCCTCATGTAGGTGTCCAATCCATTTTTTTTTCAGAGAGATCATATACTTCTAGGATTGGAAGTTGTCAAATTCACCAATCTTATCATCAATCTGATTTCATATATCACTTTGAAAAGAGAACCTCAAATGAGCATAGCAAAGGATTAGATCTTGCCGATTTGAGGTGTCCGTCCTGGTTCTGGAGTTGGCTGATCTAGGGTTTGTCATAGAAACCCTAATTTTAAAACTTGGAATATTTTAGATATTATTGGATAGACAGATATATCTCTTCAAATGGAGCTGTCCAATGTACTCCATTTCTGAAAACAGTGGAGGGAAGCTCCCGGAACAGGAAGCCCTAATTTTCCAATTTCTTCTACAGAAATTCTTGTTACTATTTCTGTGATATCTCCGAAATTTATGCTCCTATATGTCTGAACGTTTGTACTGAGGTAACCTCACATGTACCTGATCCACCACCATAGGTTTCATCAAAATTTGTTTCACCATTTGGGATTTATGATCCTTTTCCCAAGGTGACATGTTACAAGACTGTTCAGAACAGCGACGTTGTATGGCATGCCACGTGTTATTGGTTCATCTTCTGAGTCTGATATTCAGAACAAAGAAATTGAAGTCCATGTCCTTTCTATAACATCTTTAGGAATTCCATTTGGACCTCTGTATCCCAAGATATTACAATTCTCCCCAGGTGTCCTGTTTAGGGATGAATTTTGGAAGAGGCTAGAACCCTAACTTGGAGAGAACATATCTCCTGGAATAAAGAGAATCGGAGAATGAATTTTGGACACAGTGTTCATCAGGATTTTCTCTTCGGTCCTTGCAATTTTCATCTCCTGATCCTTCTCCAATATCGGAATATAGTCAATGTTCCAAAACGTAGCAGTTTTAGTATTTAGGGTTTTTCCAGCTTGGGGTCAAACTAGGGTTTGATTTTCCCAGAGATTCACCCAACCAAAAATATTGATCCAGGTCTCTAAACTTCAGTTTTGATGAGGATAAAAATCCTATGCTGGTCTCACTCAAAAATTCCTCTTCTGTAGAAAGCCCTAATTTCCACATCGAAAATTGAAAATGCTCAGAATCGAATTCCGCTTCGACAAAACGATGCACCCTTCAAAGGAGAGTCAGCCTAGCCTTATTTTGCTGATTTATTGTGGAGAGAGAACCAAAAAATAAGAATCCCTAGCTTCTGTAACTTGTGAAAGCTTCCCTATTCAGGTTAGCTCTGATACCATGTTAAATTTTAATATGCTTAACTAAGACATCAGTATATCATTTCATTTTTCATAATAAAATCATATAAAACAGGATCACTGAAAGAAACAGTATCACAAGAACAACACAGATTTATCCTAGGAAAACCCTAAAGGGAAAAACCCAGCAAAATCTTCCTCAATATAGATGCCCCAAAAAGTGAAAAAGGTAAAACCAACAAGGAGATCAAAAACCTGATTCTCCTCCTTCTCCAGCAACTCTTCTCCTCCACAAGTGCGTTATTCCAAGTGAGTGTCTGTCTCAAATGAGGAGCACTACACCTCTATTTATATTCATCCATTTACTTAAAGTTTACTCAATTAACATGTCGACTTAAGTTAACTCATGTAGGCTCGAGTTACACATGTAGGCTCAAGTAACCACACTGGGGTGCTGATGACCCACCTTTACAATTAGAGGGGACTACCTCATGAATCTTATTAGTTCTTCCGATTAGGAGCATCGGGGTACAATGTAATACAAGTAGTTCTCTCGGTTGGACCATCGAGGACCACAAAAGATACATAAAGAATATTCTTTGAAGTTACAATATTTCAACAGTACCCTGGGTAAAATGGGAAAAATAGAAGTTTCTCGAGGCTTCTGGATCATGAGCCTTGTGTCCTCCCTTATCCCTATCATAGTGGTTTAGTTGAGCTTGAGATCCCCCATTATAGGATCTTATAGGTCACCTCATCCACAAATCTCTCAACCATTCCTATCCATTGAGTCTTATAAATACAAGCTCATGTCTAAGGTTGAGGGGGAGAACTATAGAGGTATTGTTATGCTGTTGGATTGGCCACTTGGCCCAAGCCATTGGAGAGCATAGAGAGAAAATTTGGATCTTATGGGGATGAAGTGTTGGTCTCATGGAGATGCATGTCGACACTAAGGCTTAATTGGTTGTAAACTTCTCCATACATCTTAATGCAAAGCTGATTTCCATCCCACATCATTGTTGTTTTTATTTCACATGTACATGTTGTGAGATTCCTTAGTCACTAACATGGATAATTAGATGATGTCCTAGTAGCTTTGATGTGTTTGTATGTTTGATCTAGTTGCAGGTACACAGGTTCACTATCGAAGAAGCGTTCCATGTGTCTACGAAATCCAGGGAGGGTCTTCATCCTTTATCGTTCACTCATTTGTTCTGGATCTGAACCATTCAGACCAGAGGAACAACTTCTGTCCGCAGAAGGTGAAATATTCCTGGTTACATTCATACGGCATTGCCATGAGGAAATAGATGCACCTTTTGTATGCACAAAAAGCTGTAGACTCTGTTCAAGATATTCTCTTCTATATTTACATACTTTTCCTCCCTCTCATGCTCTCTTATCTTCTCTCTTCTTGCTCTACTTTACTCCTATTTAGTGATCTGCACACAACCTAGATCGACCTGACCTTCTCTACATGTCTATGCACATAGATGCATAACCACTACTCTGATGCACTCAGTGATATAGATTTATTAACAAAAAATTATATATCTCGGGTCTAGCTCAAGCGTCTTTTCCAAGAGTCTATTCATTACTCAAAATTGTTGTATCATCTAATCAACTCAAAACTATCTAACCCATTTACAACTTGGGTTCCTTATTTTATAGCCCTATTACATACTCGATTCAAATCCCATACATGCTTGTACATACTCAATAATGACTCGATACAGACTCTAACAGACTCAAATTCAATCTGTTGGATCACATTCTGTCACTGAGAAAGGGGGGAATCATTGACATAGATTTATACAAAAAAAATTATTTTTGCAAACATAAGAATAGAATTGAACACAATAATTTATCATGGAACCCAATAAGGTAAACCACCAACACTTTCCTATTATCTGCAAAACGTTGTTTTTACAATTACACAATAGAAGAAGATGTTTTATATAAGCATCGACAGATCAGGATGCACCCACACCCTTTTTCACCAACACCAACTGATAGGAGGCTTTGACCCCCTATTTACTTAGCTACAATTGACAAGGAAGCATCGAATCTCTTTTGTAGGAAGCAACCTGCCCTTGAACCACCCTGCCACCCTATAGATATTAATTCTTCACAAGCTACTTGAAATGCATCTCTTCCTTCAGCCTAACTTCTTCTTGAGTACTCAGATTAAGGATTGAGAGGCCCGCATTCAACTGAGTTTGTTTTATCAAACTATATACCTCTCCAAAGTTCATGTGTATTTTGAAGTGAAATCCTTTCAAAACTAATGCGACCCTTTTAAAAAATGACTTTACATTAAAATCATTTTTAACTATATATTGTTTTATTTAATTTTTACTCTATGTAGTTTTTTTTTTAAATATTAACACCTTTATTCATATTTTATTTTTAAAACTAGCGCTTTAGGATTTTTGCACTAAGTCTTCATGTTCACTAAAGCTTCATCATTTGATTCCTCTGCCACGTCTGCCACATTTGAATGATCATCATTCACATTGACGCCACGTCTTCTACCATGTATGCTTTTTGTGTCCATGTCAACCACTCATCAATGCCACTTTTACGAAACATTTATTACCATGTTTGCAACACAATACTACCACATCAACATCTTATTCATCGTCCACGTTGAAGAAGCCACATGTAGCAAATGATATAGGGCCATATATTCATCCCATGCACCAGGTAGGTGTTCTTCTCAAGGAGAATCAAACACCCAAAGCTCCCATGCTATCTTTGCACTATGCCTTTAATTAGACTACTCAGCCTTGGCGTTATAAACGCATAGATACAAAATTTTGTGCACAATGTGGTATATATTCCAAAAGCTAAATAAATCATAACCATTGATCATACGATTGGACGGTCCCTATAGCTTCGCCTACAATTGTTCTACTTTTAAAACCATGTTCTTCCAAATGAACAGAATCATAACAAGCTGTAATATTAGATCTCAAAGATGACTCAGCAACACTAGGATGCTATAGAATTGAATTCCTATGAATACCTCCATGAATCTAACTGCTCATCATGCACCTTCTCTACAAACTTTCTAAAACCACTCGATTACTGTATCCCCACTCATTATCATACCAAAATATGAGCTTCACAAATCCAATATTCACGACTATACCAGCATTGGCATTAGAAATTCTTGACCTTGCATCACCAAGGAAATCATTCGAAACACATCTTCATTGGTGTATCCAAGGATGCCTTTCAGTGACCCTTCAGATGCCACTTTTATTGTTGCTTTTGCATCACAAAAAGATGTTGGTTTCAATAGGCGACATGTTAGATCCACAACTGAAACAAAATCCATCCTAGTTAGCTTTCCATTTAAGTTTAAAATGACCTTTACAACTACCTTTGCAGCACCAGTTGAGTTCGGAATGATATTTTGTCCATCCCCATGACTTCCATGACAATTATTCATAGATGGACCATCTATTGTATTCTGTGTAGCTGTTGTTGCATGAACAGTTGTCATGAAACCTTCAACAATGCCAAATTCTTTGTTCACTACCTTATCAAGAGGAGAAATACAATTGGTTGTACAGCTTGCATTTGAAACAATTTTCATATCAGGCTTATATGATCCTTTATTCACTCCAATCACAAACATCAATGCATTTGCTGATAGAGAAGAAATTACAACCTTCTTGGTTCCACCCTTAATATATGCAGATGCCTTTATTAAGTGTTGTAAAAACTCTAGATGAGTCTACAACATACTCAGCTCCATACTCATCCCAAGGAATCTCTATAGGATCCATTTTAGAATTGACTGTAATTTTGTGACCATCAATTTTGAATGTTTTATCAATGACAACCTTCATAAAATCTGTCAGCCAAAGACACTTTCTATAAACTCTAGACAAATCACACCAAACCTTATTGCCAGTACTTCATGTTTTATGCAGCGTGCATAGTTTAGATTGGTCTTTCATGATTTTTTCCTCTTCCATTTTTGATTTCCATGACCAGCATGCCTTTGACCTCTGTGCATTTATTTTGCTACTCTGACCCACTGCTTTTTCAACATTCTGCATTCATATATTGACATCAATTCCAACCAGTAATGCCATATTTCCAACAATCTCCCCCTTTGGCATTGATGGAAACACTATTCATTTCTCCCCCTTTGACATCAAAGGCGAAGGGATGAATGACTCCCCCTGATTTTGTACTTCCTCTGGGCACAACTGTAGTTCCTTTATTCATTTCTTTGACTGAAATGAATTTCATCATGTCCTCAAATATGATCACAAGTCTCCCCCTGCATTTGATGTCACTCTGATGCGTTGATTTTAGAGTTTATATTGGAGAGGATATCACCCCTAATCTTTGCCTAAGATATTCAAACACATCTCTGCTTAAGGGTTTTGTAAAAATATCTGCCACCTATTCCCTTGTTGAGAAATATTCCAGTTTAATGTGATTGTTTGCATCTTGTTCTCTTAAATAGTGATACTTTATAGGGATTTGTTTTGATTTTGAGTGCAAAACATGATTCTTGGAAAAACTTATAGCACTTGTATTATCACAGTGGATAGTGATGGGTTCTTCAAACACTAATTTTATGTCTTGTAAAGTTTTTCTCATCCATTCAACTTGGGTACAACATTCTGCTGCTGCAATATATTCAGCTTCAGTGGTAGACATGGAGATTGAGGTCTGTTTTTTACTTATCCAAGCTACCAGTGACTCTCCCAAAAACAATGGCCCCCCACTTGTGATTTTCTTATCATATACACATATTTCCTGATCTTCATATGAATAGGCTCTTAAAGTGAATGAATTCTTGCTAGGGTAGCATAATCCAATATCTATGGTTCCTTTTAAGTATCTAAATATTCTTTTCACATCTTGAAAATGACTCTCCTTTGGCGTAGCTTGAAATCTAGCCACCATTGTGACTGCTTGCCTAACATTAGGTCTGGAGGCTGTTACATATAGTAAAATTCCAATCATTGATTTGTAATGTTTTGGATCCACATCTTTGGTCTCATCCTCTTTGCTTAATTTGCAACCTACTTTCATAGGTGTACAAACAGGCTTGCAATCCTCTAGTTGGAATATCTTCAACATATATTTAACATACTTGGATTGGTGGATAAAAGTTCCCTTTTTGGACTGAACTATTTGAAATCCTAAGAAGAATTTTATTTCACCAAGTAAGGACATTTCAAACTCTTTCTGCATCCTACTAGAAAAATCCTTACTTATTTCTTCATCGTCACTCCCAAATATGATATCATCAACATATACTTCCACAATAACCATACTATCATCGGTAAATTTACAATAAATATTACTGTCTATTGATCCCATTTTGAATACTTCTATTTGTAGATAAGAATCTAGTCTTTCATACCATGCTTTGAGTGCTTCTTTTATCCCATAAAGAGATTTATTTAGTCTACAAACATAGTCTCCTTTATCAATGAATTTAAAACCTTCTGGTTGCTCAATGTAGACCTCTTCTTCTAAGTTACCATTGAGAAATTCTGATCTGACATCCATTTGGTATACTTTCAAATTTTTATGGTTGGAAAAAGCTAAGAACATCCTTATTTCTTCCAATCTGGCAATTGGTGCAAAGTTTTCTTTGAAATCTACTCCTTCAACTTGAGCATACCCTTTACATACTAATTTGGATTTTTTCCTAATGACTTGTCCATTTTCATTCATTTTGTTCCTAAATACCCATTTAGTTCCAATGACATTCTTGTTTTTTGGTCTTGAAACCAACTCCCAAGTTTTGTTCTTTCCAATTTGGTCAAATTCTTCATTCATGTCATTGACCTAGCTCTCGTCTTTACATGCTTCCTTGATTGAGCTAAGCTCAATGTGTGATAAAAGTACAATTTCTATCTGATATAATAGTTGTCTTCTTGTCTACACTCCAATGCTTTTATTTCCAATAATGAAGTCTTCAGGATGATTTCTTTGAATTATTCTTGAAGGTGCCTTTGTTATCTCTTCTTCTCGAATATATTCCTCTTCTTATCTGGTATCCATTTCATCTTCTTGTGTCTTTTCATTTTCTTCTATATCTTCTTGTGTATCAACTAGCTCACCATTATCTTCATCTTCGTTGTCCAGTACAGTCTCTTGATGTTTGAATTTCTTTGTTTTTAAATCATCAACTTTAACATCTACACTCTCAACAATTTTATGTAGTCTGAAATTATAGCATTTGTATGCCTTTTTGGTAGGAGAGTATTCAAGAAATATACCTTCATCAGATCTAGCATCAAATTTTCCAAGATTCTCATCAACCCTTTTGATGTAACATTTAATTCCAAATACTTTGAGGTATTTTACTGAAGGAGCTCTTCCATACCATAGCTCATAAGGAGTTTTATTGTTGTTGATCCTGAGCTGACCTCTATTTAATATATATACAGCTATGCTTATAGCTTCTCTCCAATATCCATTAGACAATTTTGCTTCATTGAGCATGGTCCTTGCAGCCTCCTGGACTATTCTATTCCTTCTCTAAGAAATCCCTATTTGCTAAGGTGTTCTGGTAGTAGAAAATTGTCTCTTAATTCCATGGATTTCACAAAAGAGATTAAACTCCTTTGAGGTGAACTCACCACCATTGTCTGATCTAAGACATTTTATTTTTGACTCTATTTCATTTTCAACAAAAATTTTAAAGATTTTGAATTTGTTGAATGCTTCTAATTTTTCTTTGAGGAAAAATACCCAAGCCATTCTAGTAAAATCATTAATGAAAAACATAAACTAAGACTCTCCTTGCAAAATTTGTCTCCTTGTAGGTCAACAAAGGCCAGTGTGAACCACCTCTAAAGGTTTTGACATTGAGTATTCTTTTGTTTTGAATCTAACTCTTGTTCACTTTCCAAGTTGACAATGTCTACATATGGGATTTGAAGATTTTGTAATTTTTGGCAAGTTTCTTACTGCCTCAAGATTACTAATTTTTACTAAATTATCAAAATTGATGTGCCCCATCCTCCTATGCCATAGCCAACTTTCATCCATTACATTTAAATGACATTCCTCATGCATTTTTTTGTTTAGAATGTATACATTCTAGGAAGTTCTAGGAGTAGTACCAACCAACCTTCCTGACTCCTTTCTTCTAATCTCACATTTCTGAGAATCAAAGATGCAAATATGTACTTGATCATAGGTTTGGATGACACTTAATAAGCTAGGCTTCAATTTTTCAACCAGCAAAACATTTTTGGCTATCTTTTCCCAAATTCACAGTGCCTTTCCCAAGAATGTTACCTGAAGCATTGTCACCGAATGTAACTTTTCCTTTATGTTGTTTTAAGTTCAAGAATTTTTTCTTGTCTCCTATCATGTGTTTTGAACAAACACTGTCGAAATACTAGAGATCCCCTTCATTTTGGGCTTTCAAGGCAATAAGACATTCCTTCTTTGATGTTTTTTCTTTCCAAAGCTTCTTATGCTCTCTCAGGTCTTTTGGTGTTTCTAAGATCTCCAATAGTCTACAATTGCTTTCTTTATTTCCATAGTTATGGTATTTGAATGATTCCAAATCTCTTTATTACAGAGGTGTAAAGGGGTTATAATTTGTTCTCTTGACTTGATCGACTGTTTGGTTGTTTTTAAATTTATAGTTCTTGCTTCTCAAGTTTTTCCTTCCATATGCTCTACAGTTAATTGCTTTGTGTCCAAAGTTAGAGCATGAAAAACAATAACCAAAGAAAATATAAGGATACCTGTTTTGATAAACTTTCTGTGAGGTTGTCTTATATTCCTTCTTGATGGGTGAGGATAATTTTTTGGAGTTCTGATTATTGTTTTCCTTTTCTTCATCTTTCTTTTTGACTGGACTGAGGAGAGAAGATGCATAATATTTTGAGTTACCTTGGTTTTCTTCTAGTGAATAACCTATTCCATTTTTGTTACTTGAATCCCTTTGTGTGGTTATAATCTCATCCAATATCTTATAGTTGTTTTCATATTTATTTGGACATGTTTTGTATCTAGGTCTTTCCTTCGGAGAGCTAATTTTGCTTCAAATATTTCACAGGTCATTTGTTTTTCTTTAAGATATTTTTCTAGACTTTCCTCTATCTTGCTTGCTTCTAGAATTTTATCCTTCATGTTGCTTATGATTTTCTCCATCTCTTTATTCTTTTGTTCATGTTTTTCTTTCAGTTCAACTATAAAAAATTTCAGTTGTCTATATTTGTGTTTGTATTTTCTTAGTTCATCCAAGGCACTAAGAAGTTATTCTTTCATATTAACCTCTTCTTTATCTTCAGACTCTTCCTCATTCTCAATTTATTCAATGCCTAAAAAAAGGACTTCTTCATCACCGTCACTAAACTTAGATGAACTCTTGTTCTCTTCTTTTGAGTAGAAATTCCTTTTTTCTTTGTAATTCCTTTTATAGTGGGATTTTCCCCTTTTCCAGTATTGTTTATTTTTTTCATATTCATCTTTAGAATATTTCTTGAGATAAGGAAACTTAGCTGCAAAGTTCCCAACTGTGCCACAATTAAAACATTTGAAAGGAAGTTTTCCTTTGTACTTCCCTGATCCTTTCTAAAGATTGTTAATAAAGTTGGCTTCTTCTACATCAGACTCTTCATGATGGTTGTCTTGAGATGTTTGATTCTAATTTTTTTTCTTGATCACTTTGAAGGCTGCTTCTTCTTTTGAATATTTATCAATACCTATTATTAGCTCATAGTCTATGATAATTCCATATAATTCCTCCATGGTAAGTTATTCTATCTTCTCTCAGTCTTCAAGAGTGGATACTTTGGGATTGTATGCCATAGGGAGTGTTCTTGGTACCTTTTCAACTAGCTCACTATCTGGTATCTCTGCTCCCAAACCTTTGGTTGTATTAACAATACTTTCAATTCTTTCAAAGTACTCTGATATAGTTTCTTCATCCCTCATTTTTAGAATCTCATATTGTACGTCAAAGGATTGGAGTTTTTCCTTCTTTACTTTAGAATCTCCTGCATATAGGGTTTCCAATCTGTCCCAGAGCTATTTTTCACTCATACATGTTAGTACTTTTGCAAGGATCTTTTTACTCACTCTAGCTTGTAATGTGTTTAGAGCTTTTGCATGTTCCCAATACTTCTTCCTTTCTTCTTCTTCTGTGGGAGTGACCTTAGGAACATCATATCCTTCTTCAACTAGTTCCCAAAATTCCAGCCCAATGGAGATCAGATAGTTTTTCATTCTAATCTTAAAGAAAACAAAGTCTTCACCATCAAATCTGGGAAATTTCATTGATAACTTCATCTGTTGATCCCTAGTGTTTTAATAGGATCTTCCTTCCAATGATTAAATAGTATTGAAGGATCCAGACTTGATACCAATTTTTGGATTAGGTTCTGTCACAGAGAGGGGGGGGTGAATCAGTGACACAACTTTATACACAATTTTTTCTTTTTGCAAACATAAGAACAAAAATGAACACAATAATTTATCATGAAACCCAATAAGGTAAACCACCAACACTTTCCTATTATCTGCAAAACTTTGTTTTTAAAATTATACGATAGAAGAAGAAGTTTTAGATCAGCACCAACTGATCACGATGCACCCACACCCTTTTTCATCAACACCAACTGATAGGAGGCTTCGAGCCACTGTTTAGTCAGCTACAACTGACAAGGAAGCACTAACTCCCTTTTGTAGGTAGCAACTTACCCTTTCACCACCTGCCACCCTATAGATATTAATTCTTCACAAGCTGCTCGAAATGCATCTCTACCTTTGGCCTAACTTCTTCTTGAGTACTCGGATGAAGGATTGAGAGGACCTCATTCAACTGACTCTGTTTTCTCAAACTATATACTTCTCCAAAGTTCATGTGTATTTTTAAGTGACACATCCCTTCAAAACTATTGCGACCCTTTTAAAAAATGACTTTACATTAAAATCATTTTTAACTATATATATATTTTATTTAACTTTTACTCTATGTAGTTTTTTTTTTAATATTAACACCTTTATTCATATTTTATTTTTAAAACTAGAACTTTAGGATTTTGGCACTAAGTCTTCATGTTCACTAATGCTTCAGCATTTGATTCCTCTACCATGTCTTCCACATCTGAATGATCACCATTCACCTCGACGCCATGTCTTCTACCATGTATGCTTTTTCTATGAATGTCAACCACTTGTCAATGCCACTTTTACCAAACAGTTATTGCCAAGTATGCAACACCATACTACCACAACAACATCTTAGTCATCGTGCACGTCAAAGAAGCCATGTGTAGCAAAATATATAGGGCCATATAGTCATCCCGTGCACCAGGAAAGTGTTCTTCTAGTGGAGAACCAAACATCCAAAGCTCCCATGCTATCTTTGCACTACGCCTTCAATTAGACTATTCATCCTTTGCGTTATAAGTGCATATATACAAAATTTTGTGCACAATGTGGGATATATTCCAAAATCTAAATAAATCATAACCGTCAATCATACAATTGGATAGTCCCTGTAGCTTCACCTGTAATTGTTGTAATTTTAAAACCATGTTATTCCAAATGAACAGAATCATAATGAATTGTAATATTGGATCTCAAAGATGACTCGGCAACACTAGCATGCTGTAGAATTGAATTCCTAAGAATACCTCCATGAATCTTACTTCTCGTTGTGCACCTTCTCTACACACTTGCCAAAACTACTCGGTTACTGTATCCCCACTCTTTGTTATACCAAAAGATGAGCTTCACAAATCTAGGATTCATGGCTATACCAGCATTGGCATTAGAAAATCTCGACCTTGCATCACCAAGGAAATCATTCAAAACAACATCTTCATTGGTGTATCCAAGGATTCCTTTCAGTGAACCTTCATATGTAGCTCTTATTGTTTCTTTTGCATCACAAAAATATGTTGGTTTCAATAAGAGACATGTCAGATCCATAACTGAAACAAAATCCATCCCAGTTATCTTTCCATTTAACTCTAGAAGGACCTTTCCAACTACCTTTGCAACACCAGTTCAGCTCAGAATGATATTTTGTCCAGCCCCATGACTTTCACGCCAATTCTTCATAGATGGACCATCTACTATATTCTGTGTAGCTGTTGTTGCATGAAAAATTGTCATGAAACCTTCATCAATGCCAAATTATTCATTCTCTACCTTAGTAAGAGAAGTAAGACAATTTGTTGTGCAACTTGCATTTGAAACAATTTTCATAGCAGGCTTATATGATTCTTCATTCACTCCAACCACAAACATCAGTGCATCTGTTGATAGAGTAGAAATTACAGCCTTCTTGGTTCCACCCTTAATATATGCAGATGCCTTTATTAAGTGTTGTGAAAACTCCAGATGAATCTACAACATAATCAACTCCATACTTACCCCAAGTAATTTCTACAAGATCCCTTTTAGAATTGACTGTAATTTTGTGGCCATCAATTTTGAATGTTTTATCATCAACAACCTTCATAAAATATGTCAGCCAAGGACACTTTCTATAAACTATGGACAAATTGTACCAAACCTTCATGCCAATACTTCATGTGCTATGCACCGTGCATAGATTAGATTTCTCTGTCATGCTTTTTTCCTTTTTCATTTTCAATTGCCATGACCAGCCTTCCTTTGACCTTTGTGCATTTCTTTTGCTGCTCTGACCCAATGCTTTGTCAACATTCTACATTCATATATTGACATCAATGCCAACCAGTAATTCCATATTGCCAACACAATCGCTATCTTAGCCAACTTACTATCTTCAATCAACAGGTTGTCTTTTTTATTCTAGCAATACATAACAAAAAGGCGCTATCAACCTGACTTACAAATATGCCTTTACGCGAATGGTTTCTTCCAACTCCAGTAGAGCTTGAACCCATGATTACCAAGGAAATTCACTTTCTCAGCGTTATTCCTTACTATCATTTTCCTATCGTTACGCTTCTTCACACGCCTACTTCTGTGAATATTCTTCCATTTCATCTCATATATTGCTATATCCTTATGTCGTAGCTTACTAATCTGGCACAACTTCCTCATCCTGTGCCTTCTCCTTGTCTTCTTCTTCACTTTCCTTCATTTGTCGCAGCATTCTTCCCTTTCCTTTGATGTTTCTTGCTATGTTGTAGATCCTTCCTCTTCTCCTTTGCACTCTTCTTCCTTACTTAGGAGAAATTCTACATGAATCCTTCCCTTCCATCCTAATGCCCAACATGAAATTTGTGGGGTTTTGTGGTGATGGTTGGTCGGTCGGTCGTGTGGGTAGGGTGGTTTTACCCGTGGAAGTGGACTAGGGGTGGTTTATGGATTTTATGTGTTTCTTGTTTTGGCGTGGGTTGATTATGGAAAGTATTTCGGGAGGTTGGTCATCTGACCAGCGCAAAGAGAGGGCGTTTAAATATTTACATCGATGGTAGGGATAATTTTAGGGGGGTTTCTTGAAAAAAAGATTCGCCAATTTGCAATTTTTGAAGCCCCGTTTCGCCCAATTTTGATGGGGTTAACATTTTTTACCCTAAAAATTGCCAAATTGTTATATAAACGATATAAAATCCTTGGAAATTAAAATATTTTTTGAAAAATATTGCCAAACATTTTATAGTTGGTGTTTTAAGAATTGGTAAGATTCGCCAACATTTATACACTTTTAAATAACTATGGTTCCTTAAAATCATCCCTGATCGACGAAAGTGTTTTGTTGTTGACAAGGACAATGTGATGGAAAATGTATCTTCCCTCAGCACTAGGAATCTGGTTGGGTGTTTGCATTATTGCCTCTTGTACAAGGAGAGATGGCTCAGGTGGATTTCTTGACTATGGAAACCCCTCTTAGACTATGGCCCTATTGTCAGTTGCCTCTCAAATGGGTGGTATGTATTTGTTTTTCTTGAAGAAGTCAATGAAATCTGAATTATGGACTTTTTTTGGTTGATTGATAAGGGATCTCTAGTGCTATGGAGGTGCTGGAGTGGATTCGACCCGTGGAGGTCAAAGGTTCATAAGAGACATCAATGGGTTTTTTTGTCGGACCTACCACTTCCTCTATGGACCAGGGAGTCTTTGTGAGAGAATGGGAATGTATTGGGTCATTTTATCTCCTTGGATGAATCCCATCTCCATGCTTTTGATAAATGCATGGAGAAAGTGCTTGTGGAAATCAACATTGCCGAGGGTTTGGAAGAGTTTCTGGATATCGATTGGGGTGGCCATATTGTGGAACAAAGATTGGACTACTTGCATGTACCATTTAGATGCCATTTTTGTTGCGCTATGGGTCATTTACGGTATGCATACAATTTGTTATTTGGTAGTGGTAGACCTTATGTGACTCCTGATGTAGGGAAGGTGGCTTGTGAATCTCTGATGATCTCTCATAAGACACAGTGTTGGTGGATGTAGAGGGAAAGAATCCGACCACTCAAAACACTGCTAATTTTATCCCATGCTTAGACTCTGTTTATGTTGAATTAGCTTTGGATGATTTTGAGACCATTGATGAGATAGCTCAGGGGGATTTGTTGGGTGATTGATGTCTTGTGGGTGATGGGTTGTCAAGGGCCTATGGGGAAACCCTATCTTCTAACTCCATTCTGGCTAGGGAAAATGACTGCACCCTCTGATGAGGATGTTCCTCTAGTTCCAATGGGGGTGGGATTACCTCGAGAGGGTTTGTTGATCCCAACAGATGACATAAGAAATGATGATTTGTCCGATGGATTGGGACTTGGGGTTGGATTGTTGAACTAGTAGGGTGGGGTTCGGACTAAATATTTTCCTCTACTTATCCCTGCGGGTGGCGGGACTGAATCAATCACTGAAAATAGTGGTTTGGGGAAAATTCAGACAGTTTCTCCATGTTTTGTTGACTCTTCCCTTAGGGTTTCTTTGACCATTTTTTTTGATTGACCTCAAGCCTCATCGACTATCCTACCATTGACCTCTTTTAGGCATGAAAACATCACTACCTAGTGGAATCATAAGGAGAAACCATGAAAGGGTTGTTGGGGGACTAATGATGCTATGGGGGAGGGACCTTTTATACTACTTTCTATTTGCATCAAGGACGCCTCCCAGAATATCCAGAGTCCTTCTCAGTCTTTTTATGTTGGGGCCCTTAGAGCACATGCAACTCAGGATGTTGTTTCTTGATGTGACTTGTTTCATTAAACACTCGAGGGTTTGGAGGGAACCCTAAGAATCTAGCCCTTTAGTCTTTTATTTATTCTATGCGACCGAATATGGTCTTTTTACAGGAAACTCTTTGCGTTAGTGCTCATTCTATGAATTTATTTGCTAATTTTTTCTCGGGGTGGTAGTTTTGTGCGGTTGATGCTCTTAGGTATTCTAGGGGTTTGTTGATTGCTTGGAATCCCCGTTATTTTTGTTGTAAGGATTTTACGATGAAGGCTGGTATACTAATTGAATTTGTGGGAAAGGGGTCGCACTATGTTTGGATTTTTCTTAATATATACGCTCCTTACTTTGAAAGAGAGCTCTTTTTGGAATTTAATTGCCTCTAGGGTGTTATCAAACATTCAAAATATCATTTTTGTATGGGACCTTAACTTCACGACCTTGGCTATGGAGGTGTGGGGATCATCTACTAGATGTGATCCATTGGGAATTTTTTTCAAAAATAATATATCTTCAATGCATCTTATTGGCATTATGTTGGGAAAGCTAGGTCCCACTTGGAGAAATGGTAATGTGGGTAATAATGGTATAGGGAAAATATTGGATCTCTTTTTGGTGGCAAAGTCTCTAGTTCTTCTGATGTCTCAATATAGATCCCAGGTTCGTCTTACCTACAGGAAAAGATCAAAGTTCTTAGTCTCTATCCTTGTTTCTTTTCGATGGAAGAGGATGAACTCATCGGTAGACCTATCAAATTAGGGGAGATTGAAGTTGTTTTGAGGGGTTTTGCAAAGGATAAGGCATCGCGTCCGAATGGATGGCCGGTGGATTTTTTTATCTCCTCTTTTATTTGGTAGGTGCTGATATTTTGAAGGCTAAGGAATTTAGCAGAGTGCAGGGATGCATTTCACATGCTATAAATGCGACTTACATTGCATTAATTCCAAAGTGTGACAAACCGTAAACCTTCATGAACTTTAGACCCATCTCAGTTTGCAATCTGACTTATAAAGAGATCACTGAAATTATTTCTAATAGAATCAAACCCTTTCTTGCAAAGGTAATTCCAGAAGAGAAATTTAGATTTCTCAGGAAAAGACAAATCCATGAAGCTGTGGGGATCACATAGGAGGTCATGCACTCCATCAATGTCAAGAAACATGAAGCTTTGATTTTAAAGATGGATATGATTAAGGTGTATGACCATGCAAATTGGACTTTCTTGAGATTGATATTGCTACAGATTGGTCTTAGTGTGGAGACGGTAAATTGGATTATGGATTGTGTTTCCACTGCAAAATTTGTAGTATTGATTAATGGGGTTCCTTCTCCCTCTTTCTCTACTAGTTGGGGGCTTTGACAGGGTTTCCTACTTTAATCATTGTTGTTTCTACTGATTGTAGCATTTTTTAGTCTCCTTCTACATGAGTATAAGTGGATGGGAAAGATTAAAGGAATACAATTCTCTTCTACATTGTCTCTTACCCACATTTTGTTCATGGATGATGTGGTTATGTTTGGTTATGGATCCTTTGAGGAACAGAGATAGTTCAAATATATTATTGACCTCTTTGCAGATGCTTCAGGTATGGTGATAAGTGTGGATAAATATTCGTTTCTAACAAATAATGTTTCATTGACAATAAGCATCTGCAAAGAGGATTATGTTTAATTTTATGTGGGGTGGTTATTCAGAAAAAAAGAGAGCTAGACCTAGCTAAGTGGGGCCTGTTGTCTCGTCCTTTTGGAAGTGGTGGGTGGATCATAAAAAAATTGGAGTGGTTCAATTCTGCATTGAGGATGAATAATTTTTGGGGATCCTTAAATGGAAATGGTATTTGGAGCCATGTTTTAAAAACAAAATACATTAAAAATATGTCCATAGTTGACTCACTCGGGGTGGGATCTTATCCGGTTTAGAATATATCCGTCATTAGGAAAGGATTCATAAGAGTCCTAGGGTGGATAAGCAAATCACTATGTTGGAAAGTGGGAAGTGGTGGTGTGGTGTTAGTAGGGGTGGATCCAATTATTGGGTGTTATAATGTCTAAATTAATTCACCTATTCTTTAATTATCAACCAGGGTTAGTAAGCTTAGAGTTGACACAAAATATATGCGAAGGCATAGGGGTTCTTATGGTGTCGTGGAAATATTTTAACAACCAAAAGATCGAAATATATTTCAAAATGAAAAACAGAGTCAAACTCCTAAGAATGCAATTATTAAGGTAATCATAACTGAGACATAATAATAAACTAAACAATTGATAATTTATTTTATAACTTTAAACTGAAATACAATCAACAATTGACTATTCAAATGGGAAACTAGGGTGCAAGGAAGAATTAACTTATAAGCAAGCAGAAAACTTAATAAGAGAAGCAAGTAAAAAACTTATTAAAGAAAACTTAATAAAAGAAATATCTTTAGGTTCTGTCTTACAAGTTCTTTCAACAATAACACAATGTAAAAGAGACAACCTAAAAACATACTAAGGATAACACATATAATATTGAATCTCACATGCAAATGGATAAATCAATAAAAAATGCATAAACACAAAACAATACAACAATAAAACTAAATCAGAAACAATATTCAAGAAACAAAAACATAAACAACTTAACACATATTCAAGGTGAAAAGAAGGAAAATGATAAAACATTGGTAAATAACCTAAAAAAATTAAACTTTAACTTCAATGTTAAACAAAACTATTATCTAACTATTACAATCAAAGCATACTTCAAACATTAAAGAAACAGAATTGAAAGAAATCTCAAAACACATTAAAAACACTAAAAATGAAACTATGGGTTGAATAACAGATTGAACTGTGGGTCTGAAAGGGGTGGCTGAATAACAGAATGAATAGGCTGTTCAAATGATAGTCTGTGCAGTTAAAATATTGAAAACTAACCTAAATGAGCTAATCTTTAGCTGAATTCATGCAGATATAAATCTAATGCATAGAGGCAATAAGTAAACCTACTTATTAAGCAAATTT
Source organism: Pseudotsuga menziesii (assembly GCA_001517045.1). NCBI lineage: Eukaryota > Viridiplantae > Streptophyta > Pinopsida > Pinales > Pinaceae > Pseudotsuga > Pseudotsuga menziesii. The sequence continues at coordinate 36,217 of LPNX010271947.1, read as the reverse complement.
AACAGTGAAATAGACTTAAACAAATTCATAGGAAGAAATCATTGCATATTAATAAACCGAAATTCAAATTGCATAATTAATAATTTATGACAAAAAGGAAATAAACAGAACTGAATCTATTTAATTTGATAAAAAGCAATATATTCTATCTAACTTGCAAATAAACTAAACAATCACCTGGAAATGAAATGACCGAAAACAAGGATGAAAGGAAACTATGTGCATAGTTAACTATCTAGTTCAAAATAAAAATTGCATTGCAGAAATAATAAAACAAACTATAAATTAAACTAGCTACATCAGAAAAGATGAAAGAAATAAACAAGGAAAGAAACCTCTGGTTGATGAGGGGCCCTCTCAGCAATCAAGGGTGGTGCCTAGCTAACTTCTACTAAAACGCAATCGTCAACAGCGAAGCATACATCTCTTTATTCAAACGATGGAATAGAAATACAATGTGCTTAAGAACAAATCAAAGAATGAACTCATAACACTACAAACTAATTCTTCTTGGCTCTCTGATTCTCTAACTCTTCTAGCTAACTGAGCTCTTACATAGAGGCTGATTTATATAATAGTTTACAGAGATGAGCAAGTCGACCCTTTAGTGGGCAACTGGTCTCTAAATTTAGTCAATCATAAAGGAACATAACAGATCGCAGGCCAACACATAGGCATCCTCCCTTTTTCAGTGTGGTTCTGGTCTTCTTTACTGGACAACATACACACAGGATCCTTTTCAGCGTGAATGATCTTCAGATGTGGTGCACAGGTCCTTCCTTAGCATAGCAGGTGTGCTGGTATTGGATAGAGGAGAACATACTAGTGAATCTTCTAGAGCGTAGGATAAATGCATCAACCCAATGCGTGGATTGTTGATGTGGTGGCAAGCGAAGGAGGTCATAGGTTAGCGAATTATCCAAAAGCAAGCTTCATTACCTAGACGCGTGGACAACAGGTCTTTTACAAGATGTTTCATGTTCTAATGCCTGAAATCAATTCTCAACAGTGCACAGTTTGGTTAACGATCTGGATGGAGAGCTGGACAACAATCTGGATTGTGAGTTGGATACGATGGGTGTCGATCTAGAGCAAATGAAGTGTCTATTTTCTAGTGCACTTTAGGACTATAGTCTACAGCAACACGTTTCAACATCTAGAAAACTAGCAACGCGTTTCGCGTAGCAAGTTGGATGACAAGCAGGACGTGTTGTGCGCAAGGCAGGTTGAATGCGTTTTATTTATTAATTTGGGCCAAAAAGATTATAAAATCTGCAAACAAATATAAAAATCAATTAATACATCAAAAGCGCTTTAATAATTTCATTTTTAATTAATAAAACCATAAAATGACAATAATAGAAGGATTTTATATAAACCTTAAATACACTCATACCTGAGGCTAAATAGTGATCTGTGTGACATAACATATGCAAAAGATAATAAAACATGTGTTTAAATGAGGAATTTAACTGCCAAGAATGATAACAAATATAGTATCAACATTCCCCCAAACCGAAGAAATGCTAGGTCCCACTTAGCAAAAGAAAGATAAACAATTTAGGAAGAAGGAGAACTAGCAGCTACCTTCAACTTCACAGATGACAAAGGTAATTTAAACTTCACTCTTTTAACCTATAACTTAAAACTAACATTTCTTTCATGTCAAACATTGTATGAAGGTTAAAAATGAATTTATTGGGTTTTTAACGTTCTTAATTTAATAGTTCTCAGGTTCAAAATAATTTTGTCATTTATAAGGTTTGAAATTAATTCAATGTCCAAAGTAAAACTTTGGACAGGTTGAACATGTAACACAAAAACATAAATCGCATTTTGAATAACAAAAAGATTGATCATTTTCATGCATGATTGGGTAAGAGGATACGATTATTAACAGTGAAATGGAAGTAAAAACTATTTTCCCAAAAACAAAATTTGGTTAGCAAATTTTAATCATAAGTTCTATAATATCACCACTTTTATTCAAATTGTTATTTGATATTTCATTTGGACCTTCATTTGATCCTTCATATGTTGTTCGATATTGAATTTTTCTATAAACATATGCATCAGGCTATAACCAAATTCCACGGTTTACATTCCTGAAAATACCTATCATTTGTTAGAGATAAATAGATTTGTCATAAATAATGAAAAAAATCTAATTTTTCCAAATCCATCTTCCCCCAAACCAAATATATGGTGTGTCCTCAAGCCATACAGAGAGAAGAATTTGATTGTTCCAGAAAAATAGAAAGTAAAGAGTTCTATCATGTTGTTTATTATTTATAAAGAAAAAAAGAAAAACTAACTAACTAATAAATGGAAATGATTCAGAGATGTATATTCATGAAAAATAGAATAGTGCTTAGAAAGACCACTTAAATGAGAATAATATAATCAGAATAAGACCATAGGAAAAACTATCCATCCATGCCTCATTTTAAAGATATCATGTCATCATAAAATATTTTAAGTGTACCCCGTAGTGTGTGAAATTTACATCTATGGGTCTCATTTCTAAGATAATGACATCTTAAATATATGTGGAATTAGACGGCTGGAGCAAAGTCCAACTTACAGCCATTGTCAAATGACATTCTAAACAATTGGCCCTGACATATTTTTTGAAAAATGTTCTTTATATTAACACTATTTTATGAACTATGTGCATAGTGGTGTATTAACCAAATCTCTCTTACCTCATATTGCCCGACCACCAGCAAGCCTGTTTACTACCCCGGCGGGTTTATCTTGGTACCATGCAAGCATAGCCCTGATGCCAGTGAGCCTATTCAGTACCCCGATGGGTTTACTTGCATTTATCGAGCTTCCTGTTGTAAGGTTTTACTTAGCATTGACCCACTGCCAGCATGTCTGTTCAGTACCTCGACGGGTTTGCCTTGTATAATGATAGCAAATATATGGAAGTTGAATGGTACTAAAGCATGTTAAATCCTGCTAAACACATAATTCATTTTTCTTTTTCATAAAATAAATAATTTTATAATGGCCTCACCATAAATTATGTCAAAAGAGAATAACTGAAAGTTGCTCTTTAACCTAATAGTTCTTCTTCTTTAAAAAATAATGTTTTCCACAGACAAAAATTCCACTTACTTTCAAGTTATCACCAAAATACTCAAGAGACAAGTTTTGATAACAAGTATAGGATGAACTAGTAATCTATAGGTGAAAAATAAGGTTGTGAAAAATATGATAATGAAAGTGGGTCTTATCAAGCAAATGTTTAAAAGAACAAATCAGAAATATACATGTCTAAATCAAGATACCAAAAACTATATGAATCATATAAGAACTGGTTAGTATGATATACAAAGGATTGTAAATTTTAATTGTCACTATAAGTTGAAAATTTCAAAAGTACCCCAAGAAATGTTAAGATACCTGATAAGTATTTAACATACTTCCCTTGTCCAAGTAATACATCATAAACTCCTTATAGAGATAGAATACTTGTAATCAAACTGCAAAACCACTTATTAGATGATTCAATTTATTCATAAATACATAATAAAAAACAAAAAGAGTCTTGTGTAAAAAACCTATTAGAAATGACTCTTATTTATTCAAAGAAACAAGCACATATTTACATATATACAAGTGATAATAACCCAAAATATTTTTCAATGATCAGGAGGAGGAGGAAGAGCTTCCCCTTCAACTAATTCCATTTCATTTTGTTGAAAAACATTATGTATAAAATCCTATTTAGATGTTGGTTGATGATAAAGTATGAGTCTATGTCCATTTACTACAAAGGAAACTTCTGAGCCATCAATTGTTTTAATTTTTACTGGCCCATTGTCAAAAGATGTAACTACTTCGTATGGGCCCATCCAATGGGTAGTTAATTTTTCTTTAAAATTTTTAAACTATGAATCGAATAGTAGTGCCCAATCTCCAATATTAAATTGCTTCTGCTTAATAAATTTATCATGTCATGTTTTTTGTTGATTCTGTATTAACATCATTCTTTGGAGTGCATCTTTTCTAATTTCATCTAACTCATTAATCTGTAATATTTGTTGTTTCTATGTTTCATCCAAATTCATGCCTAATTGTGCTACCATGCAAAAGGTTTTAACTTGAAATTCAATAGGTAAAAGGACTTGTTTTCCATACACTAACTCATAGGGGGTATGTCTGGTAGTGTTTCTCCATGTTATCCTATAGGCCCATACATCCTCTGGGAGTCTATCTTCCTAGTCCTTATGATGTAAGTGAATGGTTTTATTTAAAATGGCTTCTAATACTTTATTAGTTGATTCTACCTGGCCATTAGCCTAAGGATGATAAGGTGAAGATTTGCAATGTCGGATTCCATATTTTGTAGTAAGTTCTTTCATTAATTTATAAGTAAATTGAGTACCTTGATCTGTGACAATTTCTCTAGGTACACCAAACCGGGTGAATATTTCTTCATGTTGATGTATTTGTAACTTTGGAATGTATTCACTTATATATTTTATGTATTGTACCCCAATGTTTATTCCAAGAAGTATCTGTAATGTAATTGAGTCATGTCATGCCCCGATGTTCCTATCAGGAGATTCAATAATGTAAACAAGTCATAGAGGGTAACCCTCATTATTGATCAAGGGTTAAAGTCCCCGCAGTTGTGGGGCCCTAGGGTTATTAGACTCTCCTAGAGAAGTTGGCCCTAGTGAGTTATTGTCAAGTCAGGAATTAGTATAAATAGAGAGTGAGACTCTCTATTTATCACACATTCACTTACACTCAATTGTAGCACATAACTGAGAGAGAAAGAAGAAGTTGGGACAAGAGAGAGAGAGACTATTGCTGTCAGGAGATCATCTTACTATTTTGGGTTTTACTTTTGGTGCTAATTCTATCTCTGAGGAAGTTGCGTGGTTTTATCCTTTATGGTTTCCCCGAGGAAAATATATGCATCTATTGTCTCTTATGTTTGATTGTTGTTATTATTATTCTCTCAGTTAAAGATCCTAAGATAATGCTAGCTTAAATGTTAATAATCTAACATGGTATTAAACCTAACTTGAGAAGAAGAAACTATGTGGCTACTAAAGCTAGGGCTTCCTACTTTTTGGATCTCTCTCCACATATTTTCAGCAACAGGAGGTTGGGCTGAATCTCCTCTCTAGGACACATCTTTTTATTGAAGCAGAATCTAATTCTGAGCATATTCAGTTTTTGACCCTACACAAGTGTCGAAAATTAGGGTTTTCCATAGAAGTGGAATTTTTGAATGAGCCTAGTACTAGATTGATCTCCTCCCCAAAATGGAAGTTTAGATATCAAGATCAAATTTTTTGGTTGGGTAGAACTCTGGGAAAGTCAAACCCTAATCTGCTCCTGAACCAAAGAACCAGCTCTGCAGAAATTCAGCTCCAGATCCAGTTCTGACATCTTAACCTGGTAAGATCTAAATCTTTTGCATTTCCATTTGAGGTTCTCTATTAGGATGTCTCATCATACCAAGCTTAATGAAAATATTGAGGGAGTTGATAAATTTTGAGCCTCGAAGTATAGGATCTCCCTTGTCTTGGAAGAAAATGAGTAGGACTCTTACATCACTAAAGAGGTTCTAGTTTCAGAGGGAGATGAGGCTAAGGCCTTACACAAGAATAAATTGGTCATGGCTAAGAGGATCATTACTGATTCAATCAAGGATCACCTCATACCATAGGTGTACTCCCTAAAGACACCTAAAGCTATGTTTGATGCCCTGACCAAACTGTTTGAAGGGATGAACATAAACTGAAAGATGACCTTAAGGATCTAGTTGGAGAATGTAAAGATCCAGAATGAGGAGACCATACAGTCATACTTTACAAGGGTATCCTAGATCAAAGAACAACTTGATGCAGTGGATGAAGAAGTGGAGAATGCAAATATTGTGATGACCACCTTGAATGGTCTCCCTAGGTCATGGGATTCTTTCATCGAAGGAATATGTGCTAGAAAGAAGCTAATAAAGTTCAGTAGGTTGTGGGAAGAATTCTCACAAGAAGAAGCTCGAATAGTAGCTTGAGAAGAAAAGATGGAAAATGAAGATCAATCTCTCACAGTACACTCCAATAAAATTAGAAGGGACAATCATCGTCACCGAGGTAATAATTCTCACCAAAAATATAACTCTGTAAGATCAAACAAGGATCTATCCAAACTCAGATGCTATACATGTGCTGAAAGAGGACACTTTGCTAGAAATTGTCCTATGAATAAGAATAGTTCTAAAAAGAAGAAGAACCACAAAAGAGGATATCATGCTCACACTGCAGAGGATGATTATCCTCCCAGGAAAAGAGTCAAACAAGAAAGTGAAGACTCTTCAAGTGAAGAAGAATATGGTCTGATCTATGCCCTCACAGGAACTGTCACACATGGAAGCAAAGATTGGATTATTGACAGTGGGGTTTCCAAGCATATGACAGGAGTCAAGGAATCTTTTGTGAATCTATCTGAACATAGTTCACCCCATAAGGTAAAACTTGGGGATGACTACCAATATCCCATAAAAGGTAGTGGTGAATCCTCCTACAAGCTAGACTCTAGAAAGTCTATGAAAATGAAGGATGTTTTGTTTGTACCTAGACTAAAGAAGAATATTCTCTCCATATCGGCATTGGATGCAAAAGGCATGAGGGTTGCATTTGTATATGGCCAAGTCCTCATGTGGCCAAAAGGAAAGACTATTGATGATGCAATAGCAATTGGAGAGCAAGAGGGAGGATTATACAAATTCAAGGGCCAACCAGAACAAGCTTTGGTTCATGACTTAGTAGAGCCAAATGAACTTTGGCCTAGAAGGCTTGCACATGTGCACTACAGAGCACTACCACTTGCAAGCAAAGTTGTTGAAGGACTTCTAGAAATGCAGGAAAAACATGAAGGAATTTGCTAAGGATGTGCGAAAGGAAAGAACACAAAGAAGACATTTCCAAGTAGCGAAAGAAAAGCAAAAGGAATATTGGAAATCGTTCACTCTGATGTCATCCATCTCATTAAGAGGGTATCTATACTATGTTTCTTTCATTGATGATTTTTCAAGGAAGGCGTGGATATACTTCATGAAAAACAAGGATGAAGTATTCAGCAAGTTCAAAGAGTTCAAAGCCTTGATCGAGAATCATGCAGAAAAGAAAGTCAATACCTTTCAATTAGACAATGGCAGAGAATTCACATCAAATGAAATCAAAGAATTATGCATAGATTCAGGGATTAAGAGGGATTTAACCACTCCATATAATCGACAATAGAATGGGGTTGAAGAAAGAAATAAAAGAATGATAATGGAAGCTGCAAAGGTAATGCTTCATGATCATGATCTTCCTATGCATCTATGGGCAGAAGCTGCTAAATTAGATGTGTATGTACAAAACTGTACTCTGCATAAAGTACTCAAGAACAAGGCACCTGAAGAAGTCTTCTCTGGCAAGAAACCAGAAGTCATCCATCTCAAAATATTCGATTGTCCAGTGTACATACACATTACAAAAGAAATGAGGTAAAAGTTAGATCCTTCTGGAAAGAAGGGTATATTTGTGGGATACAGTGAAATCTTGAAAGATTACATAATATACTTCCCAAGATTCAAGAAGATCGAAATAAGAAGAGATGTAACATTCAACAAAGATTCGGCTTACAACAAATCCAGAAAGAGATCGATTGAAGACTCTAAAGAAACAGAAGTACCCAGAATCCAAGATACAACTATGAACCGTGCAAATCAAGATGAAGATCAAGAAATAGAAGAACCCCAGGAACTTGTAGATCCACCCCAAGAAAAGAATTCTCACAAGAGGAAACTTGCATGGGTACAAGAGGCTATATAAGGTGCAGAAAGATATGGGGCTCTAGAAGAAGTGCACAAAGAGAGGAAAAGAACTAGGTCCTACTCCGGCTATGTAGCACTATTGTGTGACTTCATTGATAAAGAAACTTCCAACTATGAAGAAGTGGTAGAAAAGAAAGAATGGAAGGATGCTATGATCGAGGAGTACCAGTCGATCATGAAGAATTATGTCTGGAATGTTTTTCCAAGAATGGAGGGGAAGTCTGTTGTGACTTCCAAATGGATCTAAAAGATCAAGCATGCTGTATATGGAAACATAGAGAAATATAAAGCAAGATTTGTGGCTCGTGGCTTCTCCCAAAAAGAAGGGATAGAATATGAAGAAACTTTTGCACCTGTAGCCAGATACACTTCCATCAGATCGCTACTTTCTCTAGCTGCAATAATGAAATGGAATATACACCAAATGGATGTCAAGATTGTTTTCTTGAATGGTGTAGTAGAAGAGGAAGTGTATGTGGAGCAGCCACTTGGTTTTGAGACACATGATAGGGAATCTAATGTGTTTAAATTGAAGAAAGCCCTGTATGGTTTGAAACAGGCACCCAAGACATGGTATGGCATAATTGATGGCCTCCTATCCAGTTTGGGCTTTACCAAGAGTAAAGAATATTCCAACCTTTACTACAAGGTTGAATAAGGGAACCCAGTGATACTCCTACAGTATGTAGATCACATGTTTGTAATAGGTAAAGATGGGTTGATCACTGATACAAAGAGGAATCTTGCTGCTGAGTTTGAGATGAAGGACTTGGGTATGATGCACTACTTTCTAAGCATGGAGGTGTGGCAGAATGTGGATGCAATATCCTTGGGACAAGGGAAGTATGTAGTAGAGATCTTGAAGAGGTTCGGGATGATGGACTGTAAGGCCATGACCACACCTATGTCCTCGAACTTGAATATTTTAAGTGATGCTTCATCAAATTCAATTGATGCTATGATGTATCGTTAGATGATTGGGTCCTTGATGTACCTGATGAATACAAGACTAGATATTTTCTTTTCTCTAAACACATTGAACCAGTTCCTGATAGATCCTATACATGTTCACTTGATTGCTGCAAAGCATATTCTGAGGTACCTAAAGGGTACAATTGATTATGGGATCAAGTATGAGGCGAATCAGAAGATTAACCTAAAGGGTTATGTTGATTCAAATTGGGCAGGTAGTGCCATCAATAGGAAGATCACTTCAAGGTGATGCTTCAGTATGGGATCAGGTGTGATCTCTCGATTTAGCAGGAAATGGTCTTACGTGGCACAGAGTACATCTGAAGCAGAGTATGCCGTAGCTTGTTCAGCTAGTTGTGAGGTAGTATGGTTGAGGAAGCTACTATCTAATTTGTTTGATCTCCAATTGGATGCTACTTGTATATATTGCGACAACCAAAGTTGTGTGAAGTTGTCTGAGAACCCAGTGTTCCATGAAAAGTTGAAGCATATCAAGATCAAATATCACTATATCAGGGATTTGGTGCAAAGAGGAGCAGTAAAGATCCAATCTGTTGTGACATACGAATAGATAGCTGATGTGTTGACCAAGCCATTAGCCTGAGTGAAGTTTGAGTACTTCAAGGAGAAGCTTGGTTTTCTCTAGATCGATGTTCCCTCCAAAGGGAAGTGATGAGTCCGAGAGCCCTTCTGACATGGATGTAGGATTGGTTCCTCCCATGGTCAGATGTAAGTGCAAGGCCCTTCTAACATGGATGTAGGATTGGTTCCTCTCATGGTCAGATGTAAGTGCAGAGCCCTTTTGACATGGATGTTGGCTTTGTTCCTCACATGGTCAGATGTAAGTGTAGATCCCTTTCGACATGTATGTTGGATTGATTCCTCACATGGTCAGATGTAAGTGCAAAACATTTTCAACATGTATGCTGGATTGGTTCCTTGCATGGTCGGATGTAAATGCAGAGCCCTTTTGACATGTATGCTGGATTGGTTCCTTGCATGGTCAGATGTAAGTGCATATCCCTTTCAACATGTATTCTGGATTGGTTCCTCGCATGGTTGGATGTAAGTGTAGAGCCATTCTAACATGAATACTAGATTGGTTCCTCTCATGTTCAAATGTGAGTGTTGGGCCTTTCTGACATGGATTTAGGATGTACTCCTCCCATGGTCAGATGTGAGTGCTCGGCATTCCTTTCTGATATGTATGCTTGATGTGTTCCTCGGATGGTCAGATGTAAGTGCTCAACAGTTAATTCTGACTAAGGGTCAGATATAAGTGCTGAAGACGTACATGGATGCTAGGCCTACAACCATCATGAAAAAGGGCTGGATCTGTAGAACTTCATTTGACGAGAAGAATTGAGAGATAGCACTAGTGATGATGATCTAGTGATGATCTAGCAGTGATAATCTAGATCCAGTGATGATCCAGATCTAGTGATGATCCAAATCTAGAGATGAAGATGACTTGAAGATGAAGATAACTTGATGATGATCCAAATGATATAAAGAAAAAGACTTGTGATGATAAATTATGTCGAGACAATACCTTTCTAGTTAAGAGGGAGTGTTGATGTATTTGTAACTTTGGAATGTATTCACTTGTATATTTTATGTATTGTACCCCGATGTTTATTCCAGAAAGTATCTGTAATGTAATTGAGTCATGTCATGCCCTGATGTTCCTATTGGGAAATTCAATACTGTAAACAATTCATAGAGGGTAACCCTCCTCATTGATCAAGGGTTAAAGTCCCTGTAGTTGTGGGGCCCTAGGGTTATTAGAATCTCCTAGAGAAGTCAGCCCTAGTGAGTTATTGTCAAGTCAGGAATTAGTATAAATAGAGAGTGAGCCTATCTATTTAACACACATTCACTCACACTTAGTTGTAGTGCATAAATGAGAGAGAAAGAAGAAACTGGGACAAGAGAGAGAGACTATTGTTGTCGAGAGATCATCTTACTATTTTGGGTTTTACTTTTGGTGTTGATTCTATCTCTGAGGAAGTTGTGGGTTTTTCTCCTTTATAGTTTCCCTAAGGAAAATCTTTGTGTCTATTGTCTCTTATGTTTGATTGTTGTTCTTGTTATTCTCTCAATTAAAGATCCTAAGATAATGCTAGATTAAATGTTGAAAATATAACACTTCATATTTGAATTATACCACTGATTTTTCTGTGGCTCTAAATAAAGCTTTAGATTCTACCCATTTGGTGACATAGTCCATGCAAACTAAGTATATTTATTTTTATGAGACATGGGAGAAATTGGTTCTACAAAATCATGAGCCCATTTCTCAAAAGGTTCAATTATGACTTGTGGTTGTAATGGAATTTGTTTAGATGACGTAGGTCTACCCATTCTTTGGCAACTATTGAATCCTTTAACATATTTGGCAGCATCCTTAAAAATGTTTGGCCAATAATAACCAGAATGTAATCCTTTTTATGTCATCCTCTTATTAGAAAAATGTCCTCCACATGGTCCATCATGGAATCCATGGAGGATGTCTTGCATTTCATCCACTCACATGACTTGTCGAATAATAAGATCTAGACTAGTGTGGAAGAGATCATTATCAACCTAAGAATAATTCGAACTCTGAACTATAATACAATGCTTCTCATGTGGGGACAAATGGTTTGGTAGTTTCCTAGTTGCTAAATAATTGGCAATATCCATGAACCAAGGGGTTTGAACAGATACAACAAATAGATGTTCGTTAGGAAAAGTGTCGTCAACTAGTTTAGTACCTTCTTCATGTTGAATACGGGAAAGGAAATCCACTACTAGATTTTCTTTACCATGTCAGTGAATAATAGTAATGTTAAATTCTTGCAATAAAAGAAGCCACTGGGTCACTCTACCATTGGTAATTGGTTTATTCATTAGAAATATAATGGCGGAGTGATCGGTATGCACAAAAACTTCATAACCAGTGATGTAATGACGAAACTTATTAATAGAATAAACTACTACCAAAAATTCCTTTTCAGTAACAGTATAATTTAATTCAGCAAGAGTCAAATTTTTGCTAATAAAATAGATGGGACAAGGTGCTTGTCCCTCTTTTTGGCCGAGGACTCCTCGTATGGCTGTATCAGAGGCATCGGTAAATATGTGAAAAGGAAGGGACCAATCAGGACCCCTAAGTATTGGTGCCACCAATAATTTAACTTTTAGAATTTCAAAGAATTTTGACAAGATTCTGTCCATTGGAATTCTACATCCTTTGTATGCAACTTAAACATTGGTGCAGCTATTTTAGTGAAATTTTCAATAAAATGGCAGTAATAGCCTGCATGACCAAGAAATCTTCTTACCTCTTTTTGATTTTTTGGAGAGGGAAGGTCAACAATTAATTCGATCTTAGCAAGATCTACCTTAATTCCTTGGGAGGAAACATGGTGTCCTAAAACTATACCTTATGTTAGTAACATTTTACATTTTTCATGACTGAAGGATAGATTCATTTCTTGACATAGGATTAAGGAATTCTCGAGGTTTTCAAGGGATTCTTGAAAAGTATTACCATAGGTCATAAAGTCATCCATGTATACCTCCACACAGTCATGTATAAGATCGGAAAAGATTCCTAAGACTGTTTGCTGGAAAGTGGCAAGTGCATTACATAATCCAAATGGAAAAACTCGATAAGCATATGTTCCCCAAGGGCATGTAAAGGTGTTTTTATCTTGATATTCCGGTGCTATTAAAATATGGTTGTAGCCACTATATCTGTCAAGAAAAGAAAAATATTGTTTACCTGACATGGTATCTAAAAATTGATCAATAAAGGGTAAAGGAAAGTAATTTTTAAGTGTAGCTTTGTTTAGCTCCCTAAAATCAACACAAATACACCATTTCCCTGTAACTTTATTTGGGAATACTACTAAAGGAGATACCCATTTACTGTCAGAGATAGGATAGATGAAACTGGTAGTGAGGAGTTTTTGTAATTCTTGTTTTACTATATCCTTTAGACCAGGATTCATCCTCCTATGTGGATGCCTTACAGGTGACATGCTTGGATCCATATAAATATGGTGAATACAGGTATCAAGGTGTATACCCTTAATATCGGTGTATTCCCATGCAAATTCTCTAGCTTGTTTCTTAAGAACTTTAAGCAGCTGTGCTTGTTGGTTTTCACTTAATCCTGCATTTATATGTAAAAACATTTTAGGGCCAACCTCACAAGGTATGGTATATGGTCCTATATGCTCTTTAATTGTGAAAACACAAGGTGTTTCCGTAAACATGGAAAGAGCCATATTTTCTTCAAACTTATCTCCAAAAATCTGATCGAGTTCAACAAAAGACTAAGGGAAATCTGTATAGGTTGTCGAAGAAACAAAATGGTTTAATACATTCTCAGTGGTCTGCTTCTAAAGTGCCGAAGAGAAATCACTAGGAAGGGAGAGATGTTGATGAAATTGTCATTGATGCCAACATGGACTTGCAGTAGCCCCACGGGATGTCATTGACAAAGATTTTGATGCATTGGTTGGTGTTGTAGCTTTTGATGCGATAAAAGTACGTAAGAACAATTCAATTCATTTCATGAAGGTCTGCACAAATTGAAGAAAATATGAGTGAAGGACCTTGTCAATGCAAGTAAGACCCTCATAAGATAATAGCCCTTGTCATGCCCTTTCCAATGGAAGGTGACACATCACGTGGTTCCTCATGGTTGATGAGATATTAATTTTTGAAGATGACAAGACATATCTAAACCATCTTCTAGGGGCAGGCGACCAAACAAAAGAAAAAAAAAATTTAATTAGAATTAAAAAGAAATATTGAGATGTCGGCCCAATTAAAATTCATGAAAAATGCATATAAATAGACCAACGCCCTCACTCATTTTTGATGTGACAAAATTTTCAGATTAGCTCTACAATTTCGGAGGTCAGACTGAGGTAAATTCGGAGGTCTCTGAGGTAGCCGCAGAAGGAGCAGTAGCACTGTGGAAATTTTGGACTGTCCACTGAGGAAAATTTCGGGTAGCAGCAGACTGTGTTTTTCGGGCAGCATCAGAGTTCGTTTTCCATAGAGAAATTTAGGGTTTGTTCTTTTGCAGCAATAGCACAAGTCTGATTTTCTCTTCTTAAGTCTGAGTCTTCCTCTGATTTTCATGTGGATAAATGTCTATAGACTGAGGCAGCCCTAATTTCCACAGACCACACTATACACCAGTCTGAAAAATTGCAGGCATATACAGTTCGGATTTGGGCACTAGCTGAAGGTATTTTATAGTTTGTTTTGCAGACCTAAATAGAGGATTAGATCTGAAACCTTGCAGCTGTCACAATGTTACTAAGGAAGCAGTGGGCATGGTTAAAGTTTGAAGAGAGTCATTCATATATACACCTCTAAACTAGATGAAATAAGGCCCTAACATCCCAAGCTTGTAACAACATTGGTGGCCTTTTGTGCACTTGAAACAGTCATTGTTTTGATGGTCACTTAGGTGAAGTTGACGGTGCTTGAAGCAGATCTGAATTTTTTGATTGAATAATGGTCACCATCATCCGAGTGCTCTTACAATAAACTGTCCTAATATGAAAGACATCATACAGTGAGGAGTATAGAAGCCCAGGTTTTACAGTGACATGGTATGAACAGTACATCAAGCAGAGATGACACGGTGTAGTGTGAACTTCTAGAAGATGATAGTGCACATAGTGTGATACATACAGTATAGTGGCATAAATATAGTGCTATAAGTACAGTAAGGTATGAAGATGTGCATTCCATGATGATGACATTGGTGGATACACAATGAATACAGTGTTTAGTAGAAGTGTTACTGCTGCCTCCTTCATCCACTGAACAGTCCACATGATGAAGATATACTCTTGATGATGTACTATAAGTGAAACTCTTCTTGCAAACTCCTTTTGAATGAAGTTATTCATAGCACACATAAACAGTCCCGAGTTTCTTCAACAGTCTGAATTTTACACAGTCCAAGGTTAGTTTTCAATAACAAGACATACACAAAGCATTGACAAGCAATGTGTATAAGGTAAGATGGTTGTAAATGTAGATGTGTAATATATGATGTTTTGATGATGATGCATATACTATGATAATGCATACATGACTGCCCTGGAAGTTGACTAAAACACATTCAAAATTGTCTGTAAGAACACATAGTTCAAACTTGGGATTAGGTTGGGGTTTTTTTTTCTCAGCATGTAAACAGTCTTACCTTCAGCATGTAAACAGTCAGGAATGTGACCTTTTCTCAGCATGTAAATAGTCTTACCTTCAGCATGTTAACAGTTAGGAATGTGACCTTTTCTCAGCATGTAGTTAGTCTTTAAAGTCATCTACATAGGCCAAATCTCTGAGGAATATACAGTCCATGCATACACAACCCGAGGATGTGGAATACACAATCCATGCAATTTTGATATACACAGGCCAGCATGAAGATGATCATCATTCAAGTTTGAAGTTTTTTTTTGATAATCTATTGCAGCAGTCCTAAATATTTCTTAAAACCCTTGGAACAATGTGAAGAAATCCTTGAATGCATTTTACTTGAAGCTATTCGAAAGAAGTATTGGAGCAGTCCTAAAGATTTCTTAAAACCCTTGAAATCAATTTGTTGAGAGGATGGATGAATTGGAAGAAAGAACACAAACATAGAGCTACAGGATATGAATATGATATATGTGTGGACACACCCTTGATGATAAGTACAGACCTATGAAGAACTGGATTGAACAGTCGATATGAATGACTTTGATGTTAAATATGAGGTAAGCAAGTGCACTAAGTTTAAATGCAAGTCCATAGTCAATAACTTCAGAAGTATGAGTGATCCATCATCATTATTAGTGAATTTTTTGAGACAATAGAGTTTTGATTAGGCATCTAATGAGTTACAAGAATGACAGAGTAGATGTCTGGTGAGGTGCAAGAATGATAGAGTAAATGTCTGGTGAGGTGGTAGAATAGAAGCTACAGAACTTATGAGACACATTGTGAAGACATCAGTAGAAATATTGAGAAGGTTTGGAGCAAAATCGTAAAGGATTCTGTGGAATTGACAGTGAGTACATATAGTGAATGTGCAACAAAACAATGGTATATTGATGTGCCTAGAAAAGGTGATCCATTGATGAAAGAAGACCTTTGAATGATAAGAGCAGACCTATATGCATATACCTAATATGCAAACAATCATGTATACAGTGGATATGTATACTGTGGTAAATGTTCAGTAAGTAATGTAGATCCATGCCTTATATATGATGATGATGTTTTGCTGATTAGTACTACAAGAATGATGATCAAAGATGAGGATGAGCAGCAGAAATTGACCAGTAGTTTGATAAGAAGATACCAAAGAATGACCAGCAGAGATACATGAGCAGTGTATAGCAGAGAAACAATATATCAGTATACAGTGATGTTTTGGCAGTGGTTAGAGCAGATCCTTGTGAGCACATACTTGAACAACAGGTTTGACAGGTTGATGATAAGGACAAGTTGATGACAATGAGCAGCAGAACTAATTGATGATTTGCAGCAGTTGATTTAGTTGGAAAGTGAATTGAGGTGTTGACGAGCAGATCTATGACATGCAGCAATAGAATAGATTGAAGAAACAGATGATGTTGATATGACAGTGAACTTTAATTGTAAATGCAAGCTTGACTTGATTTTGAGGTTAGGATACCTCAAACCATTCTTAGCAGGGTCTAAGAAAACCAGGCAGGGTCCTGGATGCAGATTAGGTGCTCTTCATATCAGTAGGTGCTGATTTTACCTAACAGTTGTAGTCGGGCCACAACTAATACAAAAAGATTACAAAATTACATTGTGTTGTGTCCTTTTGGGTTATGGTTCTTGATGATTTAAATGCTATGATATGTGAATGATGAAGTTTATGAAATGATTATGAGATTGGTTGAATGATGAATTGTTAATTAACTGTGACAAGCTAAGAAAAGTTTAAAATTAATTTACACTGATTCGCCCCCCCTCTCAGTGTCTAACAATTGGTATCAGAGCAGGCCTTCGTCATGAGCCTAGCAAGCTTGAAGGAGATCCTTAGACACAATGGAGGAAAAGAAAGAGTCATCAAGCAATGACGTGCCTGTACTTGATATTACAGATTATTTCAGTTGGAGGAGCAAAGTGAAGGCTTATCTGAAGAAGTTTGGTATTTGGGAAATTGTCATCAATCCACCCGCTCCATCAAACAAGAAAAGAAAACCAGCTGCACAGAAGGAAGCGAAGAAGGACAACACTACAGCCTCGAAGTTCCTCATGGATGGACTTCCCAGCTTAGTGAAGGAAAGTGTAGGAGAGTACACTTAGGCAAAAGACCTATGGTTCAAGCTAGAGAGTGAGTATCAGAGGGCAAGACCAGAACCCGAAAAGACACTTCAGAAATCAGAAGACAAGCCCCCAGAAGAGCTCAATCAAGAAGAAGACAAACAAGAAGAGGACTCTAATAAAGGTATGGACTCTTGTGATTATAATGATAGCTTGTGTGATGAAATTGAGAAGGTTCTTGCAAAAGATGACGAAGGGCTATCAAAGACCGCACATCAGATACATCTCACGTTGCTAAATATTGATCTTAGAGCCAATTGGTTCCTAAACACAGTGAATCTGAACCAGAGTGATTTCACAAAGTTCAAAAAGGAAATCTTGGACTCCTTGAATGAATATCAACAAAAGACCATGTCAATGAAAGTGTTGCTTCTAAAGCTCAAATACAAGGGCAAAGAGTTGCGAGATCAAATGAAAGACAAGGATGCTGAAATTGAACAATTGAAGATTGAATTAAACAGTCAAAAGGAAGAATCAGAAAAGCCTGCTCAAGAGCTTGAAAGAACTAGAGAGGTCAATCATGATCTGAAGAATCAGCTGGAGGAAGCCAAGAGGATAGAAGAAATATTGAAGAGTCAGCTAGAAGAAAAAGAGGAGACAGCCTAGAAGTTGGAATTGGAGGTAGTTGGTCTCAAGAAGAAAGATAAGAAGAAGGAAGCCTTGGTCAAGCTCCAGGACAGTTCAATTGTCCTAGATAAGATCTTAGATTACCAAAGATCTCCACTCGACAAAACTGGTCTTGGTTATAATAAGAACAAAGAAAAATCTGAAGATGACACTTGGTCTCTGAAGACTCTAGAAGCAGGTCCATTAGCGTCCAAAGATGCTCCCTAGGCACCTACACATGACAACAAGGATTTTGGAATTTCAAAGATGAAACAAGGAGTTAGGTCTGTTCATCAAAGCAACTTCATAAAGGAAACAACTACAAGACCCATGTATGAAAGTGGCTTCAATGGTTATTGTTATTGTTGTTCTAACTTTGGTCATAAGGCTATGGATTGTATATTCTATGGAAGAAGAAGGGCTGGAAGCCCAAATGACTCAGTTAGATGTTGGACATGCAATCAAGTCGGACATGTTGCTGCCACATGTCACACATTGAGATGCTACACCTGCAGTGGGTTTGGACACAATGCCCATGAATGTGCCAGTCAAAGAAATCAACCAACAAGAAGTACTCCATACATATCAAGAAGAAGATTTGAAGATCAGAAGACAAATGTCTACAGTCAGGGACACTCTCAAGCATGGAGAAATGAAGTTGATCAAAGAAGTGTTGGAAGTTCCAACAGCTCAGTCAGATGTTGGTCACATTACTGCACATTGTCATAAGATGAGGTGTTATAGCTGCAGTGGCCTTGGGCACAAAGCTTAAGATTGTTGGAGTACACAGAAATAATCCTTGAGAAGTTACCTAGACAACTCATCAAGGAAATCCAGTACAAATGAAGGAACAAATGCTCAAAGGATAGATGTCAAGAAGTAGGTATGGATGAGGAAGACAGAGCAGTTGCAAATAGGAGAAGCTGATCAAAGCAGGGAGGATGGCTGCCATATGGCAAGCCAAGTGTAAGGTCTCTCAAAGACCTTAGCACACCTTGAGTTCATGAGGCTGGAGAATGAACTCAAAGGAGAAAGGATGGTTACTCCAGGTATATAGACAGGTCCTAGGATCGTGCATATTGATAGGGGGAGTAGTCAGCAGTGATCAGATATTTCAGACACATGTATGCGGACACCCTTTGCCATTGATGCCAACGGGGGAGAGATGAAGACAAAAGGAGAGATGCAGACAAAAGGGGAGCATGCTCATAGGGGGAGCATGAGTTGTTGTCATCAATGACAAAGGGGGAGATTGTTGATGAAATTGTCATTGATGCCAACATGGACTTGTAGTAGCCCCACGGGATGTCATTGATGAATATTTTGATGCATTGGTTGTTGTTGTAGCTCTTGATGCCATAAAAGTACGTAAGAAGAATTCAAATCATTTCATGAATTTTTGCACAAATTGAATAAAATATGAGTGAAGGACCTTGTCAATGCAATTAAGACCCTCATAAGATGATAGCCCTTCTCATGCCCTTTCCAATGGTAGGTGGCACGTCACGTGGTTCCTCATGGTTGATGAAATATTAACTTTTGAAGATGACAAGACAAATCTAAACCATCTTGTAGGGGCAGCCGACCAAACAAAAGAATTGTTTTTTTTAATTAGAATTAAAAAAAATAGATTGACATGTTGGCCCAATTAAAATTCATGAAAAATTCATATAAATAGACCAATTCCCTCACTCATTTTTTATGTCACAAAATTTTCGGATTAGCTCTGCAATTTCGGAGGTCAGACTGAGGTAAATTCGGAGGTCTCTGAGGTAGCCGCAAAAGGAGCAGTAGCACTGCGAAAATTTTGGACTGTCCACTGAGGCAAACTTTGGGTAGTAGTAGACTGTAATTTCAGGCAGCAGCACACTGTGTTTTTTGGGCAGCATCAGAGTTCGTTTTCAACAGAGAAATTTAGGGTTTGTTCTTTTGCAGCAGCAACACAAGTCTGCTTTTCTCTTCTTAAGTCCGAGTCTTCCTCTGATTTTCATGTGGATAAATGTCTGTAGACTAAGGCAGCCCTAATTTCCATAGACCACACTATACACCAGTCCGAAAAATTGTAGGCATATACAGTTCAGATTTGGGCACTAGCTTAAGGTATTTTATAGTTTGTTTTGCAGACCTAAATAGAGGATTAGATCTGAAACCTTGCAGCTGTCACATTGTTACTAAGGAAGCAGTGGGCATGGTTAAAGTTTGAAGAGAGTCCTTCATATCTACACCTCTAAACTAGATGGAATAAGGCCCTAACAACCCAAGCTTGTAACAGCATTGGTGGCCTTTTGTGCACTGGAAACAGTCGTTGTTTTGATGGTCACTTAGGTGAAGTTGATGGTGCTTGAAGCAGATCTGAATTTTTTGATTGAATAATGGTCACCATCATTCGATTGCTCTTCCAATAAAATTTCCTAATATGAAAGACATCATACAATGAGGAGTATAGAATCCTAGGTTTTACAGTGACATGGTATGAACAGTGCATCAAGCAGAGATGACATAGTGTAGTGTAAACTTCTAGAAGATGATAGTGCACATAGTGTGATACATACAGTACAATGGCATAAATACAGTGCTATAGGTACAGTAAGGTATGAAGATGTGCATTCCATGATGATGACATTGGTGGATACACAATGAATACAGTGTTTAGTAGAAGTGTTACTGATGCCTCCTTCATCCACTGAACAGTCGACATGATGAAGATATACTCTTGATGATGTACTGTAAGTGAAACTCTTCTTGCAAACTCCTTTTGAATGAAGTTATTCATAGCATACATACACAGTCCCGAGTTTCTTCAACAGTCTGAATTTTACACAGTCCAAGGTTAGTTTTAAATAATAAGACATACACAAAGCATTGACAAGCAATGTGTATAAGGTAAGATGGTTGTAAATGTAGATGTGTAATATATGATGTTTTGATGATGATGCATATACTATGATAATGCATACATGACTGCTCTGGAAGTTGACTAAAACACATTCGAATTTGTTTGTAAGAACACATAGTTCAAACTTGGGATTAGGTTGGGTTTTTTTTTTCTTAGCATGTAAACAGTCTTACCTTCAGCATGTAAACAGTCAGGAATGTGACCTTTTCTCAGCATGTAAACAGTCTTAGCTTCAGCATGTTAACAGTTAGGAATGTGGCCTTTTCTCAGCATGTAGCCAGTCTTTAAAGTCATCTACATAGGCCAAATCTCTAAGGAATATACGGTCCATGGATACACAGCCTGAGGATGTGGAATACACAGTCCATGCAATTTTGATATACACAGGCCAGGATGAAGATGATCATCATTCAAGTTTAAAGTTTGTTTTTGCTAATGTATTGCAGCAGTCCTAAAGATTTCTTAAAACCCTTGGAACAATGTGAAGAAATCCTTGAATGCATTTTACTTCAAGCTGTTCGAAAGAAGTATTGCAGCGGTCCTAAAGATTTCTTAAAACCCTTGAAATCAATTTGTTGAGAGGATGGATGAATTAGAAGAAAGAACACAAACATAGAGCTATAGGATATGAATATGATATATGTGTGGACACACCCTTGATGATAAGTATAGACCTATGAAGAACTGGATTGAACAGTCGATATGAATGAATTTGATGTTAAATATGAGGTAAGCAAGTGCACTAAGTTTAAATGCAAATCCATAGTCAATAACTTCAATAACTTCAGAAGTATGAGTGATCCATCATCATTATCAGTGAATTTTCTGAGACAACAGAGTTTTGATTAGGCATCTAATGAGTTACAAGAATGACAGAGTAGATTTATGGTGAGGTGTAAGAATGATAGAGTAAATGTCTGGGGAGGTGGTAGAATAGAAGCTACAGAACTTGTGAGACACATTGTGAAGACATCAGTAGAAATCTTGAGAAGGTTTGGAGCAAACTTGTGAAGGATTCTGTGGAATTGACAGTGAGTACATATAGTGAATGTGCAACAAAACAATGGTATATTGATGTGCCTAGAAAAGGTGATCCATTGATGAAAGCAGACCTTTGAATGATAAGAGCATACCTATATGCAGATACCTAATATGAAAACAATCATGTATATAGTGGATATGTATACTGTGGTAAATGTTCAGTAAGTAATGTAGATCCATGCCTTATATATGATGATGATGTTTTGCTGATTAGTACTGCAAGAATGATGATCATAGATGAGGATGAGCAGCAGAAATTGACCAGTAGTTTGATAAGAAGATCCCAAATAATGACCAGTAGAGATACATGAGTAGTGTATAGCAAAGAAACAATATATTAGTATACAGTGATGTTTTGGCAGTGGTTAGAGCAGATCCTTATGAGCACATACTTGAACAACAGGTTTGATAGGTTGATGATAAGGACAAGTTGATGACAATGAGCAGCATAACTAATTGATGATTTGCAGCAGTTGATTTAGTTGGAAAGTGAATTGAGTTGTTGACGAGCAGACCTGTGACATGCAACAGCAGAATAGATTGAAGAAACAGATGATGTTGATATGATAGTGAACTTTAATTGTAAATGCAAGCTTGACTTGCTTTTGAGGTTAGGATACCTCAAACCCTTCTTAGTAGGGTCTAAGAAAACCAGGCAGGGTCTTGGATGCAGAGTAGGTGCTCTTCATATTAGTAGGTGCTGATTTTACCTAATGGTTGTAGCCGGACCACAACTAATACAAAAAGATTACAAAATTACATTGTGTTGTGTCCTTTTGGGTTATGGTTCTTGATGATTTAAATGCTATGATATGTGAATGATGAATTCTATGAAATGATTATGATATTGGTTGAATAATGAACCGTTAATTAATTGTGACAAGCTAAGAAAAGTTTAAAATTACTTTACACTGATTCACCCCCCCTCTCAGTGTCTAACAAGAGATCATAAAATTATTCATCCCCAAAAGAACTATTTAACCACCATGAATTTTAAGTTATTGGTTGTGTTAGGGTGTATAAAATAAGTAATTGTGTGGACAACCCATTGAAAATAGTCATCTCTCCATCCCTACATCCTATAAAAGCATTTACAGTAGCTAACCATGGTCTTCCCAAAATAATAGGATGTCCTTTAGAAGGATCCTTTGATTCTATGACCATAAAGTCGACAGGGTATTCCCATGAGGCTAGTGATACAACAATGTCATCCAGGACTCCAGCGGGTTTTACCATAGTGCGGTTTGCTAGTTCTGGGATGGAAGGAGTAGGTCGAAGAAATTGTCCCAACTGTAAAGCTTCTAAAACTGTGGTGGTCATCATTTTAATGGAGGATACTAAATCGATTAATGTATTCTCTATGGTGGTGGTGTTTTTAATTACAGTCACTATTGGAGCTCTTGTATTTGTATATTTTGCAATCTGGGACTGACTTCTCATACATTCAGACATCTCTCCTATAACATGAATTGTAAGAGGGTCCTTTTGCTTCCTTCTTGGGTGTTTAATACAAAGCTTCTTTATTACCTTATTATAGATTGGTATGTATTTGATAGCTTGTAATAGAGGGATTTTAATACATAAATTCTTTAATTCATTCAAAATGTTATATTCCTGATGAACTACAGGTATTTCTATTACTAGTATTTCTGGAAATGGAGGGACTCTTTGCTCCTGAATAGTTTCTTGCAGAGGATGGGTGTGTATTGGAACCTTTGGAATGTTCACATCCTCCAAAATAGCATCATTCACAGGTTCACTTGAATATTCTTCTTCTTCATTTGGTTCCTGAATGATGACTGATGACTTGGGTTTATAATTCACAACTCTTCCCAATCGTAACTAGATTTCATGTATAGGTACATTTGAAATAAGGTACGATGGAAGAATTTGAAACTCAATGCTGTTAAGAGCTTGAGTTGGTTTATTATTAGGGTTAGGTATCGGTTGTGCAAGTAATAATGTCAGTCGACGAGGATTTGTATTCTAAAAGTGATGAGGTTGCTGTGTGATAAACGAAACTAGAGGTACAAATCTAGGCGACATTTGCTGAAAATTTATTTGATTCTAAGGATAAGAATGATTAGGTGCAGGGACATGTTGTGGATGAGGATATGGTTTTCCTCTCCATCCTTGTGACCAATATTTCTGTTGTGGGAATTGAGGAGGAGGGTACTAAGGTGGACAATTCTTCCAACTTGAATTGTTCCATTGTTGAGGTGGTTGATACGGAGGATAATAGAGTGCAAATTTTGGATATGTTGGTTGGTCTCTAGGTTGCCAAGGAGGCCTCCTAGATGTTTTAGCTACATCCCCACTCTTATAGATGGATTGAAACCCAGGCAAGGATGGGCGGTTATCTATTGGATGCTCTTATGTATAGATGCGACATTTGGAGATGTTGTTTAATGGACATTCCCTTCAAGGATGTTTAGTTCTACATATTGGACAAAAGATACTCATTGTTGCTTGTTCTTCATCCTAATTCTTCTTACCTTATAAAGCATTTAGTTGAGAACCCATTGCACCTAAGATATCAGTTTTGAAATTCTCCAACAGGTTCCCCAACTCTACTCTTGTAACTCCACTTGAACTAGGACCATTTCCTCTTAAATTTCTACTAAAAGGCTCTCAAAAAAAATTCACAACTTTCCCCCTAATCCTAGAATAATTTTTACACATCTCACCGATTTGTGCAAATTTGTTATGAGAAATATCACCAGCTGCCATGAGATTAAGACTTTCTAACAAGTCCTCGAATATCCCCTTAAGTAAAAGTGTATGTACTGCATCTTCTTGAAGGTCATTATATTTAGACTTATCTAATATATAAATGAACCTTTCGAGATAATCCTCTAGGATCTTGTCTTCAAGTTGTTGTATCTTGAATATATCATGTCAAGAGTCCTTGGGTTTACAATATTCTTGATATTTTCGCAAAAATGAAGTTTTCATATCATCCAAAGTCCTGATAGTGAATTCTCCTAATCCCATGAACCATCTCAAGGTTTAATCTTTTAGTGTAGTGGGAAAGAGTTTTAGTTTGTGAGCATCTTGTAGATAATTATAGATCCTACAAAGGATATCAAACTCGAACAGGAATGTGTCCGGGTCCTCATTACTTTTTCCATAGAAAGTAGGTAAGGAGGAAGGAGGGATGTTTTTCATAGTTACATCCTGAATTGTATCTAAAATAGGGAACCCAAAGGTAGCCTCATTTTTATTTTCCCCTTCTCCTTCTTCATTTCTAACTTCATCATTATCTTTGTTTTCTCCTCGTCTCTCCATATAAGCTGGATTCTTAATGTTAATATACTTAGGAGGCTCCTTTCAAGGTGATAATGGGGCATCCCAATGTTCTTTCTCAGGAGAGATATTCCTCTGATCAACCGTGCTTTTATTGAATCCTAGAGGGATAGTAGGTTCTACGGAAGAAGTTTCAATTTGCGAGATGACTGGATCTACTGAGGTTCCAAAGAGAGATTTTACTCGAGCAAGATCAACAAATTCAACAAAATTCAGATCTACTATTAGTGAAAAATTTGTGTTAATTGGATTCGAAACTAGTCGAGGGCCGAAGGTTTCTAAGGGATGATTCTCTTGAACTTCCTTAGGAATGGGGTCCTTAGGACCTTCCGCCAAGGTTCCTTCTCCTTCTGTGGCTTCCCCAGTAAGATATTCTAAGAGAGACTCCTTAGGTTTCAGGGTAGAAATACTTCCTATAGGTGTCTTTCAATACTTTTCTGGTGAGTTAGTAGTTGGGGAAATACGTCCCCTACAGTAGTTCATAGGGACTTCAATAAGTTTTCTGGTCTTAATAAATCTACCCTGAGGATCTCTAAGTATGCTCATGAAATAATTTTGAACTAAAGAAAACCTATGCTACTGTTATTGCTGGATTTGTGGGTACTTGTTATAACATATGCGCAGGCTCTTACCGCTCCCCCACTACCAACCTATTGCTAAAATTCATAAATAATTCTACTCTACCTTACAAAACAACTCCCTAGTAATGACGCCAAAAGTGTTGGGTGTTATAATGTCTAAATTAATTCACCTATTCTTTAATTATCGACTGGGGTTGGTAAGATTAGAGTTGACACAAAATATATGCGAAGGCAGAGGGGTTCTTATGGTGTCGTGGAAATATTTTAACAACCAAAAGATCAAAATTCCTTTCAAAATGAAAAACCGAGTCAAACTCTTAAGAATGAAATTATTAATGTAATTAAAATGAGACAGAATAATAAACTAAACAATTGATAATTTATTTTATAACTTTAAACTAAAATACAATCAACAATTGACTATTCAAATGGGAAAGTAGGGTGCAAGGAAGACTTAACTTATAAGCAAGTAGAAAACTTAATAAAAGAAATATATTTATGTTCTATCCTACAAGTTATTTCAACAATAACACAATGTAAAAGAGACAACCTAAAAACATACTAAGGATAACACATATAATACTAAATCTCACATGCAAATGGATAAATCAATCCAAAAGGCATAAACATAAAACAATACAATAGTAAAAACAAATCAGAAAGAATATTCAAGAAACAAAAACATAAACAACTTAACACATATTGAAGGCGAAAAGAAGTAAGAAAAATGATAAAACGTTAATAAATAACCTAAACCAATTAAACTTTAACTTCAATGTTAAGCAAAACTATTATCTAACTATTACATTCAAAGCATACTTCAAACATTAAAGAAACAGAACTAAAAACAATCTCAAAACACATTAAAAACACTAAAAATGAAACTGTGGGTTGAATGACAGAATGAACTGTGGGTCTGAAAGGGGTGGCTGAATAACAGACTGAACAGGCTGTCCGAATGAAAGTCTACACAGTTAAAATAATAAAAACTAACCTAAATGAGCTAATCTTTAGATCAATTCATGCAGATATAAATCTAATGCATAGAGGAAATAAGTAAACCTACTTATTAAGCAAATTTAATAGTGAAATAGAATTAAACAAATTCATAGGAACAAATCATTGCATATTAATAAACTGAAATTCAAATTGCATAATTAATAACTTATGACAGAAAAGAAATAAAAAGAACTGAATCTATTTAATTTGATAAAAAGCAATCTATTATATCTAACTTGCAAAGAAACTAAACAATAAGCTGGAAATGAAATGACTGAAAGCAAAGTTGAAAGCAAACTATGCATGCAGTTAACTATCTAATTCAGAAATAAAATTGCATTACAGAAATAATAAAACAAACTGTAAATTAAACTAGCTACAACAAAAAAGATGAAAGAAATAAACATGAAAAGAAACCTCTGGTTGATGAAGGGCCCTCTCAATAATCAAGGGTGGTTCCTGGCTAACTTCTACTCAAACACAATCATCAACAGCAAAGCATACAATTCTTTATTCAAACGATGGAACAGAAATACATTGTGCTTAAGAACAAATCAAAGCATGAACTTATAACACTACGAATTGATTCTTCTTGGCTCTCTCATTCTCTAACTCTTCTAGCTAACTGATCTCTTACACAAAGGGTTATTTATATAATAGTTTATAGAGATGAGCAAGTCTACCCTTTAGTGGTCGACTAGTCTCTAAATTTAGTCAATCATCAAGGCACATAACAGATCGCAAGCCAATGCACAAGCATCCTCCCTTCTTCAGCGCGGTTCTGGTCTTCTTTACTGGACAATGTATGCATAGGCTCCTCTTTAGTGTGAACAGTGTTCAAATGTGGCACACGGCTCCTTCCTTAGTGCAGCAGGTGGGCTAGTATTAGATAGAGGAGAACGTACTGGTGAATCTTTTAGAGCGTAGGTTGAATGAATGAACCCAACGCGTGGATTGTTGATATGGTGGAAAGCGAAGGAGGCTCTAGGTTGGTGAATTATCCAGAAGCAAGATTCATTACCCAGACGCATGGACAGCAAGTCATTTGTAGGCTGTTCCATGTTTTAATGCTTGAAATCAATTCTCAACAATGCGTAGTCTGGTTAACAATCTGGACAGAGAGCTGAACAACAATCTGGACCGTGAGCTGGATACGTTGGGCATCGATCTAGAGCGAAAGAAGTGTCTATTTGCTTGCGCGCTTCAGGACTATAGTCTACAACAACATGTTTCAACATCTGGAAAACTACCAATGACTTTCGCGCAGCAAGCTAGATGACAAGTTGGACACCGAGATGGACATGATGTGCGTAAGGCAGGATGAATGGGTTTTGTTTATTAATTTGGCCCAAAAAGATTATAAAATATGCAAACAATTATACAAATCAATTAATACATTAAATGTGCTTTAATAATGTCATTTTAATTAATAAAACCATAAAATGACAATAGTAAAAGGATTTTATATAAACCTTAAATACAGTCATACCTGAGGCTGAATAGTGATCCACATGACATAAAATATGCAAAAAATAATAAAACATGTGTTTAAATGAGTAATTTAACTGCCAATAATTATAACAAATCTAGGATCAACACCGATGACTGGGATGGAAGACACATCCACTTTGTATGATTCATTAATCAGTTATGTATGTGACTATGGCATAGTGACTTTGGAATAGGATTCCACTTCACTAGTGGGTTTCAAAACGGGTTCTTAGTTGTTGACAATAGAGGATCTTGAACTGGGTGGCACTTGGACAAAGGAGTGGGATCGCTACATCTCTTCTTTGAGGTCTGTGGGCTTAAAAACTTATGTAGAAGAAGACTGTTTGGTTTGGTCTTTTAATAATTCCAATGGACAGGTTATGAACAATTTAGCATACAGTTCCATAGTGGAATCATCACTGAACATGGTGCATGCTTGGAGGTGGGCGTACATATGGAAATGGAGGCTACCAATGAAGATAAAATGCTTTAGTTGTTTGTATTTGATGAACAAGATTAGTACATGGGACAATCTCACCAAATGAGTATGGATTGGGTCGAATATTTGTAATATTTTCTGACGAGAGGGTGAGTCGGTAAAGCATCTCTTTGTGGACTATTTTTTTGCTAAAGCAGTTCATAGAATTGTAATCTAAACTTTGGGTCTGAACTATTGCTGGGAGGATAAAAGTCTACAAGAAAATTTAGGGGATTGGATCCGAAATGGTGCTAAACCTTTCTATCTACCCTTTCTATGTAATTATTCCATTTGGCTATGCACGGATGATTGGATTTTCTGAGAGGTTAAACCAACTGTGCAGAAAATTGTGTTAATATTAATATGTTTGGAGCTTGTTCCTGAATACCCTACTTCATCTGCAAGATGTAGGAACAAAATTATTGGTGTTGGCTCGTTAACAAAAGCAGCTACAGGTTTCTTTGACAGAGAAGCAACAAATTTACAGGCTGGTGTTGGAATGGTTTTATATATTGGAAGTGATCACTAATTCTTAATACAATTAGGTTGTGGACTTAGCACAAACACCCAGGATGAATTATTATCCCTTTGGGGCCTATTGTATGTGGAAAGAGAAATGGGTCTTGTTGAATCATGGGTCTATGGTGATTCCAAGACAATAACTAATTGGGTGAATGATGTGGTGGTTTTGGAGGTGCTCACACTTGATCACTGGTGTGCTTGAATTAAATAACTTGTTTTGGGCTTCATCATTTTCTATTTCCAGCATACCTATAGAGAACACAACCATCTAGCTGATTGACTCTCAAAAGAGGCACTGAATATTTTTGCATGAAACTTGTTTGTATAGGAATAGATGGAAGGTGCTTTGAATTATGAGCATACTTTAAATCTCTCCTTTTAGGGTGCTTTTATCTTAAAACGAATGGTGAAGCTTGTAGGTGGAAAACCTTGGGAGGGAAGGGATATGACACACAAAATTCTTTGCTGTGGGACTGGAGCTGCATATGATTAGTTTATTTCAGAGAATGTTTTGTTATGCTGGGAAAAAAACATGAATTGTATGGACAGAGGGAGAAATAGTTTTTGTTAATGTGATTGAAGGAGAAAATAAGTTTTTTGTAATTAGGTCCTTTATTTATAAAAAAGGATTGAACTTTTTCTTCTTTAAAAAGACACAAAACCATTTAACAATTTATAATAAGTGAAATTAATAAATGCAAATAAGTGCTTTCTTCTTCAGACGTGGTTTCTTTATATTTTTTTCATCAAAGAGTAAGTTGATTGGTTAAAAAAATAATTTAAGAAGGAAGCAAATTCATTTTTATGTGTGGGTTTGTGTTTTATAGAGTAAATTTATTTATTAAAAAAATGATTTAAGAATGGATAAATTAATTTTTAAATTGAATAAAAATTTTGTCATAAATTAGGTTTAAGGTTTTTTATTACTTTAAAATGTTTAGAATATTACAAGGTTTTTTATTATTTTAAAATGTCTTTATAATATTACAATTTTAAAAAGATGTGCAGTTCAACAAAGTTTTATGTCACTAAAAAAAAATGAAATGATAATAAAAAGTTAACTTTATACATTTATGAAATCAATACATAAGAAAATTATAAAACACTAACAACATATTACTATTTTTATAAAAACATTAACAACATATGAAGTATCTTGGAAACATTGTCGCTTATTACTCCAAGCCTCAGTTGGCTAGTTGGTAGAGGCATTCAAGTTTTTGTGGGCATTGACCCAATTGTTGGGTTCAGAGGATCTTGTGTTGTCTCTGGTCCTTTGATTAGTCACCTCCATGCAATGAATATCTATGATCTGAAACATATTTTCTCTTTAGAGGATGATCGGAGGCCTCGTTCATTAAACTCCATGGATCTTAACCTCCGTGGGGACTTAGCTTGGGAATGGACTGTCTTTATTAAATCTATGATCTCGGCATGTATCTCCTTGAATGACAATTGTGACAGAATCGTTTAGGAATACAACAAATCCTTTGGTAATGTTACGATGAAGCTGGTGTATAGTTATCTTTTCAATTTACATTCAGCTGCTCTGTTTGAGGGCCTTATTAATAGGTTATGGCTTGGTAATTTACCTATAAAAATAAAGTGCTTCAGATGGCTATGCATTCATCATAAGGTATTGACTTGGGACTCTCTTCAGAATCGTGGTTTCCTTGGACTGGGGAGGTGTTGTTTATGTTTGTCATACTTTGAAACTGTGGATCATGT
>LPNX010271929.1:0-13085 GCA_001517045.1 Pseudotsuga menziesii | reverse complement strand
CTTGATTACTCAGTTTTTGTGTGTACTTTTCATGCTCCTAGGCTTGTTGTTCCTAAGTGGAAAAGTCATTCTTTAAATATTTTTCTTGAATCGCTATCAAAGGAGCAAGATAAATTTATCCATATGGGTGTCCTTAATTATTCCAAGGGAAAGGATCATGCTCTTATGGTTCAAGGAAACAATAATATCAAATCCAAAGAAAAGCAAATTGTGAAGAAGACAAAGTCAGAATTGAAGATGAAAGTTTGAAGCCTACTGATGAAGATTCAATAAAGAAGGGTAAGAAGAAAAGGAGCACATCCAAGTGTTATTATTGTAGGATGGGTTTTCATTTAGAGAAAAAGTGTTTCAATAATAATATGGACATTATGTCTCATCTTTTTGAGAAGCACAAGATCTAAGTTCTAGATGAACTAGAGAAGCCTGCTAATTCCTCAGAACATTGTCATAGAGCGCAGTTTCAAGGTGATATAAATTATGCTTTGAGTTATATATTTCAATCCTTTTATCATGTCTATTATATATATTTAGTCTCTGATATATCAAAGTCAGAAATATTAAATCCTTTCTTTGATAATCCTCCTCTCAGTCTACTAGATTCATCTCCCAAACATTATGATTTTTCAATAGATATCGACTTGTCTTTGAGCAGCTCTTCCTCACGAGCTTATATTTCTGATTAATAATATTGTTTGCAGGCTGATATTCATGTCATGACACATATCATACCACCATCCATTCCATATACCATACCTCTGAATAATCATAAGACTATACAAATCTCAAGTTCACTAGTTGATTGCTCATTGGTCTCTTACGCAGTGTTACTTATCTTACATGGTTTGAAGTCTTTCCTATATTTCAATGCTTGGTTATCCATGACCTTAGTCATATTTGGAATGATATTAAATATGTTTGGATCTATTCTAAACACTTATGGTTTTGATATCATGTCCATTCATCTTTCATATTTTTACACCTATCAGTTTTCCCATGGGGACTTCACTTAGTGAACATCTCACATAGAATGTGTGATCGTGGGATATTAAAGAATACCCTTAATTTACAGAGATATTGACCCAAACTCTTTTTGTTGAAACCCCCTCCCAATACTTAAAACCTCCTCCCCACCACTTTTTATACCTCAAACCTTATAAACCACCCTACCCACCCCCACCTTAAACCCCTCATCCCCCCAATACCTACAATATATTGGTTCAATTTTTAATAATTTTAAAATGCACAATATGAAGTAATGTGATAGGATATTGGTCAACAAGTGAAGCCCCTGTGAGTTTTCCCCATTTGCTCATAGTTTTTCTAGTCTAGCCCTATATCCTCATGGAGTCACTAAGGCCTTTGTATTTTCTATTCCATATGCTAATTTTTATGATATATCAGAGCTTTATCAGCCTCATATCATATCTAGAAAGGTGCTACATCAGGTTGGAATATTGACATGTGATTCACATCACAATTTAGCAGCTATTAAGGGAATTGAGTGTGCAACAAATTGTCTTAGTTTTTGTACTCTTTGGGAAGGC
The DNA here is from genome assembly GCA_001517045.1 of Pseudotsuga menziesii. NCBI lineage: Eukaryota > Viridiplantae > Streptophyta > Pinopsida > Pinales > Pinaceae > Pseudotsuga > Pseudotsuga menziesii. The sequence continues at coordinate 11,541 of LPNX010271929.1, read as the reverse complement.
GTATGCACATATCTCTTTTCCATTTCAGATTGTGTTTACATATCAGAGTTTGAAATTAGAAAGAAGCATTCAGATAATGCTCCTACTTCATCAGTTGATGAGATACACGGAGCCTCTCCTCTTCCTTCTTGTAGGTTCAACACTCTAGTGCAAGATCATGGAGTTCATGATTTCTCCATCAAGTCTCCCATCCAAAAGTAGTTCATTCAGCTCATTCAAGTGAAGATAAATATATGTTGAAGACATATTATTTCAAATTTTGTTCCTTGTCCTATCTTGAGGGAGGATTTTCCCCATGTGGTTTTTCCTCTTTCCTCACTTTTCTGGACATAATAAATGTTAGAGAGAGACCATAGCCTTGTTGTTGGGACCTATATGCATCTATATTTTTTGACATACCATCATAGATTCATAATTATAGGGGGGTGTTGGAATATATTAAACCCACTTTATACTTAGGATAAAATAATTAATCATTATTTGATTAATTATCTACCCACTAGCTTAATTAGTTGGCATCCACTTGCACCTTAAAGTCAACATATGCCATAATACCCAGGGAATTATTTATTTCTGATTTTGGGTTGATATTGACCACTTTACGGACATCCAAAATTAGTAAACAACGCTTTACAACAGATTATGCTTTATCCTGCTTTTCTGTGGATAAGGTAAAGCTAGTTAACTAGGAAACTGGGTTCTTTTGTTGCTAACCGATGCTTCATGAATTTATCTCCATTTTCCAAGGTTATCATGTTTTTCCATCTCCCTTGAAAACTCACTCATGCTTTTGCTAATTAGTGAGGTCCTTGATAGATTTGGGAAGTGCTTTAGCCACCTATGGGGGTTTGCTATATTTTGGTAAGTCAACCTTTTTGAGCTTTATGAGTTGTCTCCATACAACTTGATTTTACTATGAGAAATGTACTATTTATGTACACTATTATTCATCCTTATTCAATTTATTATTCATCATTATTCAATGGAAGGATACAATCCAATATTCATCCCTTCATTCATGTGATTCAATCTCTTTTCTTCTCTCTATTTTTCCTATGTATGCTTGTGAGAATTCTTAGTAGCAAGATCTATTTCTTGTGCTTATTCTTAGAATATTTACTCATAGCATTGAAGATATTATTTTTACAAAAGAACCTCATTTTTCAGCGTGATCTATGTTGCAAACTCCCAAACTTAAATTTACTGACCCCATTGTTAGGTACTCAAGGTAAATATGCAAACCCTTCCCAAATATTCAATATAATGTATCTATCTCAAAACCTTGCATCAAGAGAAGTGAGATACTCTACATCATGGATGAGAATGGGGGATGTATCAACATTTTGCATAACCATGTGTTATGTAAAGTAATATAGACACTCATAAACCCATCTAAATATGGGACCAATATGTGATTTCCACACTAATATAATCTCAAAGCTTTCTCACCCTCTATTACATAGACCTATCCCATTGATAAATATTAACTTCCACTAACTAAAGCAACTCGCCTAAGAAATAGAGGCCTAGGTCAATTCTGTCACCACTTACTATTTCTCAGAGAAACAAGCTGGGGGATATTATATATAGAAGAGATCACTTCGATGTGGTCAAGGGAATAATGTACGACAATAATGGCCTTTCTATACTAGACTTTAAGTTCATTAATTTAGTTTAGGATTGAAAGGAGTCCAACAAAGGTTCGTAGAAAGAAGGAAAACAGGTTGCCTGGATCTTATTTTGACTTATTGCAATATTTTTTCTCCAATTGCTACTTAGTGTAAATCTGTTTAAACAACAATATATCAGTTATTAGAGCCTTGAGTGATATACAAATTATCTGAAAAGAAAAGATTTTAGGTGCAAATACTAATAATTCATTGCGGGAGAAGAGTTTAAACAACATCGTATCCATATCCTGTGCCCACATCAGAGCAAGAAGAGGTGGATACATGTGGAAATAATAATTAAATGGTCAAATATCACATATTGAGTGTTGTAAATCCATCACCTCGGATACGGATCTAGATCTAGGTGTATGAGAGATATCATTTCTATTCATTTAAAGTGTATCATGACTTCTGGTTCACGTTCCTTAGTAACTGCATAATAGGAAACCATAGTCAAACTGAAAATTTCCACAAACATATAATTATAACGACAACTCTTTATTTGTGTCAAAATCATTCTGCAACTACTGCAGTGAAACCTGCAACCAGACTACGTAAGCTCAAATCATGGCTTATCAAATTTTCTTTTGGATACTCAACATTACCTATACCAGTTTATGCAACAATTAAAAACTTGTTCCTCAAATAAGGTGATAAAGGAAGCCATCCTAGAATTACCTTGCAGGTAGGATTTAGGCCCCAGAAAACAAGCAGAACCAACATTCCTCCAGTTTAAAAAAATTCAAGACAATAATGTTATACATTGCTTACAGGAATCACAATTTTACAGATCTAGTTATATCTTTGTGCTTACCTCAAGAATCTAATTCAACCCTTCCCATTGCAGTACCTTCATCATTATTCATGTCATTAATGTTCTCATAATCATGAATCTGTGGGGTAGTAAATTTCCTATTATAGTCAACTACAAATTCATAATCATCATTCCTGGCTTGAACTGAAACTTTAACAGGCGCTTTCCCATTTTTTTCCTCTACTTTTAATATGACTTGGATGCATGTGGATTGAAGATACCTTCTGCATCATAGAGATTAGAATTTTGACTCTGAGCCTTTTGAGATTTAGTTGCAACAGTCTCGTTCGTTTCCATTCCCATTCCATTAGGGGCCTTGCGAGCTTCTTCCATAGAATCTTCATCAGCCTAACAATAAGATGTTAGTTTACACTAATTTCTGCCGATAAGGAAAGAACACATTTAAGAATATGATGACTTAACTTACAAATTTATCTTGAGAAGTTTCCTTTAAATGGAGGGTAAGGATTTTCTAACCTTTGAAAATTGGTATCCATACTAAGGGGTAGGAATTTCAAAGTGTGAAGTATCAATCATAGAATGCAAGCTGTCTATCATAGCAGAATCCCCTTCATAAATCTCATTCACATCAAACTCCTTTCCTCAGGAAGGCATGATTGCAGACTCTAGGTGTTCCCTTTCATTTCATGTAGGTGGCAATGTATAAAATGGTATCTTTCCTGAACCATCACAAGTACATCCATTAACATAGTAGTAAATATAAGTACATGCATACCTATAGAAAAAAGTTCAATTGAAAAAGAATGCACAGTAGGAACTAGGTTAACTTTTACACAACAAACATTGAAAGGAACTCAAATACCTTGATTCTAGTCATGTAGAAAAATCCTAGCAGTAGCTATGGTGTCTTCTACACCACCTTTAGTTAGCTTCCCACAAATTGGTGTGTTATTTTGAAAAAATTCATCAACTGAACTAAACCTAGGCATCTTGTATAAGGACATCAACTTGTCTGATGGACACAAATTCAAAATATCCTTCACTGAATTTTTTTTTCAGATGTAACATTTGATTAGAAAACACATGCACATATCAAATAGATTATACATTTGCTTTATTAGCATTGATGATGGAAAGGAAATACAAAAAAAAGTGATATTAATAGAAGCGAATGAGGTATATGCCCTTCGATAATAAGTTCAAATATCCTTGCAATCTCTATGACGCAGATAATAAAAACACACATGCGACCAAGGTGTTCTTATTCCTTTTTGCATTAACCATATTAGTATGATGTTTTTAAATGTGTGCGCAAGGTTCCATTTTTAATGTTCCAATGTGCCATCATTATCATATTATTGTTATCATATAATATGTTCACTATTTTTAAGATTTCCTTGAATAAGGGTGATGAGACAACTTGCATTTACAGATAATAGCTAGTGACTATTATCCTCACTTCCATAAAAAAGTCAATGGTCTTGCATAAAGACTACACATTAAAAGAAATGACCTTGAGAAGTAGAATATATTTTTCCTCAAAAAACCAAATATGATGTTTATACTAAATAGAAGTTGTCAAACAAGAAAGAAAATGAACTCATTACCAGGAGATATAGGATCCTCCAATTTTTCAATCCTTTTGTAGCTGCGAAGACAAATTGTTGCATTAGTCTCACTAGGCTTATCCATCACAAATCCGGGACAGTCTAATAGTTTGACATGCTTGTCTAACTAGATTTCCTGCATCGCTCTTGTTAATCCTCGGGTGTCCCCCACATTGACAACATGTGATCTTTTTATGCTATTTATAAGTCAGATTTTACCAACATTAGGAATCCCCACAACATCAACAATAATGGATGTCTTCAACTGTAAGACAAACATACAAAATATGAACACGTCACAGTTGTTTTGGAGGTAAAAAAATACACAAATATCGTTGAACAAAATATTAAGAATCTATTGAATCCTACAACTTGCATCTTTTACTAGTGAAACAAAACAAATTCTAAATCAACACACTTACACATCCGATGATCGGCCTAAAAGAAATGCAAGATAAAAAGAGTGGAACTGTTCAAGCGCCTATGCAATAGTGCAAAGGAAAACAACTCATAGAAAAAATGAATGGGAATAAACAACAATTGATATTAACATACCTCATGACTTCTAGAATAATGTTTCAGCTACCTTACAAGTGTTTCAACTCCAAGACAATCATTGGTCTGCAGTCTAGGAGTGTGCGTCGCAGTTTTTGAAGTCGATTTCCATCCTAAATTTGACCCCTACTCCTGGGTGTTTCACTTAAAGGCTATAGTTGGAATTTCTTCTCTAATATATTTGAGCCAGTTCTCTGCAATCTCCCTGGGAACAAGATCTGTAAACACTTTTTAAAAAGAAGTCAGCGAAGATCCTTTTACAAATAAGCTTAAAAAAACATGGAAATGTAATTATGGAAATGCATGTCCAAGAATCTGATCACGTCAAAATAGATTATAAGCATCTTTATATTTTACACATCCCAAAAACATGATAAAAAGAAAAGGATAATAGATGTTCTTCCATAACTTCACCCAATTTTATCATTTTTGTCATCCTATACCTTGATCCTCCAGTTTGAAACGGTTTTAAAGATATCATCATTTCCCAATACTTTTTGGGTTCTTATGGTTTGCTTTCACTTTGTGACATGGCCCTTGCCACCCTTTTTTGTAACATGGTTTTCAGCGTAGTGTTTATGTAACAAAAAAGTGAAGCATATTTCAAAAAATATAAAAAAATTAGACGGAACTGTAACTAAATGTAAAGATCACTAAGTTGAAAAAACAAACCTATTTTATTAAGAAGTAAAACCAGACGTTTTTCAGGACCGACTCTCAACACCATTCGATCCATGTCTACACATCGTCTTCAAATAGGATCTCTTGCATCTAGCACCTCCAAAATAGCATTTGATGCTTGTATAACTTTAACCAATTCTTTATAAAAAGATTTCTGTGATCTATCTGGGCTCAAGAAAAATTGGACAAGTCAAAACCTCTAAAAAAAACTATACAATTAAACAAAAATACCTAATTTACTTCTAATAAGGGAATAACAAGCCTACCTTGCATTGTGCCATATCTTAATGCATCTATTGAACTCAAACTTTTCTTCGCAAAATCATCTTGTCTATTTGAAATGGAACTGGTAAGCTGCTTCAAATCTCCATCTTCTTCTAGTAAACCAAGTTTCCTTTTTTGAGCATGTAGACAAAATTTTTGAGTCTTGTTAGTGTTTCCTTTAAAGTTTACACATTTATAGGTATTCCAAGCATCTGGGACATTTGCCTCCATATTTATTTTAGACATGAATTTAAACTTTAAAAAACATTATTAATGTCCAAATCAAGAGAAACGTGTAAAATTTATTATTGAAGCTTCAATATAGATGGATCGGGCTTCAATTGATCAGTTTGTCTTCTATTTAATGTCCAAAGTATGAGAGAAATGCACAATCTCATATTGAAGCTTCAATATAAATGAATCGACCGTCAATTAACCATTTTGTCTTCTATTCACCAGCAGTTCAAATGGGCCCTGTGATATATGAATGGAGTGCCAGCTCATCATTGTGTTGGATGGTCTAGACCTATCTCGTCCAAGAATGCCTTCTTTCTTCAAACCCTCCTTGAACTGTTGTGGGAGTATGTTGGTGTTGTACATGACATAATCGAGAATATTTGATTGTCATTAAGCTTCTGGCCTTGGAGTGCATAGGGTCTATTTCAAATATGCTGACTTTTAAATGTGTTCAAATAGGAGTGAGCTTCTCTAAACCATTCTTGATTAAGGCCTTCAATTGAGTGAGTTTGAAATTCAAGCTTGCCAAGCCTAGGAAGCATGCTAAATATGGGGTGTCCATTCAAAAAAACTTGTGTTTTCCCTTTTTTTACCCATATTACGTAACACAAACTTTCTTTATTGATTTAATTGATCATAAATCAACTTGCATGAATATTTGAGGAAAGATGGAAGATATGAAACCTGCATCTTAGAGTAATCCACTTGATGCTTCAGGTTTTGAATTTATGGATCTTTCTATTAAGCTCATCCCCCACAAGAATTATTCTAGTTTGGGATAAGTTTTCTATTCTAACATACATGGATGATACTATTATTTGGGAAGTATCTTGTGTCATAGACAATGTTTGCTCTCTAGATTCAAGAATAATAGTTTGACCTTCCTCCTATTTGGTTCTTTTATGAATATGCTTGTTTACAACCTTCTTCTTGGTGTCAAACATGAAGTTCTCTACACCAAGATTTACAACATGTGCTTCTGCATGTTCTTGAAAAATCTGGGATAAAATCAGCTCATAAAGAGAAACCAACAGTGCTCTTTACCAGTTGAAGTCTCCTCTGAACCTTGAACAAATAAATCCATTTCAGTATTAGACATTGTGCTTAAACTATCCACAGATTTGGTCTCTTTTGTTTTGGATAGTTGATCTTTAGGTAAGGGTTGGAATTGAAGGGGAACGACAAAGTCATCCGTGTTGTAACTTGGGGTCATGTTTTCTATTGATATTCAGGTCTTCAATAGAATCAATAGGATTCCCTTTTGTGGAAACAACTGTAGAAGTTTGATTACCTGTACTGAAAGTTCTTGTTGGATTGAATGTACTGCGTGTGCCATGAGTTGACTTTGACATTGGATCTTGTAATATTTCTTTGGAAAGAACCAGGAATCTCCTTTTATATAGGATAACCAACACGTTTAACCAACTGATAAGCTGATCATGTACCTTGTTGCTAGGTTTCTAGGTTGTTTATTTTCTATAGAACTGTTTCTGCGAAGGATTTCTTGAAAAGGGGGTAGGTGCCCCATGTTTCCTTTTTTGAGCCTATAGACAAAAGGTCCCCCACATTCTACTGATAAGGGGGAAGGTGATAGAGAAAACAATCATCAACAGATAGGATGGAAGTACAAATTGCTGATAGTTGGTCCACAACACCTCCGTGGGGGTAGCAAACTAAGAGATTGTCCATGGTGGGATGTCAATATCACAGCATAAAAATTATAAACACACAGTTAAATTTGTCAAGATGAACATAATTAGATTTAAAGAATTAGCACAATATGGCATAAATGCTAACCATAAAATCATTTGTTCCATTTTGTTTGCATTTAAATATTTAAGGAAAGATTATAAGTTGATCATAAATGCAGGGCAGTCATTGGAATAAGGGAGATCATTTGGTAAATTCAAAGTGGTTCAAGTTTGTACATTACAACAGGATAAAAAAGCCACAATTGAAGATGTTTTTGAACTTCTAAACAATGTTAATGCTTATTTATGTAATCTTAAAGGATTGAGGATGCTTGTAGCAAGAAAAATTATTTCGTTTGGACGACTATGGGGTTGCTTAGTTGTTGGAGTAATGGATATCATCTGGTAAAGCCACAATAGTTCAGGGTTGTACATGGAAACAAAGAAAATACAGTTTAGCAAGGTAAATTTCGGCTTCACAAATTGGGTATATTATATGTGCATCTCTTCCATTATGTTATGGCCTATCATATCATCATCCTTCCTGACAGACCTCCCTCATTATAAAAATTTTCAAAAACTTATGCTTATTCCCAAGAAAAGTCTTTATAACTTAAATTGAATGAGATCATTTTCAAAATTTTAATCCTAATGTGAGCACAGGCCATAGATTTAAAAAAATGGTAATCTATAGTGATGAAATAATTTGCAAAACCATTCATACAACTCTCATGAGCACCTCTATTTGGGTTTCTTTTACATCTTTAGATGATATAATTGTTTCAATTTATACAAATAATGACAGGGTGAGCTGGTTATTCCTTAGATTACTGCTACTTCAGTTGGGTAAGAACTTGCAGACTATAAATATGCTTTGAAACTAACTTGCAGACTGTAAGGAACCAACACCTTAATTCCCAGCTTTGAAAGGTCACAAATTAGATCTACCAGCTTAGAATTTTTTGCAAATTCCCACAAGTGGTGTATATATTCACAGAATGATAAAAAAACTGAGCAGATATATAAATATAATGTTCAACTATTATAATTAAAACTGCATGGCTAGGACTGTCTAGATATAAACAATGCATGCAAAGTCCCATAATACATTCTACATCCAAAATGAATATTTTTTTCCAAAATCACTCTACATGTACATCATCAATAGGCTCATAGTATCCTACTTCTATCTGAGTAGCTCCATTAATAAAATGGAAACTTCCATTACAATGAGGACTCTATGCACATGTTGGAACACTATTGAAAAATATTGGAAACTCAGTGGTTAAGACCACTTTTTGTTTGGATGGTTATGATACCAAGTGGGGTAATGTTTACATATACCTAAGGAAAACAATATGGTTTTGAGTAGTGTAATCATAAACATACAATTAACGCAAACTTGGTGAATTATTTTCGAGTCATCCAAAAGTAGAGGTAGGTCACCAAAAGAATTTCAAAAAATTGTCTCTAACCCTACTTAAACTGTATTTCCAAAAAGGGGGTTCACCTCATTTCACTTCTTGTTGTTTGCATTGAAATGTATTTGGAGATGATTTTGTTAGTAAAATGTGCCTACTATTGGAGCTAATTTTGAATTGATTAAACACATGGAGCTGATTTTGAAGATGAATCAAGTTGTGACCATTGCATGCCCATTTCATTGCAAATTGAATAGGATATTTTGATTTTTTGTGTCCATTTAGATTGAAGTTGGAGGTAAAATATTGTATTTTATTTTTATTTTTTAAAGTTAAATCCCATTGCTCCAAGGTGATGGAGGACAACCCTATATATGCCCAATATTGTATATATTATGTATCTATCAATTATGTAACAACTAATCAAACTTTAAGCTTTAGTATCTATCAAAATAGATTTGGTACACCTTGACCACACAAAAAAAGGTTCAAATAAGCTAAATTTATTAATGTTGGACTAATGACCAGGAAGGTAGATCACTGGGACAAAATAAATTACAATCGATGACATGTTAAACCATATAACATGTTGGAACCTAAAATTTATATATCAAGAATAACCACATTTTTTACCATACACCTTGATTACATACCCCCAACATATCCCATTAAGATTACCCATGTCTCTTTTCTGGAAAACAATTAAAGTTTTCCAACGATAGAAGCCAAAATCAAACAGATATACCTCACTTCCTAATACACAACAATGGTATCCAAGGTTAAATACCACTAGGCTACCTTTTACTGCAAATTTCTGCAAATATATGTAGCACACCACTGCCATATGCTCAAACATTTCAATTAGATCTTTCTATATCATTATTGTTTATAGTTTACAAGAGACCCAAATTTTCCCATAGTGGAACTTCTATGAATTCAAAGGCACTGAACTCATAATCAATAGTTTTGCTAGCACAACTAGATAATAACAAGGTCATATGGATTATGTCTAATGTTGTCTAAAACAATGCAGTAGGGTGAAAGAATAAACCTAAATAAATAACTAGCCAAGAGAGGTTACCAATAAAAAAATATAGAAGAATAAACAAACAAAAAACTAGTTATTTAATTGAAACCCCAACCTCCCATACAATCATTATCATTGAGCAGACCAAACAACATATTTTCCAAGAAGAGAACAGGAAAAACACATAACATGCTAACATAAATAAAAGGTATCAACCAATAGATTGGCCTCGCAATTAGTGTACTAGGCCTACAATATGGCAGTGGTTGAAATGGTATGGAGTATATTTTTTAATATATAGTCTCATAGGATATTGTTGGCAAGTAAAAACAGGTTGTCAGTGCAAGACCACATACTTGTACAACGTGCATAAGAAAGTGTTTCAAATAATGATCAGTGTGCAAAAATTACCAACTAAGAAATAAAACAACCTCTTAGAATCCCAAAATATGTAGCCACAAAAGGGAAAGTTTGAATTGAATTCCAACAAGCACTGTTGGGTTCTCTAAAGAATTATGATGTCTCTTTTAGTATCTGGCATAGAAGGCAATGCCTGCAAGTTGGCACACTGCAAAAAGACATAAAATGAAAACCATGCAAATATTTTTAAAGGAGCCTTCAATGAATAATACATATATAATCTTGCTAGATACCACATGATTGGTTGGACCATCATCCTAGGATTTTGGAGACAAGTAGGCACTGATACCAAAAAATCATATTTCCTACTGAGACTAGAATAGAATTCTCCTGGTACTTATAACATGGTGAATATGTGACTGTTTCCTCTTCTTGATGTCAGTGGATTGTATGGATAACCTGAGTAATAGACATTTCCTCAATATGTGAACACTACATTAGTACCTTCTATCACTATTAATGTTTGCATTTCATAATACCAACAACATACCATTATGTGACAGAATTATTCTAATGGGAATTCCACAAAAACGAATTGGCGCCATATTTTGATTGCAACCAAGAAAAAGCAAAATGAATCATCTAACTGTTTACCCTAGAACTTTAAAATGAGGCCTTACTTTAGCCTAAAATGGTAAAAAAATTCTCAATGTCTTTAAGAATTCTTGAATCTTTAAAACAACTGTAAATTAAAATAATGCAAATGTAATATATGTTTTCATCTAGGAATAGTTTTCTAGGGCGTAAAAACATCAACAAAATGTATATTTCCATATCTTGTAAACATATTCCAGGAGAGAATGAATGGATGTATTGAGAGGGAATTCGAGAAATAGGTACCATGTTTGAGCATTTTGAGAAGAGAAAGAGAATAAATGTAGACCTGCTCAGAAGAATCAAGCATAGGGCCACCGGTAGCGGGGGGTGCCATGCCCCCTTACCTTGAAAATATCCTTTGCAATATCTCTATAGTTTCTTCTGCTTCTTCTTATGTTTTCCCTCATATCCCACAAAACCCTCCTCGCCTCCAGCTAACACAAAATATTTGGTGCCAACGGTATGCCTAGATAGGTTATTTTACTCGGTTTTGTTACTAGGTTAATAGATACCTTAGACATGGGTGAATATGGAATCATAGGAAGGAAAGCTAGGGGTTATGGTAATCAATATGAAAGGGATGAAGGCTCTCAAAC
>LPNX010271920.1:69078-80410 GCA_001517045.1 Pseudotsuga menziesii | reverse complement strand
CAACAAAACTTAAAAAAAAAAATCGGGTTTGCTCACTTTATCTCTAGTCATGCTCCAAAACTTCGTGACATTCATTATATTAACAATTTTTTACAATATAAATACAATATTTAAATCTTATTGTTGTGCTACCACACTCTTCTTCGGAATACAAATTATTTCATTCTTTCAAGCTAACACATATTAGTTTCACTTTCCAATACGCCATGGAGACTCGTTCACAATGTCTAAGGAGGCAGTGAATAATAAGATGTTCCCTCATATTTGTCCCACTGACTTGATGACTCCACAATGCATAGCATAAACTGGATTGACCATATTCCTTCCTTCTGACCCTTTGACCCGCTTCTCCTCGAACTCTACTCCCTGAAATTTTAAGTCATATACCTCAAAAGACCCAGCTACGGGTTAAGAATCCATAATACTCACGTTTAACGAATCCGTGCATAGGTCCGGAAGAGGAGCTTCGCCTTCCAGTATTTGGCAAACATGGCGCATGCCCAGCCTGTACTCCGGCTCTGGATGAGAGCACAACAACCCCAATTTCAACACCTTCTCCATCTCGCCCACATCATATCCGTCATTCCCGAGGTTCGGATCAGACGCCTCCAAGAGCCTCTCCTGGTTGTACAGCTCCCACGCCCACTCCACCAAAATCATTTTCTCGGCGTCCTTCGACAGATCAACAGGGCTCCTCCCGCATGCCACCTCCAACAGCAGGATCCCGAAGCTGAATACGTCCGAACTCGGAGTGGCCTTTCCCGTGTGGATAAGCTCCGGCGCTATGTACCCCAGCGTTCCCACCACATGGGTCGTATGTGGATTCTCTTTGTGTTCATACAGCCTAGCGAGGCCAAAGTCTCCCAACCGCCCGTTGAGCTCAGAATCCAGAAGCACGTTGCTTGACTTGATGTCTCTGTGGATGACCATTTTCTCCCAATCCTCGTGCAGATACAGCAGCCCTGCCGCCACGCCCTTCAGAATCGCGTATCGCCGGGGCCAGAGCAGGACTGTTGCTGGGTTCCCGAATATAAGATTATCCAAGCTGCCGTTGGGCATATAGTCGTAAACGATGAATAATTGCTTATGCCTCTGGCACCAGCCCCGAAGATGAACCAGGTTCCGGTGCTGAAGGCGTCCCATGCTCGAGATCTCTGCGACGAAGCCCTTCAGTCCCTCAGTGAACTCCTTCGTTATGCATTTCACTGCGATTTCTTGGCCGCTGCTAGGGAGAACGCCCTTGTAAACCTTGCCAAAACCCCCTTGCCCCAAAACGTTCTCAACCCGGAATCTTCTGGTGGCGATGCTGAGCTCCTTGTAAGTGAATCTATGGGGCCAATACTCCTTCTCCCATTCTTCGATCGTTTCCCTGTTTCTGGCTCTTTTCACAAACAGGGCCGCCCCAATCGCCAGCGAGAAGAGAACAATAGTGGTTAAGGTGACGCCTACTATGAATCGCGTGTTCTGTCGTTTGGAATACATGTTAGCAAACGATGAGAGCCGCGACACGTCGAGGGGTGGCGCCGTGCCTTCGTTGGTGAAGCTCCACGCCAGAACGTAATGGTCTTCCACAAAGACCCCTGTGGCCGCTGAAAATCCAACAAACATCTCCTCTTGCAGAACGTTGTGCAGATCGATTTTCAGAGATAACAACGGCCTTTGCGGTCTCGGCAAGCCGGCCAACGTGATGGTAACGTTGAGGCAGTTTTGTGGATGATTGTAATCGATCCAGCCCTGTATGTTCTGTCCACTCTTGAGGCTCAATCCATGGAAGCCGTTTTCCCCATCCCAATACCCGGCAGGCTCGGTCTGCAAAGACTCGAGGTGGTTGATGTCCACGCCGACGTGGTTGGCGTCTGGGTCATTGAATTCGACATTCTTGCAGGTATCGAACTCCACTGCGAATAAGTGATTGGATGCCTGGCCGCAGCTGCTGATGTTTAGCAACCCCAAAAAGTGGGCTGGCAGAGCGCCCATGGCAGATCTGTGGGGCGTCATGACGAAGGCTATTCCGTGTCCGCCTACATCAGTTGGAGGAGGAATCATTGAGAAAACGAAGGTCGTGCTGAAGGAGGAAACCGTCTGGTTGCTTTTCATCTGCACGGGAATTGAATACAGGGCGCGGCCTGAAATGAAATGCGAGTGATTTGTGAGGGCAAGCACGAGTTTGGAGCGGATGACTGAAGCACCCCCTCCCAAGATCAATTCGCTTCCATTGAATCTGTCGAAGACAAAAGTGGTGTTTGGATGACCCTCCTTCATGGGCTGCGCACCAAAAAGTGGTGGCATGATGAGGCAGATGAAGGCTGTAAGGAGGATGCTGCGCCATGGAAGCATCACCAATTGATTCTTTCGCCTCAGCTAAATTTCTGCCAGAGAAAAATGAGAATGGATGTTAGATTTGAATGCATGGATATTCAGAATACATGGATGCTGGATGTATTAATATATGTGTTTTCTGATCCGATCTTGTTGTCGGTGTCGATCCCTGAGGTTCCCGACTAATTCCCCTATTCAGCTTTTAAGACGCCGACCAATAATATTGACTGCCGTAGAGCTATGCCCTCTATTGGACAGTCACATAATAAGAATTAGAGTTACCTGCATATGGGATTTGACAGCGAAATTATCGATGGTATTCACATAGAACGGTCGGTGAATCGAATTTATCACATTAATCTATATAATATTACACAGGGTATAATATTTTCGGACGTGCTAAATTCTTTAATTTTTTCATTTTAGGAAAAGGCGTGGAATAATCGAAGTTTTGATTTGATTTTTATTAATATAATTTAGTTTATATTAATTTTAATTAAAAGTGATATTTAAATTATATTTTAAAAGGAGTAGTTATTGACCAGAGGTTTTGGATTTTTGGTTAATTTTTTAACTCTATTTTTTTTTCAAAATCTATAAATAGTTTCAACATTTTCAAATACTTTTAAGACATCTAGATTGTAAAAGTTTAAAAACTATCATATAACTTATCAAAAATTCTTTTAAAATTTTTACATATAACATTTAAACTATTACTTTTAAAAATAAAAAATAAAAAATTTAATTTAATTTAAAATATCTATATAACATTTAAACTACCACTTTTAAAAATAAAAAATAAAAATATTTAATTTATTTTAAAATATCTAAAAAAAATTAAGATCACATATGGTTAAAAGTTATAATAATGAAATCATAGTGCGAGCAATTAACATCAAATAAGAATCTAACTTCTTAGAAAGATCTATTTTCTTTTTCCAATTTTATAAAAATAAATACATGTAATTAATACTATCTCAAATTAGAATATAGAATCTAACCTCTTGTGAAGAAAGAGATATTTTCATTTTCCATTTTTATAAAAGTACTTTTATTTGATTTTTTTAACTATTTTAATTAATAATATTTCAAGTTACAATTGTACATCTTGTCAACAAAGACATTTTCATTTTCCAATTTTATAAAAATATTTTTGAACCACCTTTTTTAACTCCTTTACTGATTGATGCTTTTTCAAGTGAAACTTATTGGGGAGAGTCCTAAGAAACAAAGATATCTAGTATACCTTCAAAATAGGGTAAGTGAAAAGTCCAGAAGAAGTTGTATATGTTGTAGAAAGAGAAAAAATTTGTGTTACATAATAATCATAACATAAACAATTTCCCATAATATAAATATGTACATCAACTATGAATTATTAAAACTATGTTGAATTATTAAAACTATGTTGAATTATTTTTTGTAGCCAAGAAGAGATTTTCTTCTTCTTTTCGAAGTGAGACATACGAAGTGTTGTTCATCTTTGCATATTGTTCGAAGGAGAATGCTGGTGCAATTCACATTCCTTGTAATTTTGTAGTCCGAGACATTTATGTGAAGGTCAAGCCTTGACGTTTAGTGTTACCAATGTCGAGGGTTGATCTTGTTAATGTCAACCCTTGGGATTTATGGATAGTTAATGCCCAAGCCATCTTTATGGGAACTTGTTTTCTATTATTTCGTTGTATGGGTGGAATAGGTATGTGCTTTGGGTTGGATTCGTCCCATGGAAGCCCAATGTAATTATCAAATTCCACGACAACATATGCTGGTAATTGAGGAGGGTTAGATCCAGGTCTGTACACAATTCGGATTACCACTTTGAGAGCACCATTTACTAATCTGGATTGAACCCAAAGATTACAAGTTAGCATTACTATTTGGCCTACACATAATAGTATTTTTTGGACGAGTTGGTGGTCGTCTTCATATTCTACTTCTGAATGCTTGGTGAAATCTGTGATAGACCTTGCGATTGGCATTGCTAATGATTGTAGCATGTACTTATTGTGATTTTTTGCAAGGATGTTTGTTGCAAAAACATGGATTGTTGTATCAAATTCTGAACATTCCTTTACTGATAAGAATGTATTGGTCCTAAATTGGAGGAGGTTCCAATCTTCCAATGTTGGTGTAGCATTGTGGATGTTTGTCAGGAGCTCACGGAATTGTTGTTGAGTGCCATCAGTCCCTGTTTGTCGAAATAGTGTTTGTAGGATGATGACGTTTCTAAATTCAATCAATAAATGATTTCCCAAAGTTGCTCCTGCATATAAAGGTTTGTCCATGACAAGTGGCAGTTGGCCTAAATCACCAATAAGAATTATTGATCGATTGTCAAATGAGTGGTTATTTTTTTGGGGGAAGCACTCCTGCAAGCGACTGTCAATTTGTACAAACAATTTAGGCCCTATGAAGCTCATCTCATCAATGAGAATGTATTGAATATGTTTCACTTCTTCTTGCAACACTAATAGTGCTTGTCCATGCAAAGGTTGCATATTCTTGATAGGAATTCGGAGCCATGTGTGTATAGTGGTAGCATGTATGTTAAATGTTGTAACTCCAGTTGGTGCAAGTAACAACAGTGGGTTGTGACCAACAATTGCTTGAGAATATAATTCTTTCTTAATGGTGTTAATAAGGTAGGATTTACATGTTCCTACAGTTCCTTGAATGATCATCCGTAATGGTTCTTTAGTTCCTTGTTGTTTTGAATGTTGCAAGATTATGTCCAATGCCATCTGTTGCCTGGGGGATAATGTGTTTGTTGTAGTAGACTGGTAAGTTGTATCCTGTATTACTTGTCCATTCCTTCGATTGTAGTTGATATAGTTTGATGTAGACTCTATTGTGGTTGTCGATACTTCTGGATGACTCCATGCATGGTTGATATCGAATTCTCGAAGGCCGAGCATGTCAATATCATTTATATGAATGTCACCTCTAGGCATTGATCTTGATAGTGTTTTCCATTCATTCATTTCATTGTCGAGGTAGATATTGGTATCTTCATCTTCATATGTTGTTTCACTGGAAGTGGGTGGAGGAATGCGATCGACATGCCATGCATGATAGGTATTGCGTATGGCTTCCCAATTTCGTATAATGGTTATCTTTGTAAGTCCTATATTTTTGTTGAATGAATGAAAGGGATTATATAAAAGCAGTTCACTCCAACAGAAATCAACGTATAAGTCAAAATATTCAGATGGAATTGAAGGGAACCGTGGCCTTACATGGACAATTGCAGTGACAGTTATTTTCTTCCATTTTTCATTCTTGCGTGCTTTATTGTATGACCATTGTTGCGCAAGGATGATCAAGGAGAAATGTTCCAGAGCTAGAGGTAATTTTTAGTAGGAATCTATGAAGTTGGACCTAGATAAGTAGTCAAATGAGTTGGTAGATACACGATGAAATATTTGATAGCCAACGTTTATCTTGATGAAGGTTCTACTGCATGTAACAAGTGGTATATTTTACAACATATGGAAATTTTATTGAGCACTGATCTCTCGATCAACTGATGCTTCCGAGAGTAAACATCGATAGGCATATGATGATGGATCCTCTAGATACATTGCAGTTGTAATTCTAGTGAGCATATGATGGCAGGTTTCTTATTTTCCTTTTGCTTTGGAAGCATATTTTTCTATGTATTTCAAGACAGCATAACATGAGAGCACTGGTTGGCGATCCACACTTGATCACCATGTCTAAAGTAAATTTTTGTTGTGAATGTTTAACCAATCATAATTTCATGTTGGATGGTATTTCCTTTGTCCCTTTTCATCAACGTGTAGTGATGACTCATTTTGCACCTTCCAAGGACATTTATATCTACATTCAAGTTTATTTCCTTTTTTGCGTAGACATGATTTTTCACTGCATTTTGTATGTCTTTGAAATTGATTTAGGAGTTGTTCATAGTCCTGAATTGGATTGGATAAAAGTATAGCTTTTGTGTCTAGAAAACATGGGTCATCTTCAATGGATTGATACATATGAATGTTTGCTTCATTATTTTCTCTAGGATTCCAAGCTGTAACATATTTATCAAAGAAACTCTTTTCTTTATTGACTTGATCCTCATCTTTCCAATATGATGTTTCCATGTTCGAAGCACCATCAAACCACAAGAAGCCATGTAAATGTGCATACCCATGATGTTTCCATTCATATCTGTAAAAGAAAAAGTATATGTTGAGTGTAAATGAACAATATGTACATGTTTTGAAGAGAGAGTTAGAAATAGGATATAATTCATACATGTACCAGTAATCTGTTGTGTGCATTTGTTTTTGAAGCATCGCCTCATGGAATATTGAAAATATTATATGCATGTATGTGGCTATAGTGTGAGGCATGTCAATGATGTTGCGATTACACCATTGTTGGAGAGATGCTGGGTTTGAAGGGATATTTTCTTACATAACTGCGCGTAAATCTAGCCATTTTGTGTCTGCTGCACTGAGTGTGAAGAATAATGTACGACATCGTAATTGAGTGATCATACTTGTTAGTTCACTTCTACATTGTGTCCAAAATGGCCTGGTGCCACGTAGGTGTGCCCCAAACCTCATGACATGGTCTGGGAGATTACCTGTAGGAATTTGTTGTATATGTGTAAGTAGTTCCTCAATTATTTTCGGTGTGTTATGTTCTTGAATTTGCTTGATAAAGAAATTAGATGTTGTTTTATTCCTATGGCATGTGATCAAATTGTAGAAGTCGTATTTGAATCGAGAATGACCACCAAATTGGTTGTCATGGTATCTCATTAAATGTACTACGTAGGTATCAAGTGAAATGTTCTCGATACGTGCTTGGTGAGGTAGTGCGTCTCCGTTTGGGAAAAGAGTTGGAAATGATATATTGAATATACCCTCTGTGTTGTACTCATTAATTAGCGATGACCCAATATCTGGCCAACCAATTGTAGTATGCGGAGTCATGGACGTATTGTGAATGAAATCTTTGATTTTTTCCATATCTCGATGTGTATTGGGAAATATGAAGGCAAATGTAGATGTTTATTGTGATGGCTGAGTAGAAATGTGGTTTTCTAGATAAGGAATAGATGAATCCATAAGAGGATATATATAAATTTTTGTAGATACAAAATGTGGTTGGGAGGATACATCAGTGCATGCCTCTGGAAGTGATGAAATTGAAGCATGGTCAAGTTGGACATCACTACAGTATTTATAATTTTGTATTTTATATAGAAATGCATTGACAACATGTGATTTTGTCACATAACAATCATAACATTTACCTTTTTTTCTTTGCCTCTTCACTATCAAGATATCAATATCTGAAAGTTTTCTTGGTAGGCAGTTTGAAATTTGAACAATTTGCTGGGAGAAACTGATAGTGTGACCACTATGCTAGTATTGACAACCTCGGGCATGTCTAACTTGTAGAATTGGGCTGATAAGAGAAATGAGCACTTATTCAACTTTAGTAAGTATGGAGAGTACGGTAGGTTGGGTGCCAGGGTCCATATTATTCCATTTGGAAAAACAATGGCCATTGGTTTCTGTGTGGCATCGATTACAAATTATTCCATTAAGAGATGGATGAGTAGAGATACCATGATATGATTCCATACAAGTAGTACATGTGTGGACGATAGACAAAGCATCAATTCATTTTCGAAAAGATTGGGTAGCATGTGTGTGGCCTTGATGTTCGGGATTACCTTTTGTTTGTCATTTCCCCTTTTGTTCAACATATTTTTTTTTCTGTGTTTCTCATTTTGTTGAACCTTATATTAAGTCCATCTATATCTTCTCCTCATGTTGATTTCTGTGGCATGGATTATGCGTCACTTACACTTTGTAGATGGTATGTTTGCTATACCTATTGGAATGTGTTGTTGAAATGTAGTAGGTGATGTTGTTGAGGCTGAGGTTCTTTTAGATGTGGTGTATGTTGGTATTGTTTGAAGTATGTAGGAAAGATCTTGAGGATGAAAATTATTCAACATGAATTTTGTCATGCTATTTGAAGTTACCTACAAGGAAAAATGTGAATGGTTTGTTAGCAATTTTTTTTTATCTCATTTTGTATTGCATATGATTTGAACAAAACAAAAATTGAATATTGTAATATGATTTAACAGAAAATGGGAATGGAAAAAAGAATTTATTATATTAAATATAGTGAGCAAGAAACTTTTTTTTTTGGAATTGTTGGAGTAAGACAGTGCTTAATTATCCAGACACTACTTTAGGGATTTCAATGTGTTATTATGGATTTTTTATGAAATCCATTTTGTCACATGCAATTACAATGTTTTTTATTTGTTTCTAATTGGCAAATTCTTCTTCATGTATTGCTAGTTTTAAGAATTTGTTGTATATGTGTAAGTAGCTCCTCAATTATTTTCGGTGTGTTATGTTCTTGAATTTGCTTGATAAAGAAATTAGATGTTGTTTTACTCCTATGGCATGTAATCAAATTGTAGAAGTAGTATCTGAATCGAGAATGACCACCAAATCGGTTGTCATGGTATCTCATTAAATGTACTGCGTAGGTATCAAGTGAAATGTTCTCGATACGTGCTTGGTGAGGTAGTGCGTCTCTGTTTGGGAAAAGAGTTGGAAATGATATATTGAATATACCCTCTATGTTGTACTCATTAATTGGCGATGACCCAATATCTGGCCAACCAATTGTAGTATGCGGAGTCATGGACGTATTATGAATGAAATCTTTGATTTTTTCCATATCTCGATGTGTATTGGGAAATATGAAGGCAAATGTAGATGTTTCTTGTGATGGCTGAGTAGAAATGTGGTTTTCTAGATAAGGAATAGATGAATCCATAAGAGGATATATATAAATTTTTGTAGATACAAAATGTAGTTGGGAGGATACATCAGTGCATGCCTCTGGAAGTGATGAAATTGAAGCATGGTCAAGTTGGACATCACTACAGTATTTATAATTTTGTATTTTATATAGAAATGCATTGACAACATGTGATTTTGTCACATAACAATCATAACATTTACCTTTTTTTCTGTGCCTCTTCACTATCAAGATATCAATATCTGAAAGTTTTCTTGGTAGGCAGTTTGAAATTTGAACAATTTGCTGGGAGAAACTGATAGTGTGACCACTATACTAGTATTGACCACCTCGGGCATGTCTAACTTGTAGAATTGGGCTGATAAGAGAAATGAGCACTTATTCAACTTTAGTAAGTATGGAGAGTATGGTAGGTTGGGTGCCAGGGTCCATATTATTCCATTTGGAAAAACATTGGCCATTGGTTTCTGTGTGGCATCGATTACAAATTATTCCATTAAGAGATGGATGAGTAGAGATACCATGATATGATTCCATACAAGTAGTACATGTGTGGATGATAGACAAAGCATCAATTCATTTTCGAAAAGATTGGGTAGCATGTGTGTGGCCTTGATGTTCGGGATTACCTTTTGTTTGTCATTTCCCCTTTTGTTCAACATATTTTTTTTTTCTGTGTTTCTCATTTTGTTGAACCTTATATTAAGTCCATCTATATCTTCTCCTCATGTTGATTTCTGTGGCATGGATTATGCATCACTTACACTTTGTAGATGGTATGTTTGCTATACCTATTGGAATGTGTTGTTGAAATGTAGTAGGTGATGCTGTTGAGGCTGAGGTTCTTTTAGATGTGGTGTATGTTGGTATTGTTTGAAGTATGTAGGAAAGATCTTGAGGATGAAAATTATTCAACATGAATTTTGTCATGCTATTTGAAGTTACCTACAAGGAAAAATGTGAATGGTTTGTTAGCAATTTTTTTTATCTCATTTTGTTTTGCATATGATTTGAACAAAACAAAAATTGAATATTGTAATATGATTTAACAGAAAATGGGAATGGAAAAAAGAATTTATTATATTAAATATAGTGAGCAAGAAACTTTTTTTTTTGGAATTGTTGCAGTAAGACAATGCTTAATTATCCAGACACTACTTTAGGGATTTCAATGTGTTATTATGGATTTTTTATGCAATCCATTTTGTCACATGCAATTACAATGTTTTTTATTTGTTTCTCATTGTCAAATTCTTCTTCATGTATTGCTAGTTTTAATAGGTAAGTATTGAAGAATAATTTTGCAAATATGTTTGTGGTCTCTTCAGTCTTTCCTTGATAGCCATATTCATAGAGTTGTAAAGCAGGTATGCCAATAATTTATTCTGTAACATCCTGGAATGAAATTACATTAACTTTATCTGTATCGTATTCAATGTGGAACTGGAAAATATATATGTATTCACATTCATACACTTGTTGGTTGCACCTCTCACAATTCTACAAATACTCATCCACATTATTCTACAAGACCCCTCCTTAATGTCCTCTCATTTGTGCTTTCCTGCCATGCTACAAGTGAGAAATTTTTCCTTCCATGCTCCAAGTGAGAAATTTTAGGTTTTACGAGGGTTCTGGAATGATTTAGATAACCAAAACCCTTGGGACATGGTGGAACCATGTGTAGGACTATGATCCCAATGAAACAATGGTCCATGATTCTGCCAAAATCTTGTTGGAATCCATCATCAGAAAATGGTTCTTTCTAATTAATATTTATCCTACACTGCATTGGAGCATATGCCTTGGATTTCGGTTTAAAATGATGCTAGATCCCATAGGATACAACCGTTGACGCAAAATGTTCCTATCGAAATTCATGAGTGTGTGTCATTATTCTTTATGTTTTCACTTGTTGGTGTTCCATTGGACTAGTTGTTCCCTAGTCATCTTCTTGTGGTCGATCTTAGGTTAGACACAATGTAGATAGCACGAGGTAGAGGATGAAAATAAATACACAATTCCCTTCAATACAATAATCAGAGTAAGTTAATAGATTGTGGCAGAAAGAAACATACATTTACACCACATAGTTAACAAAGATATTTTGAGGATAGATGAGACACATGGAATTAAGTCAGTACAAAAGTAGGTACAACAAATGAAATATGCAACTGAGGATATGCCTGTC
>LPNX010271920.1:28027-68883 GCA_001517045.1 Pseudotsuga menziesii | reverse complement strand
TATATATATATATATATATATTAAATTAATATGGATCTATCTTAACTCCTTGTTAAGATGGATCTATATTGATATTGCAATTCTTGTTCCATGATAACCTCAATTACAAACATTCCATGAAACTGCCTCCCAGAAAGAGCTCGTAGACAAAATTCAATGATATTGTAATCTTTTGTTTCATGATTTCCCCATTCCGTAAACTTCAGTTACAACCATTCGATGTAATTCTCTTAAGAAGAGTAAGTAAAGAATATTTAATGGTATTGCAATTCTCACAACAGTGTTGGACATTTGGACTACTTTCAAAAGAGAATCTTCTCAACTTCATATGGGTAGATATGTAAATTCAAAGAGTTCACATTTGATCTTGCCATGTAATTTTTTCTTTAAATTGGTGTCAAAATGAAAATGCCGAGCACTGAGGTGATAGGTTTCTCATATAACCCTAGGTTTTCATATTAAGAAAAATACAACTATTTAACCAAATTAACTTTTAGATATGAATCTCTGAACAAAATACCAGGTAGAAGGATTCCTCAAGTAAAAATTCAATCCACCACACTGGATATACTACACAGTAACTTCGAACCATAGTCGCACAGGAAAAACCAACGATGTCCTGGTTTAAGTTTTATGTATGAAACCTTGTTCAAATCATTATTTGAATTATTTTAAAAATAGATCAAAGTTTTAGATCAATCTGTCTCACTTTCTTGAACAAAAAATATAGCTACTTAATTAAGTTGACGTGGGACTCTGTTATGCTTCAATTTAATATATTAGAACTTTGTTATCCTTCAACTTAATATTTTAGAGAGGATAAATGAAGTTTGTTTTGATAAAACTAATTTTGTATTCAACTTATTGTATCATTCTTTTCATTTCTTTTTTATGGATGAAAGGTAAGACACCATTATTAGTTTAATTGTGTCATGTAGAAGGAATAGTACTACATTATATAATCCTGCTTCTGCTAGGAGAAGCTACACTAGGCCACACTAGTAAAAGAAAGTCAAAGACAATATCTTCTTTTAAGTATATATGACTTCAATTTATCACTAATTGCCTCTCCTATGAACTTAAATTTAAGTTAAAAATATATTTGTTTTTACAAAGAAACACCAATTTATTTGACAGGGTATATTGAAAAATATATGTGTTAATTATAACTGAATATATCTAGGAACCTTCATTTTTGTTATTTTTATCTCTCCTAGTTTCTTTGAATGCGAAACCTCTAAAGTTTGTTTCTGGTAATGTTCTCGTTTCTCGTAACATAGTGTGTACCATAAACTTAATCAGGAGCCACACCATTTTTGGTTAAATTCCTTTGAGAACTAATAAAATGAGCTGAGTGCAATTCTTGATAATATTTGTGTACACGGTATCATATGAAGTTGGTTGTGCTTTGGCTAACTGAGAAGTGCCTGTCAATGGGAAATATGATGAAAGACTTTAAAGTGGAGGCCATACTGGATTCAACCCACAAATTCGATGTCCAGTTCAAAGGACCTGAAGGAAGTAAGTTAGATTAAGTCCATGGTTTTTCTTTCTTTACTTGCGATGGCAAATGCTCCATGTCAATGATAATAATTTACTAAATTGTAGATTGTTTCTGTTGAGCTGAAATAGTTTATAACGTTTTGCTTGACTATTGTGATGCTCTATTTCTTGAAATATCCCTCATATCAATGTATGCAGTCTTCTTTCCTTATTTTATAAGTTACGGATGCTTTGCTACGAGAGACCAGGATACATGTTTCTAGTTTATTTCATGTTCACATTCCCTTTCCTGTCTTGACATTAAAATGTTTGATACTAATCGATTTATATGCATAATTAATTCTACAAGCGTGTTGGGTTCATGTTTCTTTGTTCAGTGAAGCCTCTGTGTACCATAAACTTGATCAGGAGCCACCCCATTTTTGGTTAAATTCCTGTTAAAACTTTGACAACTAAAAAAATCAGCCGAGTTTTATATTTCACAGAATCTGGCATAATAGTTCAAAAAAACTAAAAAAAAGGGTTGAATTTTAAATTTTACACAGAATCCAGCATAATGGTTCTAATTTTTTTTTAAGTTAGCATAGATCCAAAAAAAAATTAATTTAGCATAGAACAAATTTAAACATAAATGTACCCACAACAAGGAGCAATCTGAAGGTGTAAATTTCTTAATCATTTTTTTTATTAATTCAATTCCTATTAAATGATATAAAATTAAAAAAACTAGAATTTTTATAGATATATCATGCTCAAATAGATAGAGTATGTGGGTTCATGTATTTTATACAACGAAACCATCGAGCTCATTCTGTCTTTCTGGCTAGTAAACATAGTCGGGACTCTCTAGCCTTATCTCTTGTCCTGTTTAAAATTTCCCATTTCTTGTAACGTAGTATAGATCTCTTTGCACCTTAGCAAATTGCACACATACTATGTTTGATTTTACCTTCTATCAATGATGCAAGCTATTTTGGCTTAAAACCCTTATTGCACAAGTTACCTTTCAACTTCGTTTTTTTTAACTTCTCACATGGTATAATGTCATGTGTTATATTCTTTTTATTTTATTATCTAAATCTCTTCAATGTAGTCCTTTATTCAACATCTATTTCGTTGCTTCATATGTTGCATCACAAGATAGGAAAACTCGCAGTATAATTTTTGGTATTTTTATAAGCTTATGAATATGTTAGTAGTTTATTTGGATTAAAGTCACATGCTATGGTTTTTTAGATTTTATTCTTTAAATCTATTTAGCATGTTCCTTTGTATTTGATTTTTATTATGGATGCTTCATCTGTTTGTATTACAAGTATAAAAGTCTCACATCATACTTTTATGTGATCACATTTATGGTCAAACACGTTGATGTCTATTTAGAACATCAAAACAATTTATAGTCCTATATGAACATGTTATTATAAATATTATGGTATTGACGTTATAACTTCAATATATTATTTACAGTCATAGGTTTGCATCACAAGCATTTGAATTTCACAAGACATGCAAAGGTTTGTTGTCTTTTCCAATAGGGCATTTGAATTAGTTGTTGCAAATATAAAATATTTTAAAGTGGACCTTTTGATTCTTATGGTCAAAGAACTCCTATTTATTTTTTTTATATTCTAAAATGAATTTCAAGCACGAATTTTTTGTCTGCTTTATTTCCACTACTTCATTATCTGATTTTAAACAATAGCAGAATTATTTTCATTCATGGTCCTAAAGTTTATATGAACCCTTAGAGCATGGATTATACTTGATCAAGGAAATCAATGTGTTGTTAATCTAGTACAATAATGTTGTTTTTGACAATCTTGTAGCTTCCTCCCTTAATGTTAATTAGAGAAACCTGCTAGCTAATTATATATTTTTTGTTTAGAAAAGTCAATAGGATCTTTGTTGAGTAAACTAGGTTCTATCCATTGGAGCTATACTTAAGTTGATAAGAGCTAGCTGTTTTTTTATTCTCCTTAATTATTTTGGTGAAAAAAAATTTCAAGGAAAAAAATGCAAGACTAAAGTTTCCCAGCAGGAAAAGATAAGCAAGTTTGTGGGATCCTCTATACATGTCTCATAAAAATAAATAATTAAACAGTTTGGTGCTTCTAGAATCTATTTCATATCATAGAATAGTTAGAGCTGGCACAACCCATTTTACAAGTAGGTTATTTACTTTGGCTTTTAGAGGATCAATGACTGTAGAGATACTTGTCTCAATTTTTTAGTTCATCTATGTCACCTTGTTGTTTAATTTTTGAGTCTCGACCTGAGCTCGTTTCTCTCTCAGGTAGCTTTGGTAAATTTAATATATTTCAACATTACCTTATGAGAAGTTGTTTTACAAATTTGAAGGATTCTTTGATTGATCCAATGTTGTGCCATATTGGACCAAAATATTATATTTGGTGATGGGTTTTAAGATGTTGCATTATTAATTTATTGTGCATGTATGAAATGGTGTTGAGAACTAAGCTCTTCTACTACAACTTTAAAGTATTGATTACTGTTTAATTTTTTAATGATCAGATTGTTGGGATGCTAAACAAAATTCATTGTTTAATCTTTGTACAGGTCTTTACCAGGGTGGAGAGTGGAAGGTTATTGTGGAATTACCAGATGATTATCCATACAAATCACCATCAATTTTATTTTGGAATAAGATCTACCATACCAATATTGATGATTTGTACATACCCATTCCAACCTAGCAAAATGTTTTATCTTTTTTCCACTTCGCATATCTTACTCATTTTAATTTAGTCAATAGTTTCAATTGTTTTGTATTATTTGTGGGCCATACACTTAAGAAGAAGTTATTGTAAGTTGAAAGGACCTTTTGAAATTTCTATTGAGATTTTGGATAGGAATGCATTTCCACCAATATAACGTCTTGTTGCATTCACACTCTTTGTTTCTCCAATTTGGCTTCCCCTGTTTTACCATTAGAAGAACTTCAAGTGATGCTCATTTAGCCCAAATAGACCCCTACCACAAGGGGCATTCACAGTCAATATCCAAATGTAGAGGATATTCCCAACCCATTCCCATGTCCTCGATATGCAGGACATGTGGGGTATGCATCTTCATTGAACTCTAGCTTGTAGTGCATGGAGTCTAAATTTTTGGCATGTAGTTTCTAAGAAGATGGTGGCATAAACCATAATGCTCAAAGGAAATGTTAAACTGGATTGGCTAGTTTTGTGTGTGTTTCTTTATATTGGATTTTCTTTTGAATCAATATGTGTGGTCTAATCAAATTGATCAACGGTCACGATCTCTCCTCATCCCTATCCATTCCTTGGGTTTAATTTATTGGTTTTTCACACTATTTTTGTTATTTTTTACCATGTGTATCACTATAGTTGCTCCATTTACCATTGAAGGATTTTGTTACTATCCTCTGATGAACCCCTTGTGTTGTCAACTGGTAAGTGATTTTTCCTCTTCTATGTTTGGTTTACAGGTTAAATAATCCAGTTTAATATTGATTGTACCCCCCATGTTCACCATGGTAAACATGGCACGAAGTGCAAGATCTAAAAACCTCAAAGATGAGCTGAAATCTAGGGACCCCAATGTTGGGGTATATACTGACACTGAGAGAGATGTAACTAAAACCTTTGCCTTGGATTGGGCTCACATATACTCTATATTCGAAAATGATGACCCTTTGGAGGTAGAGAATGATGTCCAGGCCTTCCAAAACATCTCCAATCCCAAATCCATGCGATTGTTTCTCACCCACCTATCATGCCTTGCACAGATGTCGTTTGCTGGTTGGTTAAACTTGCTAACCCTAACACGCAGATGTTCAGGGATGCTAGTAAATTCCCTCTGGTCTCCTTCAAACAAGAAGTCATTGCAGGGATGTATTCTCTCAGTACCCCCCAATAGTTACTCATTGAATAATTCCTGAAGAATTCAATTCCCAAATTCAATCTTGATGAATTGATCAAATCTTGGATGGATGCACCAACTCTTTATGCTCATAGACTTGACATGCAGTATCCCATTTTTTGGTTCAAAGAACCTTATTCATTGCTCATTGTCATGTTCTGGAGACTGTATGGCCTTCCCAAATTACCATACTTCAAAAATGTATTGGCTCCCATAGCATATCATATCATTTCCATTGTCCAATCATTTAGCTGGGCTCAAATACTATCGATCGTTTTGAGGGCTTTTATTTCGCAAAAACAAAAGACCAAATCATCCAAAAAGCCCAAGTTTTATCTTTATTCTTATGTGGTATATATCATTTGCTCCTCCTTTTCCTTCCCCACCATGAATTGGAAGTGGACCAAGCAAAGTACACATGTTCACATCTATTTTCCATCCTCATGGGAGGAAAATTATTTTCCTCTGATTTATGAGTCTTCTTGGAAAAATATTCGCCAAATTTTTACAATATTTTATAACTCAGTGAAAGATTCACCAATTTTTACAATTTTTTTAATGAAGTGAAATATTCGCCAAGATTTTACAATATATTATAATTTAGTTAAAGATTTGCCAAGATTTTACAACATTATATAATAAAATAAAAGATTCGCGAAATATTTTATATATACATATTATATTATTGATAACATTGCCTTCAAATTTCTTATATATCAAAGAGATTCGCCCATTTTTTATACATATAAATCTAGGGGGTTCTTAAAATCATCCTTGTAACCAAGCCATGTTATCTTTCTTCCAACCTTGCTTGAGCCCCAAGTGGTCTTGGATGGAATTTAAGGCAATTTTAGGGAGTTTCTGGTCTCCCATGTGATTTATCTTACAGATGTGCATGAAGTACCTTTTCATATTGATGCTCTTTATGGGAGGAGGTATGATTCTACAAGAATAATATGATAAGGCATATTAATTTTAATTATAAGGTTATACGTTATAAAATGCTTCTAGATTTGCTCAATATTTCTCCAAGATTCCCTAGAGATGTTACACCCCCAAAATTCATAGTTGTACAAGATAATGGGAGTGGCAAGAGTTTCAAACATGAACTTGTTTTAATCCACATCATAAGGTGAGCAGATTTATAGTTGTTCTGCATACCAAAATAGGCTTTCCACCCTCCATTAATCATTTTCTCAATGTTATGGTTCCACTTGAGCTTGTGATGAATATCGATTTCGAGATACTTACAGGAAGAAACTTCCTCTAGCTTGTTATTGTCATATATAAAGTTATCATAAGTGATATTCTTGGACTTGATGATCATTACTTTTTTTTTTCAGTGTTAACAATAATGCCCATGTTAGAGAAAAAATCCTTTAGAGTTCTTAATTGTTTATCAATGAAGAAGGTACTTCTTTCCATAAGAACAATGTTAAGCCCTTAATGATGGCACATTAACCCATATAGTGTAGCGAATTACCCCCTATATTGTGGTGCATTACATATTTATGTTGGCTTGGGTCTATTAGTTGCTATTGTACACCTTTGTCTCCTATATATAGGAAGGAGATATTATCATTTTAGTCATCATTGTATATTGTCTTGTCTTGGGTACACATGTACATTGTGTAAGGAGGTTCCTCCCTTGAAGACAATTATTTTTCTCTATTATTCATTATTAAGGCATGTATTACTCTCTTTTGGTTTATTTCTTCTATTTTTATGTTATCTCTGGGACTTGGTAACTTGCATAAGATTTGGTAGTAGAGCTCTCTCCTCAGGATTGGATTCTGCAAAACACGTCATCATGGAATTTTCTCTACAACTTTGTTTCTACAAGGACTTAGAGATCTAGGTTCAAAACCCACTTCTAAAACATGTCAAAATAGCTCCAGTCCAAAATTTAGATCCTAATCTAAAACAAGATTTCTAGGTAAAAAGGTCATATTTGAGGTATCCAAGATCCAAATTGAGTGAGACCAGTTGCATCAAAAATAAGACAGAGCAAGGTATACATGGTATACGTTTTCGCTATAGAAACAAAATATTGGACACATGGCATACTATGCAATTTCTCTCTTCTGGATAGGACAAAAATAAGAATTTTTTTTTATATTTGCAATAAATTTTCTTTGGAACATCCAAATTAGGTCATAACTATGGCATTAAAAATAGGACACATCAAGGTATCATAAGCCAAAGTTTCAGAACCAGATAAGTCGAAATTAAAATTTTACCTCAATTACAAGTTAGCCATAAAACAATCATCTAATCAGGGTTTGAAAAAGGTACGTCATTTTGCATTTGAATAGATTTGAGTAGAAGGATCTATTTGTGGTAAACCCTAGGGTGTGATATATATTTATTGTTCAAAATGTCACCAAAAGGAAGTGGAAATAATTAGACTCCACTCAAACCCCTATAGGATTCATCCCCGACATACGATGAAATAGAAGATATATCTTTTAGAGTGTCCAAGTTGGAAGATATGATTAAAGGAAATGTGAAAATTGATGACTTAGTTAAATTAGAAAAGAAGATTGGATAGTAAAGAGGATCTCAAAGGGATGGATAGAAAAGAATATATTCGAGACTTGAAGGAATTGATGAAGGATATAAAAATATATGTATTCCTCATGTATCTACTCAAGAAGAGGATAAGGAGGAAAAATAGGACTTATTCCTGTCATGTCTGAAGAAAATTGAAAAACAATTGGAGAGTAGGAAATTGGATTCCTCAAAAGTTGATGATTCACTACAACATCATGGGTTCAATTCAAATCCAAGGAATTACTTTATCCCCAATATTGACACAAGAAATTTTGATGGAAAATATCCAATCATGTTGATTTTTTCAAATGGAACAATTATTTGATCTACACCAGGTTCCCACTTTGCAAAAGGTAACTATTGCATCCTTATATTTAGAACCTGGTTAATTTGTATGGTACTAATGGATTTGTGGTCTTAAAAAGAACTCTATTATCTATTGGTCTATATTCATAGAAGAATTGATTGCATAGTATGGGGATATAAATAACAACACCTTCTTTATCCAGTTGTTAAATCTCAAGCAAAAAGGTCCAGTTACCAAGCACATCAATTAATTTCTGTAGCTAAGTCTCAGAGTGAAGAATATTTCAGAAGATAATTTTTTAGATATCTTTATTAGAACCTTGAAAGATATCATTCAACATGAGGTGTGTTTCTTTGAACCATCATCCCTAGAGAAGGTTGAAAGTAAAAATATGCCAATGACTACTAGAAAGGCCTTCTCCAACACATACAAATAAAATAATGTTCCTTATAAACCACCACAAATATTGACACGCCAACAACTATATGAAAGAAGAGAAAAATGATTATGATTTAATTGTGACAGCAAGTATAGTAAGGGACATAAGTGCAGTGAGAAGAAATTATTCTACATAGATTATGAAGAGGAAGAACCAAAAGAAGAGAAAGCATCTCAAGAAGAGGAAACTTCAAAATAAATAGAACATGACACTTCAGAAGAAATAGAAGAGGACACTTCAGAAGAAATTACTCCCAACATATCTTGTCATGCATTGGATGGAATTAGCACTCCTCAAACTATCAAGATCGAAGGATACATAAAAAAGAAGAAGGTAACAATGTTAATTGATTCGGGTAGTATTAATAATTTCATTAATTGTAAATTAGCCAAAATTATTAATTTCTTTGTATATCCAACACCAGAGTTTCAAGTTATGATTGCAGATGGAGGTACTATAAAGTGCTCAGGGAAATGCCATAATAGCAATCTTGCTATGGGGGGATATGTATTGAATAGTCCAATGATTTCTATATCAATGGGCGGGGTTGATGTTATCTTAGGTCATAAATGGTTACAATCATTGGGAACAATGTCTTTTAATTTTCAAAAAATATTCATGAAATTTTCATAGGAAGGAAAAGAATAAGAGTTAAATGGTATCACATGAAAACCAAGCAAGGTGATAAGCTCTAATGGAATGAAAAAGTTGTTGAAAAAGGGACATCAAGGTGCATAATTATGCTCATTAGATGTTCAAACCTCAAATATCCCTATATCCCCAGATTTCCAAAGGGTCATTAACAAGCATTCCAAGGTATTTGAATATAATCCCAAAGGTATTCCACCTATTCGAGACTTTGAACATGCTATCCACTTAATTCCAGACAATGTTCCTCCTAACATCAAGCCTTATCGATATCCCTACATCCAAAAGAGTGAAATTGAGCATACGATTGTTGAAATATTAGAGGCTAGAATAATTAGGCATAGCCAAATTTCTTACTCTGAACCAGTGGTAATGGTACCCAATCCAGATGGATCATGGCGTATGTGTCCTGTTTATAGAGAGCTCAAAAAGATCACCATTAAAGATAAGTTTCCCATTCTTGTCATTGATGAGTTATTAGACGAATTACATGGAGCAGTTGTCTTCACAAAGTTGGATCTTTATTTCGGGTATCATCATATTCGAATGAAGGATGAAGAAATCCCCAAAACAACCTTCTTCACTCATGAATGCCACTATGAATTTTTGTTCACGCCCTTTGGTCTCACAAATGCGCCTTCCACATTTCACAGTTTCATGAATTCGATATTCAATCCTCATTAGAGGAATTTTGAGGTCTAAAATGGGCCTCCTAAGGAAAATAATAAAATAATAGTTAAAATAATAAAATAATATTTATTAATTTTGGAGGAAAAAAGAAAAAAACTACTTTTTGTGTTCATGTTTTCGACATATCTCCCTATGTTTTTACTCAACTTTCGATCGAGAGAGCTCCTTGGATGAGGAATTTGATTCTGCATCCAACGAGTACCCACACTACATACTTTTGATGGACCCCACTACCGCAAAAACTAATGTTCAAATTTTTTTGACAGAATGTTTGATTTTCCACTGAAATAAAGTGGAAATAATTAATACCTCAGGTCTCCTACAACCACTTCCCATTCTAAGCCAAAGGTGGACATATTTATTGATAGATTTAATCATAGGTTTACCAAATTCCAAAGGAAAGAGTGTCATGATGATGGTCGTTGATAAAATTAGTAAATATTCACACTTCAATGTACTATCTCACCCCTTTAAAGCAAGCACGGTCACCAATTATTTTATCGAGACAATCCAAATACTACATGGTACTCCAAATATTATAGTAAGTGATAGGGATCTGATTTTCACTAGCAACTTTTGGATCAAACTATTTTCTTGTTTGGGTAGTCAAATGGCTCATATCTCATCTTATCATCCTCAATCTGATGGACAAACTTAGATCGTAAAAAAATGTTTGGAAGGGTATATTTGATGTTTTGCAGTTGATAAACAAACACAATGGGTCAAGTGGTTACCCTTGGCAAAATGGTGGTATAACACTTCCTTCCATACTTCATAAAAAATGACCCCATTTATGGCAATTTAAGGCTATCATCCACCATCCATCACATCTTCAGTAAGAGACTCCTCTAAGGTTCAAACAGTGGAAGACCACACGAATAATCAACAACAAGTTCTTCAACTCTTAAAGGAAAACCTGAATCTAGCACAAAAAGCATATCAACACCGTAGTGAACAAAGATTTAATGTTGTTGATTGGGTGTTTTTAAGACTACAACTATACAAACAAATTTCCTTGAAGAACACCAAGAAGGATAATAAATTATCACCTAAATACTACAGTCTCTACAAGGTGCAACAAAATATTGGCAATATGGCCTACAAATTGGAACTACCTGCATGTTCATGAGTACATATAGTTTTCCATGTCTTGTTTGAAGAAGGTAATCAACGACAAGCTACTAGTTCAAACAATATTACCAGAACTTGACGAGGAAGGAAAAATGATCTTGGAGACTAAAGAAATCATTGAAATAAGAACTAGACAACTTCGAAATAAATCTATTCCAGAGTATCTCATTAAATGGAAGAACTTACCTGTGGAAGATTCAACATGGGAAGACGAGTCCTTCATATAACAACATCCAAAACTACTTCAACATTGAGGACAACACTTTTTGAATGGGAGGGGCATGTTAAACCCTTAATGATGGCACATTACCCCATATGGTGTAGCACATTAGCCCCTATATTTTGGTGCATTACATATTATCTATGTTGGCTTGAGTCTATTAGTTGTTATTGTACACCAACTATACAGCTTTGTCTCCTATATATAGGAAGGAGATATTGTCATTTTAGACATCATTGTATATTGTCTTATGTTGGGTACATAAGTACAATGTGTAGGGAGGTTCCTCCCTCAAAGAGGATTGCTATTTATCTTTGTTATCCAGTATTAAGGCATGGATTACTCTCTTTTGGTCTATATCTACTATTTTTATGTTATTTCCAGGACTTGGTTGCATAATGAACAATATCATCATCATAAAGAAGAAGGATGATGACAATTCCTGCTAGATTCATTTCAACACGGCATGCTTCCTCTAAAAGGACTTCTAGCTTATCAATGTAAATGTTAAAAATGGTAGGAGAGAGGAGGAAATATTCCTTAAATCCAATATTACAATTATTATCTTTTGACCATCCCTTAGTGTTCATAAATTGGGCAATAATAGTATCATACAATCTTATTGTTAAAGAAATATAATTGCAAAAGATATTCTATTTTTTATTATTAATTTTTTACACTTAAATCTTGTCATCTTGATCCATGTGTCAACCTTGTGCCTAATCCCCAAATTTTCCCTAGATAAAGTTGATTGATTATGAGGTTGTTCCTACCCTCCCCCTCCTCCTCTAGGAATGCTAACGCTCTTACTCCTGAGGAAAGGTGCGCCATCCCCTTGCTGGCACTCTTTCCTTTCATGCAAGGAGCACCATTGACACTCTTTCCCCTCATGCAATGAAATTCATCCCCTCTCTGGCGCTCTCTCTCCTACAACAAGGTGCACCAGGGGTGTTTAGAGGATAAAGAGAGAAGTTTCGAGGCCCTTCTCGAAGGTGGATGAGGTGGAGGATCATCCATACATTCTAGGTGAGTTGGAATTCAGTTTCCTAACCTATGGGGATGATCCCTTAGACCCCGCATCCTAATCCCCAACCTACCCTATCCCTTTAGCCATTTAAATTGAACTCTCTCTCCATTGTGAATACAGGAAGGACTATGGTACTCTTATGTCACTGGAATTTATAGGTGATCCCTATCATCATTTGGGAGGAAATATATCATCCTTTTTGAGGCAAGATATCATCCTTTGGGAGGCTTACCATAACTCTTTGGAGGCTTGGCTTGGATTGTTGTATTGCAAGTTGCAACTTTAATGCTAGGTTGTGACTCTCCTTCTCTATGTAATGCTATACATTTCCCTTGATTACAATAATACAAATATATTTCCATAAATGTTAATGTATTAATGATATTTATATCTTTCTTCCTTAAATATTAGCATATATCAAGTTATATCTATGTATGCTTTCACCCTTTGTTTGTCCTGTCTCTTTGATAAGGTTTTGCAGCTGGAGATCTAAAGGATTTGACCTTAGAGAAGCAAGGAGGAGAAGACTTATAGATATGAAAAAAGGTACTCATATCTTCATCTTGCATCTTAACTGATCTATGAATGTAGGATGTATTCTGTACTTTATTTGTTCTATATTCGCTTAGACTAGGGAGATCTGGCTTGAGTTCGCTTGAGTAGATTTATCCACTAACAGATTTGGTGACCATACTAGGGAATAACATAGATTTGATTTCATTTTGTTTTTGATTTCATGTATGTTTATCAATCCATTTCCTAGCCTCTAGAGACCCTCCCTCCTTTAGATTTTTTCATAGAATAGTTTCTAGGACCTCCTTGACTCTTTTTGGGTTTAGTAATAGACCTCTAGCCCTTCTCCCTTAGGAGATCTAGCCTCTCTAGCTCTCTAGCGCACCTAGGTAGTGCATGAAGAGTGCCACTATATTGTTGCTAGTGTCCTTTCCCTTAAGTGTAAGTGCACCACTGGCACTCTTTCTCGGTGTTGTAAGTGCGCCAACCCCTCTCTGGCACTCTGGTGTAGTGTGGTAGGGTGCGTCAGTCCTCTCAAACTCAGAGATCAACTCAATTTTCCTTCATTTTTGGGATTTGGGTTGATGGATTGTGGTTTGTAGGCTGCATATGATAGTCATAGAGGCCCTAGGTCTATCATTTCCCCTGTTTGGAGTGTATTTTGTTGAGTTTGGGATGTTTTACTAGTCAAGTGAGTGACTTGTTTATGGAGTGAAATTTCAATCCCCCACTTTTTGTTTCAGCCTTTCCATCCCTAATCACATTACTAGATATTTTAAGGTATGTTCAGATTGTTATATCTTCTCTCCAAACCCTTCCTCCACCCTCAATAATTGAGTTTTGGTTGCATTTTGGTCAATTTGGAGAAATTATTGAGTGCTTTGGACTTGTTTGGATGCTTGTCATCTTCTTTTTTATTTCTGAATGAATAGGGTGTTGTAGATATTCTCTCATTTTCTGTTTGCAGATCTAAAAAGAGTTTAGATATCAAGTTTCATTTTGATACATGCATTTGAAAATCAAAGTTCTTCCCTCCTTTGTTTTATACATTGTTAAGATTTGTCGCATCTTTGATTTCATTGTGCTTTTTGGACTATTATTGCAGAAAGTTAGAATTATTGCACTCTACGAAGGATTTTTTATTTTCCTTACTGTTCAAATTCATGTTGGTTTAAAAATAAAACTCAATAAAAAAATAAAAGGAAAAATGATCCAATTTTTTGTTGGGGGATCCTGCCCTCGAACCCCCATAAACATTCAGGCCGAGGGGTCCCCCTATAACTCGGCAGGTAATTCATGGGTCTTTTCAATAATTGTGATTGATGTTGGTCTTTAAAGCTTCATAGTTGGATTTGAATAAAACTTGGTTTTGTTAGATATTTGATTTTTGTCTTCTTTAACAGAAAAGGTCTTTCCCAACTTTAGGTAGCTTTCATTGAAAGAGAAATGTGCATCGTCATGTAGCTAGGATTTGCATTGTTTTACATTTCTTGTCTACAGCTCATGCATCCACTTAACCACATAAGATAAAATTAACACCATATTAGGATTACAATAATTAAGTAACTATGGGTAAGTTAGAGACGTGTTCTAGCGTCTTTTAGCATGGAAGTTGTCATTGTTTTCCTGCACTACATCCTAAGGGTTGTATTTATTCCACATACCAACCGGTATATTGAATGCATTTTCACGTACCTTCAAAATGTACTTGTTAGTATATTGGAAGGCTCCTGTCGAGCAGTTGTGCATTGGATAGCACCACTATGGAGTTGAGATCCCCTGTACCTAGCGTATATTGGGAGACCCTCTTAGGATTCTTGTGACCAACTGAGTTAACCATTTGGTTTTCCTAACATTGCAATACACTGAGAACAACATGCAGAGAGAATAGTCTACATGTGTCATCTAGGTAGTCGAGTATTCAATTAAGTGTATGGTTCCAATCCTCCTTTTCACATTTTACTATTGGACCCTACAGTATATAGTGAGTTGTGAAGCCTTGATAATCCTTTGAGGATGCCGAATTTTGATCCACTCCTATTGACACAGTTTTCTTGTTTCGTTTAGACTTGAGTAGTGCTTGATTTGTGTGGTACTTCAGAGATTATTAGAGAGTTCAAATATGGGAGACTCTTTCGAGGCCACCAATCAAGAGACCCCTTTTCATGGAATGTCTTTTGTTTCTCCCCATTCATGGCCACTTTGAGTCTTCCCGGATTGACTATAGGATTTCATGTGTGGTTATTCTCCAGTCCGGTTATACCAAATGTAGCTTTTGTGTCGGATCATGGTCCTTGACCACATGAGCATTGATCTCATGTTAAACCTTCTCCTTCTTCCTTGAATGTTGAATCGACTTCCCTTTCTTCCTCTTCACCTGTTGAAAACTATGATGTTAGTAAACATGAGGCTACGAAGAGTATGAAAAGGAAGGATAAGAAGAAGAAAACTAAGGTCACAACTCCAACCTATGATCGTCATCTTGGAAACCCATCATTCATTGATCATGGTGCTCAGAGTGTTTATTTTCCCACAAGAACACCTCGTAATCCTAAGTTACCTTGTAGACTTTGCAAGGGAGACCATATTGTTAAATATTGTCATGGTCTATCTCAGGTTTTAGAAGTGTGGTCTAAGGCTTCCCAACACCAGATGTCATCAGCCTCTAGTCTTCACATTGATGATACCATGTCAACCAATGACTCTATGGTTATGAGTCAGAAAGGAAAGGTTAAACATCCTTTCTTTATATGTAAGGACATGCACCTTACTTACCTTTTTCCTCTCATGAATGAAGCTTCAAAGTTGTTGGAAGATATTACTGTTCCTCAGCAACGACTTCCAATAGGTTATCTTAAGTTCTCCCTTGACATCCCTTTAGTTGATAAAGTGGTCGACCTGGTTCCATCCTTGTTCTATCCCAATATTTCTTTAGAGAGTGAAGAAGAGATAGTTCGTCCCACTCTTCCTTTAAAGAGTGAGGTTAAAGTGGTCGGGTCGATGTCATCTCCACCCAATCCCACTCCTTTGTCAGAGAGTGTTAAGATTGAAGTAGTCTCTTCAACATAGTCTTCGTCTTGTCGCTCTCTTTCAGTTGAGAGAGAACTGAAACCTATTGAACTTTTTGTATTTAGTTCTGATTATTCTACGTAAGAGGAAGTTTTGTCTCTTTCGATAGAACCCTCTCCAAGTAATGAGGTTATTTCCTTTGACTGTAGTAATATAACATAATCTCTACTTCATTCAAGTGTTCCTTTCCAAATATATGTGTGAGTTACCGCTAAGAGTATACTCCACACTATTGTTGA
The DNA here is from genome assembly GCA_001517045.1 of Pseudotsuga menziesii. Lineage (NCBI taxonomy): Eukaryota > Viridiplantae > Streptophyta > Pinopsida > Pinales > Pinaceae > Pseudotsuga > Pseudotsuga menziesii. The sequence continues at coordinate 52,638 of LPNX010271920.1, read as the reverse complement.
TGAAGGGGCTTCTATTAGCATTCTATCCTCTACTGCTTGGAAAGCCATAGGTTCTCCTCATCTTATGCCAGCCACCAATCAGATACTTAATTTCAATCAAAGACCTACTTCGGATTTAGGGACTGTTATAGCTGATTTCACCACTCCAGGTGAATCACACTTTGTATGGCCTTCCCCTATCCCGCTGCAGACTCCTTAGACCCGATGGACCATTTTTTGTCCTTTGATGTTTCCTTGATCATCCCTAAAAACATGTGAAAAATTATACACCTGACTTTTAAACTATAATTGCGTACATACGCGGGTTTGACCACTAAAACCGCGTACATCGGGATGTGTACAAAATCCAAATCCTTTTGGAGTTTTCCTTGACATGGATCCGACTCATTTGACTCCTGGCCTTCCATATGCCTTGAGATCACTCAGATTCGACCTTTCATTACCCCTTTGAAAAACTATATAAGGAACCCCTTGGTACATTGAAGGCAGAAGAGAGAATTGAGAGCAAAGAAACTATAGTCCATTGTTTCCAAAACTTATGCTTGAGTCTACATCCCTTTGTCCCTTGGAGCACTTTTGTGTTCTTCCCAAGCTTGCCTTTTGCTTGTGAACCTTCTATCTAGTGATGGAGGATTGAAGTGGTGGAGGCCCAAGTGGGGGATTCAGTTTCTCCAGTTAGCAGACGTGCCGTCAGAGGTTGTATCTTGTAATCTCTGATTTATATTAATAGAAATATCTTTTCCTGTCCAATAATGTGTGTTTGAATGAATATTTTATCCATTGGATTATGTCAAATGCTTATACATTATTGATTATATATGCTAGAATAGATCTAACACCATGATATATAGAATGCTTGTATTGTTTACTTGTTGTTGAGGAAGTAATTTATCAATTCAAGCTGAAGTTGGAAAGCTCAACGGGGATCTACTTCAACCGTCCAGAATAAGGTACGAGGTCTGATCCTTTAGTGTTAGACATTTAATTTCTATTGCATATTGGAAAGGATTGATTTCTGGAGTCAAGCTGTCTGTTGTGGTACCCCAATACATAGGAATTTCTCTCTGTAACAGAATTGGAAACTCCACTAGGGATGTTCCTTGTTTTTATTTGGGGGTTTGTGGGCACAATGGGCTTCATATTATTGACTTGCTCTTTGTTTCTCCTTGTTTATGTGTTGCATTTTATAGTATTTTCATCCGTTGACACTCCCCTTTATTGGTTTGACCGTTGGCCTTCTTTTTACCACTGCCTTCTCTGTATATGCAGGTTTTTGGCCAAAAGTCGTGTACATATGCAGATTTTTGGCCAAAAGTCACGTATACACGCAGGTTTTTGGCCAAAATCCACGTATACACGCAGCTTTTTGGCCAAAAGTCACGTATATACGCAGTTGTTCTTTAAACAGTTGCGTACATCCTCCCTTTTGGTGATTTTGATGTTGTGGGAAGTTGCTGGGTGGGTTGTGAGTGTGTTTGGGGCTTCCTTGGGTTTGATGTTGTCTGTTGGATGCTTCTTTTGTGACCAAAGACCGCTTTTTCATTGATTTTTCTTTGAAAGTAGCTTTAGTCATTTATCCTTTTTGTTTTGTCATTAGTGCATTACTCTTTTTGTCTTGGTGTCTTGCTGGGCTTGTCTTTTATACTTGCTGCAGAGACTAGGAGTTTTAGATGACTTTTATTGAATTTTTCATTCTTTTATATTGAAAAATACAAGGTAGTTGTTTTTTTTTGCATATGGATTTGAGGAGGTACTTGCATTGGATTGCTTGGATGAGATTTTTATTTAGGATTTCATATAGGAAGGATTGCATTAGCATTTGGAAAGGAATATATATTTATGCATCTCATGTAGTGGCATACCCTATTTTTCATTTGACAAAGATTGCACTTAGCATTGTTTGTTATGGTGTGCATATTTATTTCACTGCTGAGTCATAATGTCATTAGTTGCATGGCCATTTCCCTTTGAGTAATTACATCCAATTAAAATCAACGCTTAATTAAAATGAACTACACTCTTTTCTTTTATAGGGTGCACCAACAAGATTAAGTTTTAGGGTCTTGGAATAGTTCATTGTAAGTCAATTCTCCAAGACCACTAAACAACAACATGTATGTGTCTGTCCAGGTGAGTGTGTGAAATCCTTGGTATAACCAGTGTTTCTCAAGATCCTCCTTTCAAAAGGGAGTTAAGCACGAGGCAGTGTGAGCGGTTATTGATTGGGATGACCCCTAGTCATAACTGAGTAGCACCGAAGATATTTCCAAGATTGTATTCGTATTTGGGGTCTCTTTCGAGAGTTTCAGGCTTTTCTACCTTGCCCATACGATCAATCCTTCCTGTGACTGTCCACTTGAGCATTGATTATATTGAGATGATTTTAGTTGCCTTACCTAGGTATCACAGGGGGTACTTGCAAAGGTTATTCTGTGGGTGTCCTGGCCAGGTAGAGGTCGGACAGCACAGTCGCTTTATGCGTTGAAGCTGAGGGACACTATAATTGGTTACGTACCTCCGCTTGTAGTGTATGGTATTTTCAAGCCTCTCCCAAGAGAGACATACCTACTGTATTCGGGAGCTCACATATCCTCCCCTTGGTTTGCTTGTAATTTGGTTGTAGATTTTCTTAGGAGTGTGCTCTTTGTGCGCTAGTTGGCCTTTGGGATCATGGTTACTTGAGTATATTTATGCTCTCTTGAGTTCGGGTCCTTTTATTTTTGGCATGCCTGGTATCCTATCACCTGTCCTTTGTCCTAGTATAGACCCTGGTGTCAGACTTGGGGGCATCACAGCCCCTTACCGTGCTCATAGATTTGGGAATGGTCATATTCCATCCCCTACTCCATTTGTGGAGGATTTTTATTCCTTTCGCTCAATATTTACACCAGTGGTCACCCTCATGGGGGTGGTAGTGGATGTGTGAATGTTGGGTCTACACCTTACTTTCCTTTTTTATGTCCCATCATTCAATGCATTGTTTCCTTTGGGTGCATTTGTCATGATCATTCCTCCCTATTCCCTATAGTTTGGATTATTTATTGACTATTTTGTGTTGTTTTGGGCTAATATGGTTGTCATGTAGGGTCTAGTTTTTGTACACTCTCTCTAAGTTTTTGACCTGTTCATTCCTATCACAGGTATTATGTCTAAACTGGCATATAGGTTAGGATTTCACATCTGCTTGCACTTATGCATTGCCTTATGACCATTCCATCTTAACCTTAGGTACGAACCCATTCCATGGTATCACGGAACCTTAATGTTGCTTTTAGAAGTGGTACTATGTGAATGGTAGAGCTTTCCTATACATGGGTGCCCTAGTTAGCTCCCTGTTGCATTTGGTACCCATGCTGTGAGTCCTCTCTTAGGTCTGAAAGTCCCTTTTAGTCTCGCCATGTCCGTGAGCAAGAGTTTCATACTCCTCTTGAACTTTATGCTGGCCATTTCCCTTAGGACTCCCCCATGTCAAGTTGTGAATGCATTATCATGAGCTTTTCCTGCCTTATTGAGCTTTATGCCAGCTCTCCTAACATTGCGTTTCAGCCATATAGCCTGAGCTTGTCTCATGTGTAGCCATGCAGAGCCATTTTTTATATCCTTTGCAACTTGTTTCCCTTTTTACTGGGAGGGGACTTTCCCCTGAGTGTCGATATCCTACACATGTATCCTTGCATTGAGCATAGGCATGTTCCACTGCTTGGAACTAGTTTGTTTTCCTGTATGAAACTCATCTCCTCCTAGTCTTTAACTATAAAGCTAGTTTATTCTTTTTTCAAGCTTTTTAAATAATTGAAAAAGTCCAAAAAAATCAAAAAACCAAAAATCCGGACAAGGAAAGATGTTATCTGTGGCAACTGTCAAGTTGTGTCGCCTTCGAATAGAGCACTGTATATCATATCCATTGGTTGGGTTATAGTTCGACTTAGGAGCTATACTCATGTATCTGAGTTTATCTCCACCGACTGGTTAAGCTTCCAGTCTTTATGGAGCCTCTGTCGATGCCTCCTGTGTCGTAGAGATATCCCAGTTTGTATATTGAGTCTAAGCTGCCTTCATTAAGTCACCATACACCGTTATGCTCTTGGTCGAAGGAAGTTGAAGCCTGAGTCAACCATTCCTCAGTTATATTGACTTTGCATGTCGTCCATTCCCGGTAGAGTTATTGGTTCGTGCACCTTATGATTGAGTCCTTCCACATTATACAGCTTTGCTGAGTACCTCGTGTTGGATGATGGGGGATGCCTTAATGCCTTCCTTCCAGCAGATTTCATCCCATCAAATTCAGATCATCTATTCTGGGATTGGAATCTAGAGTCATTTTGAGTGCCTTGAGACTTGCAGTCATCAGTGGCAGGTTCTCTCGCCATCGACAGTCTTTGGGAATACATCAATGTCCCCTGGTCGATGGATCCTCTCAAGTGTTTGACCTCAACACATCTATTCACACTTGTTATTTTTCACTCTAGTACCTTGATTCCCATTTTCATTATCTGTGGGTGATCTCGTGTCTGTTAATGGTATACATCAATGACCGGTAATCAGGTGATGGACTACTATGTTTGACCTTGAAACCTCTATTTTCATAGTAGGACATGTACTCGTAGGGGTTTGTGTAGAATAATTTCCAGATTGGTGGCATCTCCTATATTCTACCTCCTTGATCGTGCCGGTGTTCATGAGATTTCAGCTCTCGTGACTTGATTCCAGTATATGTTAGATATTTCCAGCCACTATGGAGATCTTGATCTGTTATATATCTTCAGCCATTATGGAGGTCATGGTCCTTTGTATATCTTCATCATGGAGATTATGATCTATGTATATTGTACGTGGTGATGACCACTTATGTGATATCTTGTATCATGCCTATTCATGGCCATTGTACTCTTATGTATCCGGGACTGCTATATGTATTTGCAGTTATGTGCAGAGCTGTATTATTGTACTATGCTGATTGGTTGGCTGGTATTCCATTTGGGATTCTTCATCACTCCATTTTTGGGATGGCCTTATAATGTATTTCATCCATCGTATGACCCCTCTGACCTCACACATTAGGGGGCATCTGTTATAGCTGATTTCACCACTCCAGGTGAATCACAATTTGTATGGCCTTCCCTTGTCCCGCTGCAGACTCCTTAGACCCCATGGACCATTTTTTGTCCTTTGATGTTTCCTTGATCATCCCTAAAAACATGTGAAAAATGATACACATGAATTTTAAACCTATAATCGTGTACATACTCGGGTTTGACCACTAAAACAGCGTACATTGGGATGTGTACAAAATCCAAATCCTTTTGGAGTTTTCCTTGACATGGATCCGACTCATTTGACTCCTGGCCTTCCATATGCCTTGAGATCGCTCAAATTCGACCTTTCATTACCCCTTTGAAAAACTATATAAGGAACCCCTTGGTACATTGAAGGCAGAAGAGAGAATTGAGAGCAAAGAAACTATAGTGCATTGTTTCCAGAACTTATGCTTGAGTCTGCATCCCTTTGTCCCTTGGAGCACTTTTGTGTTCTTCCCAAGCTTGCCTTTTTATTGTGAGCTTGCTATCTAGTGATGGAGGATTGAAGTGGTGGAGGCCCAAGTGGGGGATTCAGTTTCTCCAGTTTGCAGACGTGCCGTCAAAGGTTGTATCTTGTAATCTCTGATTTATATTAATAGAAATATCTTTTCCTATCCAATAATGTGTGTTCGAATGAATATTTTATCCATTGTATTATGTCAAATGCTTATACATTATTGATTATATATGCTAGAATAGATCTAACACCATGATATATAGAATGCTTGTATTGTTTACTTGTTGTTGAGGAAGTAATTTATCAATTCAAGTTGAAGCTGGAAAGCTCAACGGGGATCTAATTCAATCGTCCAGAATAAGGTACGAGGTTTGATCCTTTAGTGTTAGACATTTACTTTCTATTGCATATTGGAAAGGATTGATTTCTAGAGTCAAGCTGTCTGTTGTAGTACCCCAAGCCATAAGAATTTCTCTCTGTCACAGGGATCCTTCCTCATTTTCCTATTACTTTGGAAGGAAAAAATGTCTGTATTGATGTCATGGTAGTCCAAGGTCCCTTAAATTTCAATCTTCTCCTTGGGCATGATTATGTTCATGCCATGAAATTTGTAGTGTCCACACTCTTTAGAGTAATGTATTTTCCCCATGATGGAAAGATTTTGACCATTGATCAGCTTTTCTTTGTTAAAACATATCATCATATGAATCATAGGCATCATACTTCCTTGAATGTACCGCATGTTCTTGTGGTTCCTTCCCCTTCTCCTGCTATGTCTCTTACCTCTAAACATCATGATGAAGTTGAGTCATTCTAAAACCATTGCTTCTTCTCCTCATGAGGAAGCTGTGGGGGCATGTCTCCTCTAAGGATGTATTTTGTACTTGATTTGTTCTAGATCCACTTGGACTTGCGAGATATGGCTTGAATCCACTTGAGTAGACTTATCCACTATCAAGGATAATCAAGACAAATCTCGCTAATCCAAGTGGATCTATAAAAAAACAAGTACATAATACATCCTAATTTCCTAGATCAATTGACAAGATACCGGATGAAGAGATGAGTACCTTTCCTCAGATCTATAAGTATTCTCTTCCTTCTTGCTCTAAGCTCCAATCCTTCAGATCTCTAGCTATAGAAACCTTATCAAAGAGACATAACTAAAAAGGGTAAAAGCATACATAGATATAAGTTGATCTAAGCTAACATTTAAGGAATAAATCTCTAAATATAATTAACACAATAATATTTATGTAAATAGATTTGTATTATTGTAATCAAGGGAAATACATAGCATTACATAGAGAAGCAGTGTCATAATGTAGCCTAAATGTTGCAACCTTCCATCCAAAAATCCAAGCCAAGACTCCAAAGAGTGAAGGTAAGCCTCCCAAATGATGATAGGGTTCACCTAGAAATTCCATTAGCATAAGAGTACCATAGTCCTTCCTCTCTTCACAATGGAGAGAGGGTTCAATTTATAAGGCTAAAGGGATAGGGTAGGTTGAGGATTAGGAGGAGGAGTCTAAGGGATCTTCCCCATAGGTTAGGGAACTATATTCCACCTCACCTAGAAGGTAGGGATGATCCTCCACCTCATTCACCTTCGAGAAGGGCCTCAAAAATTCTCTTCTTTCCCTCTAAACACCCCTGGTGCACCTTGCTGTAGGATATAGAGCAATGGAGAGGGGATGGGGCACCTTGAATGAGGGGAAAGAGTTCCAGTGGCGCTCGCATGAAAGGAAACAGTTCTATCAAGGGGCTGGCACACCTTTCCTTTGGAAGAAGAGCGCCAACCTTCCTAGAGGGGGGAAAAAAGGGTACAAACAACCTCATAATCAGTCAACTTTATCTAGAAAAAATTTAGGGATTAGGCACAAGGTTGAGACATGGATAGATATTAAAATATTTTTGCGTAACATATTGTTATTACCCCTTTTAGAGACGTTGTTCCTCTGATTAGGGATGTCATTGATGTAATTGGATGTGTAAATTCTTGAGGTAAAACATCCGTTATAAGTCGGCTCAGTAGTACCCATAAAAGTATTATTAAAATGTGTTTTGGAGTCTCCCAAGACAAGTAATCCCTGGAAGAAAGAATAAGTAGGGCATATTCGGTTATTAGGCTTCTCCACTGATCATTATAAATAGGGGAGGAGCCTCACTCATTTGGACACACACAGAACTCAAGAAATTGCACTAGAATGAGAAGAAACAGTCGATCTATAGGAGAGGAAGCAGTCTAGTCTTGTTCTTTTGTTCTTACACTTTACTTGGGTGAAGTATATATAGATGAAGTTTTGTTGGGTTTTCCCCCACGAGGGTTTCTCAAGATAAATCTTTGTGTTCTCCTTTTTTTTATTGTGCTTGTTATTCTTTCAGTGATCCTTTTTTTCTATTTGATTAGAAAACTTAATATGATATCAGAGCCAACCTGGAAGAAGAAATTGTGCATCAACTATGACAATTCAATAATATAGGATTCACTATTTTGGATACCTCGCTCCACAGATAAGTTAGAAAAGAAGGACAATCCAAGTCACCTTAGGAAGGCACATATTTCTGTCAAAGAAGTTTTTCATTTTGAGGATTTTCATTTTTTTACGTATCATTGCTGCTGGGAAAAAGTAGGATATCATATTTTTCAAGGATCCATCCTTAGATTCCAGAAAATAAAGATACAATCTATCTCACATTAAGGAGGCACATCTATTCCTCCTCTCATATCCACAAGTGATCTCATCTGAAAAAATAGGGTTTCTTAGTCAAACCCTAGGTCATCCTGAAGTTGGTTCCTAAAAAACTCTTCAAACAAGTAAGTACTGTCGTCTATATTTCCATTTGAGGTTCTCATTCCTTAAAGATGAAAAATAGTACCAAGCTAGATGAAAATATTGATGGAGTAGGGAATTTCAAAGCATGGAAGTGTAGAATTATGCTCATCCTTGAAGAGCATGACCTAGATGGATACATCAAATAAGAGGTCAAGGAACCAAATGGAGAAGAAGAGAAATCCAAGAAAAAGAAGGATATGATCAAAGTCAAGAGGATCATAGCTAACTCTATTAAGGATTACTTTATCTCCAAAGTTTCATAAAATAATACTCCAAAGGAAGTATATGATGCACTAACCAATATGTTTGAAGGAAAAAACATCAACAAAAGAATGACGTTGAGAAACCAACTCAAGGGTGTGAAGACGCAAAAGGAAAAAGCCAATAATCATACTTCTCCATAGTATCTCTTATTAAAGAACAATTAGAAGCCATTGGTGACATGGTTTAAGAGGATGAAGTTGTGATGACCATTCTTAATGGACTTCCAAGAGAATGGGTTTCCTTTATCAGAGGAATATGTTCTAGAAGAAAGATAACAAAATTCAGCAAGCTATGGGAGGAATGTGTACAAGAATATGGAAGGTTAGAAAATAGAGATGAGAAGTTAAATGAAGATGAAGATCAAGCTCTAGCTATGCATACAAAGAATGGAAGGAATAAAAGGAAGGATCAAGGATCTCCCACAAGTAAATCACTAGAACTCAAAAGAAGTAACAAGTTTAAGAAGGATTACTCATCCTATGAATGCTATACATGTCATAAGTTAGGACATATCTCCAGACATTGTCCACTTTACAAGAACAAGTTCAAGAAGAAGAATGGAAAGTTCCATGCCCATGCAAATGAAGAAAGGATTAGAGAGAATGAAAACTCTGATGAATAATATGTCTTACTATGAGCCCTCACAAGATCTATTTCACATGGAAGTGATACTTTGCTCATAGATAATGGTGCTTCCAAACATATGACAGGCCACAGAGATTCTCTCTCATGCCTCACTTAGAAATATTATTCACACAAGGTTCAACTCAGAGATGACTATCAATATCCTGTTAAAGGAATGGGAGAAGCTTCCTACAAGCTGTAATCTAGTAAGTCCATGAAAATGAAAGAATTATTATATGTTCTAGGTCTAAAGAAGCATCTTGTTTCTATATCACCTCTAGACAAGGAAGGATTCATAGTTTCCTTTGTATATGGTGAATTTATTATGTGGTAAAAAGGAAAAACTATAGATGATGCAGTTGTAATAGGTATTGAAGAAGGAGGGATATCCAAACTAAAGGGATATACAGAATCAACTTTCACATCTTTCACTATCATTCCATGTGAACTATGTCATAGAATTATTTCTCATATAAACTACAAAGCATTACCAATTGTGAGCAAGGTAGTAACAGGTCTACCAAAAATCTAGATCAACAATGAAGGGGTATGCAAAGGGTGCGCTCAAGGGAAGAACACCAAGAATCAATTTCCAAGTAGTAATAGTTGAGAAAAAGGGACCCTAGATATTCCCCACTCAGATGTGTGCGGAACAATGTCAACTACTTCTTTAAGTGGGTATGTCTATTATGTTTCTTTTATTGATGACTACTCATGTAATACTTGAGTATATTTATTGAAAAATAAAGGTGAAGTATTTGAAAAGTTCAAAGAGTTAAAATATCTTGTAGAGAATCTCTATGAAAAGAAGATTAAGATATTAATATCAGATAAAAGAGGATAATTCAGTTCAATTGAATTCAAGGACTTCTGCAAAGAAGATGGGATTAAGAGGGGGATGACTACACCCTATAATCCTCAACGGAATAAAGTACCAGAAAGGAATAATAAATCTATCATGGAAGAATTCAAATCCATGATCCATGATCAAGATATACCCATGTATTTACGAGGTGAAGCAACAAAGACCGCAGTCTATGTTCATACCAAATTATCCCACGGTGTGATTGGAAACAAATATCAATAAGAAATGTTTACTGGCGAGAATCTTGAAGTCAGTTACCTGAATATATTTGGTTGTCTTGTGTACCTACATGTTCTCAAAGAGAAAAGATCAAAGTTGTAACTCTCAGGAAAGAAGGGAATGTTTGTTGGGTATAGTGATCAGTCAAAAGCATACAAAATTTATATTCCAGGTTTTCGTAAAATTGAGATCAGCAGAGATGTCACATTTGATGAATATGAAGCCTTCAACAAATCCCGAAAGACCCATGTGGAAGAAGAAGAATAAGAAACTCCTAGAGTATTAGAGATCATAAAACCATCAGTTAGAGGTGAAGAAAATCTTATACTAGAATTTCATGACATGGTAGAACCACAAGAAACTATAGAGACACCTCATGAAACAATATTAACAAGAAAAAGGCCAGCTTGGGCTCATGATATAATTCAAGAAGCATAAATATTTGGTGCACTAGAAGGAAGCAAGAGACTAAGACTCCATTCCAACTACATAGCATTAATATGTAATCTTGTTGATGAATAACCTACGCATTTTGAAGAAGCCTCAATGAAGAATGAATTCATGAAATGCCATGATTGAAGACACCCATCTATATTAAAGAATGATGTTTGGGAAGTGGTGGAAAGGCCAAAGGATAAGTTAGTGGTCTCTTACAAATGTATTTTGAAGACAAAGAATTCAGCTGATGGTAGTATTGAGAAGTTCAAAGAAATATTTGTCGCATGAGGATTCTCTTAGAAAGAAGGGATTGATTGTGAAGAAGCCTTTGCACCAGTAGATAGATATACCTCAATAAAAACAATTCTTTCTTTAGCCTCCAAGAGGAAATGGAAATTACATCAAATGGATGTAAATACATTGTTTCTAAATGGTGTCATAGAAAAAGAAGTATATATTGAACAATATCCAGGTTTTTAGACACATGATAAGAAAACACATGTGTGTCGACTAAAGAAAGCACTATATGGGTTAAAGCAGCACCTATAGCATGGTACAAAAGAGTTGATGACTTCCTGATGAGCCTAGGCTTTACCAAAAGTAAAGTAGATTCCAACCTTTACTATAAGGTTGAAGTTGAAGGAATCATGATATTAAAACTTTATGTAGATGATCTATTTTTAACAAGAAAGGAGAAACTCATTAGTGAATGTAAGCAGAATATTGCGATAGAATTCAAAATGAAAGATCTTGGTATTATGCATTATATTCTAGGACTTGAAGTATGGCGGTTTCCATATGAAATTTTCCTAAACCAAGGAAAATATTTAGTCAAGATCCTAAAAATATTTGGGATGTTGGATTGTAAGGAAATGAACACTCCGATGGCGACAAACCTGAAGATCCTAAATGATGAATCTTTAAAAAGGATAGATGTCACACTATATAGATAGATTATTGGCCCACTAATGTACTTAACAAATACAAGACTAGAGATATGTTTTGTCCCTAAAATGTTAAGTCAGTATATGGTAGAACCCAGGCCTATTCACTTAGTTCCAACAAAACATATGATGAGGTACCTAAAGGGTACATTCGATTATGGCCTCAAATATACAACTGATAGTGAGTTTAGATTATGTGGCTACACTGATTTAGATTGGGCTAGAAGTGATGAAGATAGAAAGAGAACTTTAGGATGTTTTTTTAGGGATTAGGTGTGATCTCATGGCTTAGTATAAAGCAGACTAGTGTTGTGCTCAGTACAATGGAGGTTGAATACATTGCGACATGTTCATCCTATAGTGAAGCAATATGACTTCCCAAATTGTTAATAGGATTGTTTGATATAGAAATGGATGCAACTAATATTTATTGTGATAACTAGAGTTGCATCAAGCTAACATAGAACCCTACGTTCCACGATAAGTCAAAGCACATAGAGATAAAGTATCATTACATCCGAGATATGGTGCAGAGAAGAGCCATAAAGCTCCAGTATGCTCCTACAGAGGAACAAGTTGTACATATGTTAACTAAGCATTGGTCTCATGTGAAGTTTGAATATTTTATAGACAAGCTTGGTGTAGTCCGAAAGGACCTCCCTGAAAAGAGGGAGTGATGATAAAAATTGTTATTAATGATGAGATGGAAAATTAAGTTCCTATAGAATATTTTGTGGTCCTGCATTCATTTGCAAATGTTGTGGTTTGGAACTCATTTGCAGACATTGTGGTCCTGCATTCATTTGTAGACGTTGTGGTCTGGAATTCATTTACAGGCGTTGTAGTCCTGCATTCTTTAACATACCCATAACTAAAAAATAAATATTTATTATTTATTTTAGAAAAACATTATGTTAAATTTATTGTAAAGTCTTATGACCAAGTTGGTCAAGGATGAATGTAATTGAAGAATTATTTATTTTAATAATTAAATATAAGAGATACCTATCCAAGGGATATTTTTAAATGAGTGTTCATTGAACCACTAGGAGGAATGAGCAGATGTAGAAGGATGGTTGACAAGTGGTAGCACTAGCATTTCACTTTCTAGCTGTTGCAGGAAGCATAATTCCTAAAATTGTGTTCATGTTTCGTGAGAGGGGGGAACTGAGATGGTGGCTCATTTAATTCCAAAATAGACCCAAATACCTAGGAAATATTATATATACCATCAAATTGAGCAGGAAGCTTACTACTCATTTTGATTTCCAAGTGAATGAACCTTGTGGCTGCTGCAAACTGAAAACTCAGGTACACAGGGAATTTGATGAGGGGATAACTAAAGTGGAATTGTTGAGCTAAGTCTGCTACTGAGTACTAAGTTGCAACAAGTTTTCTATGTGGCTATATTGAGAGATATTCATCCTAGTGGTTTAGTGAACAGGACCGAGGGTCCTAAGCAAGTAACTTTGGCTGCTTCAAGAGAAGGTTGGGTGGAAAAGTCTCCTTTGGATGCTGTCCTATTATGCATATTATCCAAGTTCAATTGTTATTTAATTCTGAATCTGTACTTCTGTTTGGAATATTCTTAGTAATTTTAATTGCAATGATTGAATATGTTATGAATTATATATCTGGAAGCTGTTAGAAAAATTACAATTCTGTTTACTCAAATGAAAGGTTAAATCTATTTGTTTTAGTCATTTCTGTGAAGTATTTTCTTAGCCTAAATAATGCTTTTCTTTCCTATTGGTAGAGTGTTTCTACAATATTTCTACCTTAGATTTTACAAACTTCAAAAATCTTAGTATTAAATATATTCCTTCTGTTACTCTAGGTTTTAAGTAATTAACTTTTTTAGATTTCAGTAAGACTTGGGGAGCCTCATAAAGAAATATGTCACAAATATATATATATATATATATATACAAGGATTATAAGAATGAAAAATCGTAATAAAGATAAGACTCTTAGATAGTTCCTTAAACTAACCTACACAAAGCATATTTCTAAATATATCAAGGGTGTGAACCTGAAATAAAAAGTGTACTCTGTAAATATGTGTTTATGCATAGTTCAATCTTTATATCTTTAAAAAAATTTGAATTGGAAACTTTGAATAATTCACCTTGTTCCGATCAACACTTTACACTGTAATCTTTCTTTTATTTTGATCTAAACTTGTGCTAGGGACGAGTTCTATCCCTTTAAATCAAACCCTAGATACTGTTATTATTGACAAAACAATTAATACCAAATCGAGTTTATCGACAGGATGCAAAACTGGTCACAGGCTAGGAGCCGAGTTGGTATTGTTATTTGCAAGACAAGTACTTACAAAAGAAAAATGATAGACAACCTTAGGGACTCAAATTTTATTTTATTTTAGAAAACAGTATTATCATTCTAAGAAAAGTTTAAATCTTAAAAATAGTGGCTCTACTTTTCTTTAATGGAAAAGGCCTCATGGACTAGACTCCGTAATAGAGTATTTTTGGGAAAATATCTATGGCCTTATGGCCTACTAATAACACATTAAAAAGATTAAATTCTATAAAACTCAAAGTATGCGTAAAATCCCTCACAGGAGCTTACCGAAAGCTATACAAGAGGTATTTTAACACATTTGTTATTTTTAACAGAGGCCTTATGGCCCTCTCCTCAGCAACATACATTATAGGGTAAAGGATTTAGATCCAAAATATTTTAAGTTTATATATCAACTACTACTATAAAACCGTGAAACAAAACTATGAACAACTAAACCTTTTTAGCAGGAACCAGATAAAAGCCTCATGACCTAGAGTTTTTATTAGACCTGTTATAAGGAAGCTATATCTATGGACCTATGTCCTGGTAAAGTCTAAGATAAATATTCATGAATACAATATAAGGCCTCATGGGCTACTCTTAGAATTTTTTTCATAAATAGATAAATGGTAATAATTTATTTACAGTGGCTCTATAACCCATGGATTTCATTCCAAATAAAATGAATGCATTAAGATAAAGGCCTCTTGGCTACCATATAGTGTTACAACATTTTGAACCATAAAAACTGTAAGAATAGATATGAGCCCACACTACAACAAAATCTGGATTTAGCATCTCTTTTTGCATCCTTTTTTGCATCTAGACCATATTTCCGTGTATTTTCTTCTTTTTTTGGACAAAGTGGTGCTATTCCACAGGTTGGTGATATTTTAGGCATTTTTTGTGTCCTTTTTCTAAATCTGGTGCAAATTGTGGCATAATTTGCACCGGATTTTGCACCTAGTTATGCGCCAAGTTTTCCATCAGGTTTTGCGACAGGTTTTGAGCCTAGTTTTGCACCTAATTTTGTGCCTAGTTTGTACATCTACTCTTGTTGTGCCCCCTTTTACGCCCATGTTTTCCTAAACTTTTATGCCCTTGTTTTCATCCACTTTTGCATCCTTTTTTACATCCACTTTTGCATCCACTTTTGCTTCTTTTTTTGCATCCCTTCGTTCGCCAAGTTTTGCATCAAAGTTTACATCCTGTTTTGAATTTATTTTTGCATCTCATTTTGTTTAAGCTATTTTTGCATCCACTTTTTCGTCCACTTTTGCACCCATGTTTTCATCCCTTTTTGCATCCCATTTTTCATCTATGTTTACGTCTTTTTTTGCATCTACTATTGCATCCATGTTTGCATCCACTTTTTTCATGTCCCAATTCCCACCCATTTTTGCGCTTACTTTTACACCCACTTTTGCTTCAACTTTTGCATCCACGTTCACATCTTTTTTTGCATCCAATTTTACATCAGTTATTGCATCCCTTTTTGCATCCATTTTTGCATCCACTTTTGCATCGGGTTTTGCGTTGGGTGTTAAGACTACTTTTGCATCTAGTTTTTCATCTACTTTTGTTGCATCCACTTTCGCATCCAATTTTGTATCCAATTTTACATCAATGGTTGTATCCACTTTTGCGCCACTTTTTTCATCATGTTTTGCTTCCATGATTGCATCATTTTTTGCATCCACTTTTGCATCACCTTTTGCATCCATTTTTGGTGCACCCCATTATGCACCCACTTTTGCGCCTACTTTTGTTGTATCCATGTTTTTATCCACTTTTGCATCCATTTTTACACCGAGATGTTGAAGATGAAAATGAGGATAATGATTATGATATTGAGGATGGTTATGATGATGATGATAATGTTGTTGATAATGAGGAGAATGATGAAAACGATAATGATGATGACGATTATGATGATGATGATGATGATGATGATGATGAGGATAATGACAATGATGACATTGTCGATGATTATGATGGCAATGAAATGAGGTGATGATGACAATGACAATGATGATGAGTACAATAAAAATGA
The DNA here is from genome assembly GCA_001517045.1 of Pseudotsuga menziesii. Lineage (NCBI taxonomy): Eukaryota > Viridiplantae > Streptophyta > Pinopsida > Pinales > Pinaceae > Pseudotsuga > Pseudotsuga menziesii. Next base: position 36,549 of record LPNX010271920.1, on the reverse strand, counting down.
TGATGTTTATCATCTTAAAAAATAAGTTGTTATTTGTCATGCATAAATTGTGTGTGTCCTCCATGACCCTTTTCCACTAATCACATATTTTGGGTAGATGCTATTTCTTATGCCAAAGGTAATCATGAATAACTGATGAAAATGTCAATAACCATGATGATGATGTCAAGGACAATGGTGATGTTGATGACATGGATGATGATTATGCTGATGATGATGACTATTGTGATAATCATGATGACAATGACAAAGATGATGATCATGATCATGATCATCATTTCCATCATCATCTTCATTAAAAACATCATCATTGTCATTGTCATCTAGTTCATCATCATCATCATTTAAAGCATATTAGATATGTTTACCATTTAAAGCATGCATAACAAGCAAGATTATTCTAAAACACCCCACCAAAGTACAAAATTCAAACCACAAGGGAAACATAATATTGAAATTGTTCCATATTTCTTTCTCCCAACAAAACATGCTTCATTTAGGGGAATTATGTTAAAATCCATACATTCATAGTCCATCCATACTATACTTGTAATAAATGTAAATATAATACTTACCCTTGACTATTGATTTTTTTGGTGTGCAGACCTGTTTACCCTTGACTATTGATTCTTTTGGTGTGCAAACTTGTTTACCCTTAACTGTTTATTTTTTTCCTCTTCCAGCACTTTTAGCCTCGAGAGTTGCTCAAATCCTTTCAATTCTCTTTTTTCGTATCAACTCATTTTTGTTTTTAATTATTTTATTCAATTTTTCCAATCTTGCTTCATATTCTACAGTATCATTTTGTTGTTTAATGATCATCTCTCTCAATGCCCTTTGAAACTCAACCTTCAAACCTGCAATAAATGTTTCTTTCTGCTTCAATTCTTGCTGAAGTTCTGCTTCCTTACCCAATACAGTCTTCAATGGTGGCATGTCCAAAACTTCGGGCCTGTTTTTCAGCTCATTTTCAAGTCTCCTTATAGTTTCCTCATTTTGTTTCTTTTGAGCCTGATACATGTATTTTACTCTATCAAGGTCAGAAATCGATTCTGCTAGAACTACGGTAAATTTAGAACATTGATCCTTAATAAGTTGATCCTTCTAACCAATTATTTTTTTAGTTTCCATAATTCTTTTCTCTAAACCTGTAACACGATGTACCATATCAAGAATTTGGACATCCTTAGTTTTGCACAATTCATCGCTAGCTTTGAAGGAATCCTCCCACAAGGTAGATTTTTCTTTGAAATGTACCATTTTATCAAATAAAAAAAAAAAAATGTACCATCAAAAGAATATTTGGCATGAATTAGGTCTTCATCACTCGTTGGTGAATGGTCCATATCATTGTTCACAAATTCCTCCCATTGATCTGCATTTTCATTTCCATGCATTCCAACCAAAGTTGTGACAACAACATCTTCTTCAAGGGAAAGCGAAGGCATGTCGTTTCCCATAGGTTCCATATTGTCCTCTAAAGGTTGGCTGATCTTATTTTTCTGGTTGAGTCAACCGTTGAAGAAGCAGAGTATGACTGATCTCTCTAGTTTTGGATATGGTTGATAAAGAAATCCTGGCTCAATTTGTGCTCAATCAATCACCAAGAACCTTGTCGCAACTACAGCAAATATGTCAAAAATGCATGAGTTAACCCGCACATTGAAATCTAGCATTGGGTTGGTAGGTGTGCAAAGATAGTCATTTATCGTCGATATAGAGACGAAAGTTCCTCTTAAATTGAAACATTGATATTGCCACGATTTTTCCACCATACAAAAAAGATGAAGTATTAATCCACAAATGTTTAAAACATGGAAATATTTCATGGAAAAATCTGACCAAATGTATTAGTGGATTCATCTTGGAAGGCACTCTACCCTGTAGTATCGGTCACCTGGCACAGGCTTTGTCTTTGATGCCTCTCTCAACACATAGCAAGAATTGAAAGGTCAGCGGCGCTCGGATCAACTACTCGGTCACCCTGCTCGATGGCCTTGTACGTACTTGGCTCAAGCAGTAGATTATAATATGCATCCTATACAACCACTCCATTGAATTCGGTAATTCCATCTCTAAATCCAAAGAGAGAGAAAGAAACAACAAGCAAGTAATTCACTCACTGATAATGTCACTTAGACTCCATGCAATGCCTCACATGGGTAGCAACTCGAGGGGAGCATAAGGCCAAACAACATTCTGTCGATCCATTTCTATTGGGTATAGAGACGATATCCACATAAGTGTGCGTAGAGTGGTGGATGACTGGGAAGTTGAGTTCGTAGCTCATCACCACACAACACAACCCTTGCATCATAGGATTTTCCACTACTAGCGGATGAATATTTTTCTTTCCCAGTTTCTATAAGAAAGCAACTGTGCTCCATCACCCCCAACTTCTAGTGATTATAATAGCTCCTCAACACAACAAACATCCTTGGCTTCATTGAGTCTAAACCGGCAGGACCTTGCCAAAGAAATTAACTAGATTGAGGACACCAAGTACACATGATGTATGTTAGAGGCTCCACTCGACATGGCGACAAGGGGTCAGACTGAAGAAGGGCACATGCAGATTGACATCTCACCATAACAAATGTCAACACCTCCTCCTGCAATGGAGCCACATAAGGATATTGAAATTGCTCTCTCCAGTGAAGATGACGGCTACATCAAGCCGTGTCCCATTGTCAAATAACCATGGCGAAAGCTATAAGGTCCCAAGATTTTCTAAAATATTTGTGTTTGTTTTTCTCTTTTCTATTAGCTTTGTTAGTATGCCAAATAAATATGATAGTTTTGACAGGGAAGACTTGGTTTCCCTCACAAAGGGAAATGTATGGACCGATGCAACAATTTTATGTATGTGCCCTGATATTAAAGATACACATGTCTCAAACACTATGCATGTAATATTTTTTGTACTTTAATATAATTTTATGCTACTTACAAAAAAAAATGTTTGTACTAAAACTTAGATTCTCCTTTTCGAGCTCTTTCCTGGGTTCCTTTTCTAACTTGCCTCTATATTATGATTTCCACTCTAATCCAATATCTAAGCGAGAGCCTCCAAAATCACAAGAAGGTGCAAACTTTCTCTCTAGAGATACGGTGAGGATAGACATGTTGCATGAGATATTAGTGACTTGTATTTCTAGATTTTCAAATCCTTGCTCATAATCACCTACAAGTTTTTCACTATACGTGTCCACCATGTTTAGGGTTTGAGGAATTTTTCCACCACTAAATCTTGCAATTTCCCACAAAAACCCAAAGAAAACTTCCCTCATAACAATATGTTTCATAAATTTCCATGTATATTCCATTGGAACAGTTTGTCACAATGGATTTTACAAATTAATTATTTGTATTAGCATATTTCTGTTGAATGCTAAATAAATTGGGACTAAAAGAAAAATAACTAGAGAAAATATATACACAAGATCGACATAAGATTTACCCTGGGATAACCCATTATGAGGAAAATCCAAGCCATAAATTGCTACTACAGGATCTCCTACTCCCTTTGTTTTACTCTAATATATACCCCCTTATTATTACTCAACTATGGAACAATACAATAATATCATAAGAATGGAGCCCCCTATTCTCCTAATGCCTTGGTATTTAATGTAACCTCATAGTCATATAGGGTTATTTTTAGGTTTTTTTCATTCATTGATTCTTGATTAGGGTTAGGGTTTTGTAACTTCTAAAATGTCCTTGAATTTCCACACATAACCAACTTTTCATGTGTAAGAAATGAGAGATCACAAGGAATCCACATGGTATCATGGTGGTCAACTAGATAGGTTAGCTTGTAAAAGGCATAAATCCTTCATATGGACTTCGATTAAGATGAATCATGCACCATTGGAAAGGAATCTAAGTGTGGAATTGTGTTAAGGGAGTTGTGTAAGTAATGATCTTTTGAACCCAAAAAACACCATGTAAGCCCTCAAATAGGCCTCGTAAGGTTCTAAACCCCAAATATACAAAGTGAGAGTTGTCCCTAAAGTGGGCCCATCAAATCAATTCACCCAATATTTCGATCCAAAAATAACTAAAATAAATGAAAAAATATGTATTGATCCATTTTGGATCATACTCGGAAGTGAAAGAACCCACTAGGAGTGTGTGTTTCATAATTGTTGTCTTTCTTCAGTATTTCTTAGGGTTAGAAGGTGCATTTCTTATGTAAGGTCCTTGTTTTTCCTTGTGTCCATCGTTTAATACCCTAGAGCCATCTTTGCTATCTCAAACAAATTAATGAAGCTCATATCCTAGTTAGAGGGTAAAGACAACATATAGAGGTCCTATGTGGAATTTTAGTGCAAATTTCATGATGCTTGAGCTTGAGAAATGTTTTTAAATGCCTAAGGCACTTGATATCCTTTTTTGAGCACTATTTACACCCAAATAACCATCAATTATAGAATAGAAATCATAATGTCTCTTTAAAAATGTTAGAATATAATCCATCAGGATTATTGTCAATAAATAAATAAATAGGAATTTGAATAGTTGCATGGGAAGGTGAAAAGGATGGTTCTCAACCGCCTCATTGTAATGTATAAATTAATGTTTTAGCCATGAATAGAATTGAATCGGGAGTTATTACCAACAAGTGGTATCAGAGCGCTGCCATAACTCCTGGCTGCCAGCGTTTTCCTCAGTCTGCAGATTGCATGCATTGGTGCATGCTCTGGTTGGTCTAACGCTCCGCTCAGCCCCATCCATCCTCTGCGTGATGTGATAATCCCTGTGATAGTTACATAACCCTAATTTGCAGCACCGCTACACGCTGGATACATGCTTTGAAATTTCTTCTTCTTCATGACCGCTCGCTCTCAAAACCCTAAGTCTGAATCTGTATATGCTGCAATCTCTGAGTTGAGTATTATTCCATAAGCTGCGATCTCTGCGTTGAGTATTATTCCATAAGCTACTTGCAACAAGGTTGAAGGAACAACGTGATCATAGAAGTGAGAGTTTGGCAAAGAAGAGAGCCCGCTTATCATCACCTGCGTGGGCTATTATTTAATTGAATGCTGACTGAGCTACGTGGAGTAGATTCCACCATTGTTGTGTGTGAAAAAAAACCGTGAAGCTATCGTTCTGTGGCTACTGAACAAGGATCTGTCATCGCTGCCACATTTTACTCATATTTTGTAAAATGTGATATATATATATATGTATCCATATATTATATGGATATGGGATACTCATTTTTTGGAAAACCTGGATCCCGATACACTGTTTGAGGTAATTTCTTGTAAAATCTATTCTCCGTTGTAACTGGTCTGTTGTAATTCTCGGGGTGACTGCGTGTGATTTTTGAAATTATCGACGAGTATTTTCTTTTGGCATTTTGTTGGAGTCCATCTTGTGGTAGCCTGAATCGCGTGGAGCCTGTCGTGAATCGCGTGGAGCTTGTCTAAGTTCTTTGTGACTGTCAAAAGCCCTAATTTGAAGATGCGAGCTAGATGAGAGGTGAGCTGTAAGTTTATGCTGCGAGCTGTGAGCTGTATGCTGCATGGAGAAGACTACAAAAACAAGATCAAGAAAGCTCATATTGCATTGCTCTTTCGTGGACATCCAGGCATCAACATCGACATCCAGCAGCATCATCATCAGGAGGTTGCGTATACTTTCTTCGTTTCTTTTATTGTGTACATAGGCTCTGCTGCCTTACGGGATATGTCATTATCATAGAAAGTGTTGTCTATATAGTAGAGTATACAGACAGCCCCGTATTTTTGTAAGCGTTGTCTATATAGCAGAGTATACAATATAACTGAACAAGAGAGTATAGGAGAAATATAATATAGTTTTTTAAGTGTTGTCTATACTTTGAGCGACCTCCATGTGGAACCAGCGATCTCAATGAGATTTGTGCTACTTATTGAAGAGGCCTGTGACCTGGCTTCTGTATTGAAACTTTGATATAAATGTAAAGACTCGTGCCTTCTCTCATATGCATGAAGGATGATGGGTGGAATGGACCCATGGACGCTGTAAATTTGAATTGAAGTGCATAAACCTTAATTTTGCCCTAATTTAGTGCTTGAGTGTGAGTGGTAAATTCTACAAACTTTTTCATTTGTGTTGAATGAAAGAGGCTCATGAATGCTGTCATGAATGTTGTGACTATTGTGTATGAAGTATGATGTGGCTTACCAAGTGACATTTGAATTAATTTGAAGTTTATTTTTCACCCTATAAAAGGGCTACATAATAGACCACGTTTATAGCATTTGAGCTATCATTATTTATGCATGCAGAGACAAACATTGAGCTCAACATGGGAGCTGAGTGAAGTGACTATTGAGCTCAAAGATTTTCATGTGTATGAATTGAGAATAATGCGGTTGTATGACCCACCTTTTGTATGAGCATGGTTGTTGTGTATTAATGAATTGTGATGACCGAGTTGAAGAAAGAAGACTGCTACAAACATCCACTTGAAGACTGAAGTGGTGACCACATTCTACGTGAAAGTAGATTGTTGAGACTACCCATCATAAAGGTTTGGATTTTGAAATCTGCGAAGAGCTGAGATGACTTGCTTATGAACTTATTGACAGCATATTTTCTCTATCATTGTATCATTTTTTAAAACTTGAAGTTGAAATATTAAGATTGTAAATTACCTCGACAGAGACTATAGACCAGCAAGGTTATTGATTTTCTCTTTGTCATATTAAGTTCATTATTGTAAATTACACTAACAGTTGTAAAGATGCACTCTTTGGCATCTAGTATTGGTGCTGCCCTAGCTGGCAAAGACCAATCCAAAGACCCTTCCAAGGGAGATTGCAACAAGAGAGGCAGAGGGGGCAGAAACAACTCCAGAAAAAGATCAAAGTGCAAGCATTGTGGAAAGAATGGGCACACATCAGATCAGTGTTGGGCTTCATGGGACTCCTTCAAAGACAAGCATAACCAGAAGAAAGATGACCAAGATGCTAGTAAATCTTCTGATTCTTGTATTGTTGCACATTGTAATCTTGGATTTAATGAAATGACTTTTCTTTCATCTTACAAAGATTGTTGGCTGCTTGATACTGGTGCAACATCACACATGACATTTAGAAAAGACTGTTTTGAAGAACTGAATGAAACAATAGATGGTATAGTTTACTTTACAGATAAGTCAAGTATTAAACCAAAGAAAATGGGCACCATTCGACTGAAGATGCCTGGATTCCCTGATTTCTTGTTGAAGAACGTTCTCTATCTTCAAGAGTTGCAGAGAAGCCTGCTGTCCTTGGTGGAGATTCGACAGCAAGGCCATTCCATCCACATGTTTGATGGAATCGTTGAAATAAGAAAGTCCTCTGACAACCAAGTCATCATGACTGGATACGAAGATGGAAAGCTGTTGAAGCTCAAGGGTTCATCCGCAAGACTTTAGAACTATGCCTACCTCTCTCAGCATGGAGAAGGTAATATGTCATCTAGCTCATTGTGGCATGCAAGATTTGGTCATCTAAATTATAACATTCTTTGGTTGTTGAGAAAGAATGGTGTATTTGGCTTGCCCACCATTCCCAAAGAGAAGAACAAATGCGATGCATGTATATTAGGGAAACATAGTAAGCTGCCATTCCATGAATCTAATTTCAGAGCTAGTAGGAAATTAGAATTAGTACATTCTGATTTGTGTGGCCCAATACCAACTCCTTCAGCAAATGGGAATAAGTATTTTATGACATTTGTTGATGAATAATCACGAATGTGCTGGATTTACTGTTTAAAGACAAAATTAGAAGCATTTCAAACATTCAAAGACTTTCATGCATTGATTGAAAAACAAGCACAATCAAAAATTGGTACACTTCGTACTGATAATGGGAAAGAATACACTTCAAATGCTTTTGAAAATTATCTTCACCAACATGTAATTGCACATCAAACTACCGTTCCCTACAATCCTCAACAAAATGGTGTAGCAGAAAGAATGAATAGAACCATAATGAACATGGTTCGCTCAATGATGTTTTTCAAGAATGTAAAACTAATGTTTTGGGGTGATGCAGTAAAATGTGCAGCATATTTGAGAAATAGAAGTCCCTCAAATGCTCTTAATGACAAGACTCCACATGAAATGTGGTTTGGCCATCTCCCTTCAGTTAGGCATCTCATAGTTTTTGGTTCCACCTGTTATGCCTTGATTCCGAAGGAGCAAAGAAACAAGCTTGGTGCTCGAAGCAGAAGATGCATTTTCTTGGGGTACGAAGAATACTCCAAGGCATACCATCTATATGATGAGGTAAACAAGAAATTTGTTATTTCCCATTAGAGGAAATTTCAACTCAAAATGGGCCTCCTAAAATGAACTAATAAAATAATAGTTAAAATAATAAAATAATATTGATTAATTTTGGAGGAAGAAAGAAAAAAACTACTTTTTGTGTTCGTATTTTCGACATATCTCCCTGTGTTTTTACTCAAATTTAAATCAGGGGAGCTTGTTGGATGCGGAATTAAATTCCGCATCCAATGAGTACCCAATCGGC
>LPNX010271920.1:4644-27755 GCA_001517045.1 Pseudotsuga menziesii | reverse complement strand
GGAACTTGGAAGCTGGTTGACCCTCCAGTTGGAACCAAACCAATTGGCTGCAAGTGGATGTACAAGAACAAATACAGATCAGATGGCTCACTTGACAAGAACAAAGCGAGGCTTGTAGCAAAAGGCTATGTACAGAAAGAAGGAATTGACTATGAAGAAACATTTTCTCCTACAGCAAAATGGGCTACCATCTGTACCTTACTTTCTTTAGCTGCTCAGAAAGGGTAGAAAGTTCATCAAATGGATGTGAAGACTGCTTTCTTGAATGGAGACTTGAAAGAGAATGTCTTCATGTCTCAGCCAGAAGGATTTTTTGTGAAAGGAAAAGAACAAAAGGTATGCAAGCTTGTCAAATCCTTGTATGGCCTAAAACAAGCACCTCGCGCATGGTATGAAAAGTTAACCGAGCATCTTTGGAAGTTAAATTTCAAACATTTTGATCTTAATGATGCAACACTGTTTATAAAGAAAGTTGGAAGATCTGTTGTGTATCTTGTGGTGTATGTAGATGATCTTTTGATGACAAGGAACAACGAGAGCTATATATCATCCATAAAGAAATATTTGAAAAATATCTTTGAAATGACAGATATGGGACATCTCCACTATTAATTAGGAATTGAAGTCACTCAACATCCTAAGTACATATTCCTATCTCAGAAAAAATATGTTGGAGAACTACTAAACAAATTTTGCATGGCAGATTGCAATCCTATATCTACTCCAATGGAACAGAAAATGAAGCTCACATCAAGAAAAGGAAAAGAATTTGAAGATGCGACCAAGTATCGACAACTTGTAGGAAGTCTTATCTACCTTACAACAACTAGACCAGATATTTCTTATGTTGTTGGCATACTTTCAAGGTTCATGCATAAACCTTATGAAGGACACTGGTTAGCTGCAAAGAGGGTTCTAAGATACTTGAAGGGGACTCAAGACGTTGGACTCAAGTACTCTATAGTGGATGACTTCAAACTTATTGGATACTCAGACTCAGATTTTGATGGCGATAAGGAGACAGGAGTATCAAATTCTAGATACACTATGAGTCTTGGATCAGCAGTTGTTTCATGGAGATCACGCAAATAGTCAGTTCCAGCAGATTCAACAATAGAAGAAGAATATGTGGCTGCAGCTGAAGCAACGAAAGAAATAGTATGGATCAGGAATATACTTGAATATTTGCAAGAAAAACAAGAGAACTCCACTCTATTGTTGGTCGACAATACTTCTGCAATCAAGCTGGCTAAGAATCCTAGATTCCATGATCGAACCAAACACATCAACACAAAGTATCATTTGATTCGACATCATGTAGAGGCCAAGATAGTCCATCTTTGACATTGTTCCACAAATGATCAAGTTGCAGACATCTTCACCAAGGCGCTTGGACGAGAAAAGTTTGAAAGATTCAGAAACATGCTCGGACTTACGAACACCCCTTCGGATTAAGAGGGGGATTGTTAGAATATAATCTGTCAGGATTATTGTAAATAAATAAATAAATAGGAATTTGAATAGTTGCATGGGAAGGTGAAAAGGCTGGTTCTCAACCGCCTCATTGTAATGTATAAATTAATGTTTTAGCCATGAATAGAATTGAATCGAGAGTTATTACCAACAAAAAAACATTTATGTTGTATAGATCCCCCCAAAAAAGATATGGTTTATAGGTATAAGTGTATTTCATGGTGATTGAGAGAAGTAAGATTCATTTAATGCCCTTTTTACACTCCCATGATCCTCATTAGAACTTCATACATATTCTTGGTTCACAACTAACCTAGTAGTGGTTCCGATGTACTAATTTTTGAGGTTAGTAATACCATGCACAGTTCATATGTGTTGGTTTGAGGATTTTTCCACGGAATCCTAGGAAGTAAGGGTCAGGGATTGAGGCTCGTTCTTTCTTCCCATAGTATGTTCAAGGACTCAAGACCCATCCAAAGTGCCCAAAATATTGTAATAGAAGGTGAATTCAACTCAAATGCCAAAGACACCCTAAAGAGGGATTGTGTCATGGTTTATAGGTTTTGTTCATAATTACTAATATAAAAAAGTTCAATTAGAGAGGAAATCTTGTGTTTCCCTACTTACCACGTTTATCCATCAACAACCAATTCCATTTCATAGAACCTACTCATTGCATGTATATCAACTCCGAAGTCCAAAAACCAGCTATAAAGGGAGGGATCCTCAAAATTTCAAAAACATCATAATGCATTTTTTTTCATTCACTGATGATTGTCAAGGACCAATGACCCATCCATGTTGCTTAGACATTATAATGGCATCCATATCCAACTCAAGTGTCAAAAACCCCTGGCGAGGTGTGACTCCATGCCATTTTACATAGCCCTTGATTATGAGAAGACTTGTGTAGTGCATAAAGGAATTTGTGTATTTTTCTTATGTTATTTAGAGACTAAGAAGCATTCTTGGTCTTCAAAACCTAGATTCATTTTTCCCATATCCATTGAATAGACCAAAGATATCTTAGTGTGGAGGTTAGAGCTATGTTTAGCTATGTAAACATGTGTAATTGTATTTTAAATTTTTGGCATTTGATTTTATATTTTCCATTACACTTTCACATGGAAAAGATAGGCTTAAAAATTACATATTACCTCATAACCTATATTGCAATTGAATATGAAGCAAACCCTACCACATAGAATACGTTAATTAATATGAAATTACTTTAAATCAAATTGAGTAAAACCAACATAGATCTATCTTAAGATTTTATTACACCTTAAGAAATTGGATCCCTCTTGGTCCTTAATAGATGCCCCTGTAAAATAGATCTACCTTGGTTTTAATTTGTTTAATTTTATGTGACTACCTAAATTTTGATAAGTTATAAGTCTACATAAATATTTTATTTTTACCTAACTGCAAGTGAAAAATTAGGATTGATTATTTATAAATGAACAAAATATTCATATAGTGCACCAAAGTGTGATAGCTTCTGCCTGTCTTTTATTCTTCACATTGTCGAAGAACTTCACCATAGAATCTGCAAAACTTGGTTGCTGTACGAGGGTTCTCTGGAACCCTGCACGAGAAATTTTCCCAGCACATTGCCGAGCATCAAGCAAGGTCGATTTGATTGCCCAATATGTGCCCATATTTTCTCTTAATCCTATAATTGCAAAACCTGGTTGCTGCATGAGGGTTCTCTGAAACCCTGCAAGAGAAATCAAACCCTATATCAGATATTAGTGTTTAAAATCAAGCGATGGATGCAAGTTTTTGTTTTTTAAGGTGGATGTTTCCGGTGGATGCCGGACCTGGGACCCTAATAATTTGTATGCAAGATGAGCTTACAAGAGTGTGAATCAATGCCCCCAAGTTTGAGAATAAAGTGGGATCCCTGGATGTAGTGGCTTGTGAATCAAAGAGCGAGCAACTAGGTTGAAGATTTCAAAGAGATTGTCTATAGATCCAGTGGCTTGCGAATCGCTGATCAAAGAGCAAGCAATCGCCAGGTTGAATGATTTGGTGGGATTTGCAGATGTAGTGGTCAGTGAACCACCGATTCTTTATCATTTACCATTCAGGTAAGGTACTCTTTGCACTCTCCAATTTACCACAGTAGAGCTATTTTTTTTATAAATCCACCCACTGGCAGGAGTATACCTAGCTGTAGGCCAGGACTAGAGGCGCCTGTTACACTCCCTCCATAATCCCGCTAAAGTAATTAGGCCTAGCGGGCCAGAGTCATTCTCAAAGTGTTTGGCCTGCCTCCTTAATGTCAATAAGGAAAAGTGAACTTAATCAATATGACGCTAATGCCTATCCAGCCAGTATGGAACCACTTTTTCAACACCTCTGGCTTTTCAAGGCATCTCTCCAAGAGGATTACAATTGGCCCGAATTTTTCAGGCACAAGCGACTTGTTTTTACCAATACGATGGCCCTTAAAAATTCAAAAATCTGAATCACTAATTACAACCTATCCAAGCAGTATGGAACCACTATTTCTGCACCTCTGGCTTTTCAAGGCATCTCTCCAAGAGGATTACAATTGGCCCAAATTTGTCAGGCACAAGCGGCCTGTTTTTACCAATACAATGGCCCTTAAAAATTTAAAAATCTGAATCAGTAATTACAACCTATCCAGCCGTTATGGAACCAATTTTTCTACACCTTTGGCTTTTCAAGGCATCTCTCCAAGAGGATTACAATTGGCCTGAATTTGTCAGGCACAAGCGGCCTGTTTTTACCAATACGATGGCCCTTAAAAATTTAAAAATCTGAATAAGTAATTACAACTATTTTTCATTTGGCCAAGTCCATACTCTTATGTCATAATCACCCAGGTCTTGCACCTGGAATTTAACATGACGAGTAGAATACCATTGCGAGGTTTTAACTCAGGTCTCCATGCCGAACGAGGCTTGTTGAAACCAACCATGCTAGCAAGGTTTGTCTCTTACCCTTGTGATGTTCTTGAAATTTTTGTTAAGATCTCAATATCCAAATTGTTTTTTGCTGCACAATTACAGTTTGCTATGTGATTTCGTTGATGGTGTTTTTGTCTGCTTAGAAGTGTTGATTCTAGAAATTCATTGCATCATTACTTCTATTAATGTTACTTTTATGATTTTTACATAATGTTATTCTTATTTTCAATGGGAAATATGTTGGATTAGGATGTTGCTTCTCAGAGGAGAAACTCATGGAAAATATTAGATGTTTGATCTGTTATTAAGCTGTATTAATTTCGATGCTCCATGCAGGCCACACACGACAATTGCGACTGCAATTGTGCTTTGCCACAACTTTTTCCTTCAACGATCACATGCTTCACATGACAGATTTGTGAGTTTCACTTTCTGTTTTTCCTAAACAGAATAAAAGTTCATTTTTAATATAAATTTGATCTTATACTGGAATATAAGAGTAGATTCTATCCACCAAATGGTAGAAATTGACAGCAAAGCCAGACATACATAGTCTTAATATATTTTCTGACTTTTTCACTTATCACAGATTGTTCTATTTTTTATGCACATTCAAATTCAACCATCAAATGGATAATTGGCCAACTAGATTGACTTCCTCATGGCCTTTGCTTCACCACCCCCTTCATTCTTTGCCAGGACCATTGGTACTTCCCCAAAGGATCACAGAAATCCCAAATCATTAATAATTAATCATCTAAATGAGATGACTGAGTTTGTACATGAGCAGAGATAATTTGATCATAGAACTCTGAGATGAATGTAGATGAAGTTTACCCAACAAACTGTGTTCTTCTAGACTATACAAAAAATGGATATGTGGAAGCCCTAACAGGCTCACAATTTACTGCTGCTACCAATGACTAGTTGCCACGTGGACTGTACCTGCTGCTGCCATTGAGGGTTGTGAAAGGCCAGCTGCCACCAAACTAAGGTATGTTGTCACCTGCTAGCACCTCACCGAGGCCTTTTGGTGGACTGTTGTTGCTGTAGGATAGTGCTAACAATGATTGGATGCAAAGGACTGTCCTAGTAGGGCTAGTGTACATGTATGACAACCCAACTAGGGTAGCTGTGACTATAGAAGTATCTTGTTGCTACCCCCATGACTGCTCCTCACCATCGTGACTGTGTGCAACCTCCTCCTGCTACCCCCATGACTGCTCCTCACCACTGTGACAGCTTCTCCAACCATCGTGACTATTTGCAACCTCTTGTTGTTGCTTCCATGAAGGAAGAGAGCACAAAAAGAGCCATAATGACTGCCCAGACTTGTCACATCAGGGAGAAGAGAAACATACCCCAACAAATAGCCACCTTAGTCCAAAACAATTGTTGCGATAGAGGAGAAGAAGACCTTAGCCAAGAAACACGACTTGTCCTTTTGGAGCAACCTGAATGATGATTATGGATGATGTTGAAATGAGTTGAAGTGCTTCTTTATTTATATTCCATCAAACACAAGGTTGACATAAAAGAGGAGTATGGACCAATCTGATTGACATAATATTATGACTATCAAGAATAGCATGCACTCATGCACACTGAGAGAATCACCAAGTTAAACCATCATAAGAACATGGGATCATGATGGGTCAACATAAGATAATAGAAGTGATAATATTATATTGACAATTGGGTGAACAAGGAAGCCAAATAATGACCTATACTAGCAAGTAACCATGCAATACAAATGATACAAATTGATCTTATATTATACTCCTAATGTCTAATATTCTAACACCCTCCTTAAGAACAACCATGGATGAGAAGAAGGATATACAACTTAACAGAAAGAGGAGGGAGGCATTAGATCCCATTTATGTTTAATGATGACTTCCTTCACACCTAACGGAGTCTGAAGGTGAAGAGAGACAAAAGATCAAGCTTATAACTTTATCTTTTGTTCGACAAAATGTGAAGTCATTAACTTGATCATAGATAAGTTTCTGAATGAAATGCATGTATATACCTGTGCTAATACTGAACTGGATGGTTAGTAAGCTGGAAAAGGACAGTCTCCAAAATATGACTTAGAAGATGGTCATTATTGATGCTGAAAGGATTTGGTGAAGCTGCAAGTGTTGAAGATCCACATGAATGATCCAGGAAAACTAATAGCCAGTGCTCCAAACAATACGTGTTAAGGTGGTGTCTGCAACTTGATCTTTTGTTTGACAAAAAGTCAAGTTTATAACTTGATCTTTTGTTTGACAAAATGTCAAGTCATTAACTTGATCCTAGATAAGTTTCTGAATGAAATGCATGTATATATCCGTGCTGATATTGAACTGGATGGTGAGTAAGCTGGGAAAGGACAGTCCAAAAGATGACTTAGAAGATGGTCATTGTTGATGCTGAAAGGATCTGGTGAAGCTTCAAGTGTTGAAGATCCACATGAATGATCCAGGAAAACTAAGAACCAATGCTTCAAACAATGCATGTGTAAAAAGGAAGCAAAGGGGACTGCTCATAACTGTCAAGAGAATTAAATTTGCTGAAGTTGTAAAGATGCAAGGCATATGCTATAAAAGGAAAAAAAATATTTATGATCAACAAAACTTATTCAAGCAACATAAGAGTCTTGTATCTTAAGGTGATCTAACGGGGCTGCAATGACAAGAACAAGAGTGCTCCAACAAACTCTGAAGCAAAAGTGATCTAACAAGGCTGTAGTGACAAAGATCAATCAAAGAGATTTACAAAATAAAAAAGACTTAAACTTGCCTTTTGGGAAAAAGAGTCTAGAACTCTGCCATTGTTTCAAATAAGACACAAGCCAAAATTATGCATACAAGGAAGCAACAAAATATTGCAATCATATCTGATGTATCTTGAGGACAACCATACCAAAAAGTGCACTGCTTCATGACCATTGACAACACTCCTCGCTAGATTTTCTAAGGGCATAGCTACTAGGTTCATTAATTAGTTAATATATTTAAAATTTAAATAAGCCATGTAGAGCTATGCTTTTGGTAGTGTGCTAGTTAGTTTTTGCTTTGTCATTGTAGACATCTATAAGAGGATTTTTGCTAGTAGAATGAACATGAATAGGTTTTGGGTTTTATCTCTTCATTATATTTTCTATGCTTTGCATAATCTCTCTTAGCAGGCTATGGTTTTAAATAATTTGTATTAGAGAAATTCACTCGTAGCTTCCATAGCCCTTTCATGGATTTTTTCCCTCACAATAATGCTCACTAGCAAGTGATTCTATTCCTTTGGCTCAACAACCACCTGAATCACATAATAGTTTTCTTTTTCTAGGACTCTAGAAGTCTGCCCTTTCATCCTATCTAAGCACATTTTTTTCCAAATCTATGTGCATATAATGACTTGTAGAGAGCCTACCCCCCCTTGAAGATGTTGATTCTACTCAATCCAAGTCACTTCATGATTTGACACTTGCACTCATTGAAGCCCTACATAGACAATCTAGGGAATCTACTTCAATGCTCTAGCTAGACACTAGAAATAGTACTCTATTTAAGTATGATGGCTAGTTGCAAGATGAAGTGCTAGATGCTTGGATTCGTAGTTGATATTCCTATTTCAAGGCTTGTCTAGATATACCTAAATAAATCAGGCTGCAAATCATTGAGTATCAATTGGACGGTGTAGTAGGCATTATATTCACGTGATAGTCCCACGTTCAATCTCTAGACCTCTATGTTGAACTCAACACTTCATAGGTTGGGAATTCCTCTTCTAATTGTATTTCCACTTGGGATGCATTTTGTCAAGCCCTAAGTAGGCATTTCTACCTCCCTAGATACCTAAAAAATCATTTGGACGTTGGCTACAACTCCTATTGGCTCCGTATCAGACCATTAAACAATTTATTAAATTCTTGGCCAAGCATTCCTTCTAGTCCTATCTCTTGAAAGAAAATTTGATAAGCATTCTCATTCCTTCCAACCTTCTGGCCCTCAATTGCATCCCACATCAACCCCACCCACTATCTCCTCAACTATACCTCTTAGTGTACTGCCCTCTCTTCTTGTCTTGGTTGTTACCATTTTTTAGAAATGAGATGGCTTTATTTGATAATACCATTCTTGACCAAGCATTCCTTTGTGCCCAATCTCTTGAAAGAAAATTTGATAAACGTTCTCGCTCCTTGCAACCTTCTAGCCCTCAATTGTGTTCCACATCAATCCCACCCACTATATCCTCAGCTCTACCTCTTAGTGTGTTTCCCTCTCTTCTCATCTTGGTTGCTGGTGTTCCTATCAAAGGACACATATCCATTCTACTACTAAGTGTAGACCTTTTTGACATCAAGGTGTTTCCAAAACCCTCTTTATTGATGAGTAGCCTAGCCCTAATGTAGATTTCGTTACCTTAGTTTCATAAAGCACAAGAGGTAATTTCACTGGACAACCCTACCATTGTAGATTCTTGACTACTTCTCATAGCCAAGGACCCAACACAACCCCTCGATGACTTCCTCTTTTTGCGTAATCGTTAAGTCAAAGATTAGTTCGCTACCCTTATTCTTGATAATGGGAGCTAACATAACTTCATATCCCATGAGTGTCAAATTTTTGTAGCTACCCACTACCTCCCTCTCCTTCCCTTATCATCTAGGTTGGACCCAAATATGTCCCTTGCTTGTTGGGTAATCAACACTGCACTATTACCTTTTCCATTGGTGCTTTTCGTAACATCATCCATTGAGATTTTTCCCCTCTTAATTTTTTGGACTTGTTTATTGGGCATTCCCTACTAACATCAACACTAAGCCTTTTTATGATGTTGGGTGCAATACTTATAAGCTCTTCAAGGATTCTAAGATCTATGAACTCTTATCTTTGGGAATGATGCTATGGTTCAATGTACATTAATATATGTCCCTCTGCATCATCTACCTAGTGGTCCTTGTTAATGATATGTAGTCCCCTCCCTTTGATACGCTTCCATTGATTATTGCGTTTGTTGATGTTTTTACTCCCCTTATTGGGTTTCCTCCTACATGCAATATTAAGCACAATTAAGCACTCCATTGACTTAACTCTCAATGTTGTTCTCTCTAACTCTCTTGCATGTTGTTTAACCTCCTTGAGGTTGAGCACCAACTCAAATCTTTTCTTGACTCAAGCTACATCTAGCCTAGCTCATCTCCATGTGGTTACCTTGCCTTCATTATCCTTAAGAAGGAACACTAGGATTGGTGCTTGGTCACCAATGATAGGGCTCTCATGACATGAGTGACACATGAGGGCATGTGTGTCACACATGATTTGGGGGAATGACCTTTGATGATTATGCATGAGGAGCCTTCAAAGTTGCAGGTGAATGAGGAGAGATGTGACATAGAGGGATTGGACCATGAACATGATCACGAGCCACTTATGTTGGAGAAAGGATTAATCATGAAGGGTGTAGTTAAGCACCTACCGTGTGGACCAGCCATCATGGGTGTATATGCATTGCTAAATTGGCTGGGAAGATATGAGATAGCTATGGAGACACATTGGTTTATAGTCATGAATACAAGATACTTCATGGAATAGGAGGATACAAGAGTATGAAACGGTATACATGGGAACATAGTAGCACATGGTGAGGTCTTGTGGATTTTTGGATGGTTTTCCACAGGGATACCACTAAACAGAGATCAAGAGAATATCCTTATAAATATAATGAGAGTTTTTTTACATGCTTCCTTAAGGCATTATGCATCATTGCTTCTTCAACCTCATCCTTGTACATTTAAACAAGCATATAAAAATCCCCAAGATTTTCTTCATTGAGATAGCAGAGGCAAACACAAGGATAAAGTGACAAATTCGGTCCCAATCTACTCCATGATAGCACCATCATACTCATCCAAGGGTAAACATGTTTATTCCACAGCTGCAATCCTTTTTAGTCTTCAAATTACTATTTTTTATTGTTGTAATCTAAATTCATTTAAGGTTATCATTTGGTCTCCAATTGATGTTGAAGTTACTACAAGGAACACTGAAAGATATAGGTCTGCAACATCCTTACCTATTGGAAATTTTCCGAGATTATAATGCTAGTTGCTACAGGGGTTTTCTTTTGTGACTAATCCCACGCCTCAGACTGTTGTGAGAGACCTCTTTTTATGACTGTTTATTGTAAAAACAAGATTATTTATTGTTGTTTTGCGATATTCCAAATGAAAACTTTGTCTAAGACCGAGGGTGACATATTCATTAAGGCATTGTGCTTATATGTGTTTAAATGTGTGCCGAACAACTTTACTACAGTTGCAATGTCTTGATGTTCTTCTCTTTCCTTGTTCACCATTACTGTGAAGCCCCTCTTTCTTTTACTACTGGCCCCTACATTTACGCACCTTCATAAAGGTGCTCAATCAATACCCATCTTCAACACTTTTCAATTTCATTTATACAACATTATATAATTATGCTATTTTAGGCCATCACGTTTTCCAACTTGGGTGTAAGGTGTAGTAATAATTATGCTCTTTTAGGCCAAACACCATTAAAAAATGCAAAGAGCTATAAAGGAAAAATGATTTTGTAGATAGTCAAGTGGACACAAGTATGAGTCTCTCACATAGATACATCGAACAAGGAAAAGGCACAAACTTGTATAGTTAGTGCACAGTAAGCAATTAGAAAAATAAAGAAAGATAAGGACCACAGAAGGTAGTATCTAGACAATCCAGAACAATCCAAAGTTTTGAGGTTTGGGTTGACAAAAGACTGCACAATATTGAGTATCAAACAATTTTTTGACTAGAATATTGCCTTTACTACATTGGCAGCTAGACAACAACTAACATGAACCCAATGTATGAGATTACAAGTATATAATGTAAAGGCTTCATAATTTCTTAAGGAGATAGTTGAGATCTTCAATACTTTCAAAATCTACCACATTACAGAGAATTAAACCAATGAGTTGATGCTTAATCCAAAGAGGTATTACTTATCCACTTTGGGGTACTTCTTGCTATAAATTTCAAAGAGGGCATGCCAAAGGTTTTTCAATCTGACCTTTGTAGTTTTATTTCAAAATTCTCCAGTTGTGTTTTTTTATCTTATAGTTTTAGTTTTTTAAAAGATCTTAAAGGAAGACTATATTTGTTATTCTAAAAGGGACATTATTTTAGTGGATAGTTTAAGATTTGGTTTACAAAGCAAAGTAAGATTTATATTTTGTATTTTGTGCTACAACACCCATAGAAAACATTTGTGTGCTTTATACAGTAATAAAATGTGATAGTTTTCCCTAAAAAAGAAGGATTCATAATGTAGTGGTATATTTTGGGTATTACCAAATAGATACTTTATGTTGCATTTTGTAGCCTTTAACCTTGTATTAACTTGTTTGCACTAAAATAATATAAAGTCTTGTACAAATGTTATTGCTGATGACGAGAATGAATGGAGTAGTGAATTCATGATGCTATTTGTTGATGATATCTATTTTATTGCAATGTAGTCTTCTATCTTTTCTTCAATGGATTTGTTGCAAGTGAATAGTTGTGTAGATGATGTGTTAGGAATCATGAGGTCTATATGCATGAATTTTCAAACTGATAAGTATATATTATGAACAACAATGGTTGTTATTGTCCTCAGTAACTTTCTCTTGATCGTCCGAAGTCTTAGAAATGGACCTTGAGTTAATTCATGAGAGTTGCTCTAATCTTCCCTCCATAAATTGCAATCAGGATTTTATCGATAGCTTGGATTTGCCAGCTTTTATTACACCTTGTACCAGATGTGTTTTAGGGCCATACCAAATGCATTTGTATGTTCATGTATGTGGTAGGCCCCCCCTAGAGCATGTTTCCTATATCTACCACTTGACGCAACATGAATATATGTATAACCAAATAGTGTTTTTTTTCTACCACTGCACTAGGCATTATTATTTTTTCTTTTAACACTTAGGTGATTTTACAAATAATTACTATAGTTTCTTTTGCTCACCACACAACTTGAAACAAGGACATTAAAATTTAATTCAAACTCTCTGATACATTTCCCTACAATTAACTTGAAGGGAAAAATTAACAACACTAGAGATTAGAACTTGTTATTTTCTGAAAATCTCTTTTACCAGCTTTCTAATGAGACATATCAAAACTTAGGCAGACCCACATTCCTAATAAGAACTTCACATTCTTATATTAAATCTCAACTTGATAGTTTTTTCACTTCTTTTAGGTTTTTACTTCATCTATTATGATGATTGTTGGTGGTTTCTTATTGAACCTCTTCCTCCCCACCTATTGGCCATTGTTCCATTCAACTTATTTGGCTTAGTCTTCATTCAAATTGCTACCACCTACATTACTCCAAGTCCATCAAGGACCTTGCATCTAGCTAAGAAATGTTTTTTCTCCATCATTTGAACTGGATTATTGTTGTAGTCATATTGGACTCACTAACAATTTCACAATTTCGTTTGAATTGAATTCCATTTGTTAGCACATGAAGAATGCATGATAATTCCATTTTGCTACTGATAAAGTAGACCGTGTTCATTTCCCTGGGATGCTCTTGGACTGTTCACTTAGGAATCATTCTTCTGGGGTTGATAAACCTTATTTTTGAATGTGCATACCCTCTCCTAATAGGCCATGACTATAGTATGGTCTATTCTAGCTGGGATGTGAATGTGTTGTCTCTATTCTATAGATAGTGGTTGATTTTGATGCTGTAGTAGATACAGTTTTTGTAGATGGTTGGTATAATGGAGTTATATGTACTTCTTGGTAGATTTAAGAAATATTCCCCAATTTTATCTTTAGTTTGTAGCACTATTTAGTTTGCAGGAATCTTCGTTTAGTAACCATTCATGAGTTCTTCTCTTACCATCCCATTGCTGAACAAAATTACCTCATCAATGAATAACAAAATTTATGTAGCAACACACACATCTTCAATTGGATTCTACAACTATTTCTTAAACACATCCCTTATTCTTTGTCCATATCAATTTTAGGTTATTAGGTATGCATCAATGTATTATGTTGTTCTCTAAGACTCTTTTGTGGACCAGTTTAATAGATTGTGTAACTGTTTACGATATTTTGTTTCCTAAGGATGGTATATTTTTGTGCTTATTAGTATGTTTGAAATAATAAATTGGATTTTAAGCTTGAACGTCTTTGGATATTATTGTATTTTATTAGAATTACAAATGATCAAATATATGTGTTAATATTGCTCCTCTTGCCGATTCTTAAAGGGTGCTAGCTCAATGGAAGAGTGCCTGTTTTACAAGTAGGAGGTTGGTGGTTCAATTCCTCCATGCCCTAATGATATTGGAATGTATTTATAAAGGTAAAAAATGTAGTAGTGCAAGATGGATGTAATATTAGATGCAACAAATAATGCAAAACAAGATGTAAAAGTGGACATCACACTAAACACAAAACTGGATGCAACAATTGACCTTATGTTAGACGCAAATATGGACATAAAAATGGATGTCACATAATGCAAAATTGGATGCAAAAAGAGACTCAACACTAGACACAATTAATGACTCAAAACTAGATGCAATACTAGGTCCAAAACTAAACACAACAGTAGATGCAAAAGTGGACTCCTAACTAGACGTAAAATTGGACATTAAATTGAGCACAAAATATGGTGTATCAATGGACATAAAACTAGGTGTAAAACCATGTGCAAAAATGGAAGGAACACTTGGCGCAAACAGAAACTGAAAATGAGACACAATATTGGATGCAAGATGGGACAAAACATTGGATGTAAAACTAGACGTAATATTGAATGTAAGATGGGATGCAACATTGGACACAAAACTAGATCCAATATTAGATACAAACATGGATGCAAAACTAGGCACAACATTAGGCACAACACTAGGTGCAACATTGGGCTCAAACATAGGTGCAAAAAAAAGGCATCAACTGGGATGCAACACTAGGTGCAAACCTAGATGCAAAATACGATGTAAAATGAGATGAAACATTAGGTACAAACATGGATACAAAAAAAGACGTAAAACAAGATACAAAATTAGATGCAAATGGGGATGCAACATTATAAATAAAATTGGATGCAAAACTAGATACAACATTGGGCCAAAAATTGGATACAATCCTAGATGCAATGTTAGATGCAGAATTGGACACATAATTTTATGCAAAACATGGTGCAAAATTGGGTGCAAGACTCGATGAAGAGCTAGGAGAAAAATAAGATACAAAATTGGATGCAAAACTGAGGGTGAAATTGGGTGCAAACAAGGATGTAACAAAGGATGCAAAAAAAGATGCAATAGAAGTTGCAAAATTGGGCGGAAATAAAGGCGAAACAAAAGATGCAAAAAATTGTGCGCAAAAATGGACTCAAAAATGGATGTTAAAAATGACGAAAAAAAGATGCAATAGATGTCATTTTACGAAAATGTACAATAGTGCCAAGTTTAGCGCCATATTGTTCATCACAATTGGGAAAAAATTACACTAAAATCCGGTGCTAAATTCAACGCTAAATCCAGTTTTTGTTGTAGTGCCACATGAGTTACTATCAACCCTAAAAACCATTGTCGATTCAAATAACAAATGTAACTGACGATGGCCTTATGGATCTGTTCTAAACCAAACAAGACAGTAAGGGCCTCACAACCACATCTCTTGCAAACATTCAAAATGATAAACGGAACTGATATTCAAGTATAGGGCAAAGAAAATGTACACAGTCGCAATGGTGAACAAACAAACCATGCTACATTATTGGTAAATTTTAAACATGGAATTATAGATATCCCTCATGGGTCTTTACAAAGACATAACAATTACATTATCAAAACAATTAGCAAAGTTGCAATAGATTTATATTAAAACACTAGAATAGTCGCTAAGACTCCATAGGCGACGAAATCCTTTACATTGCTAAGTTCATAAAATTACCAAAATATACACAGTCGCATCGATATTTAAATAAAAAAGGTTACAATATTGAAGCCTCACGGGTCTTTACAGAGTTAAGAAAAATATCACTACAATATCAAGTTCATTACCAAAGGAACAATATCACTTCCAATTAAACAAACAGGCACATATAGGAAACACCAATGCTTCCAACAAAGGCATAACTTGTCATGGAGGTCCAACCATAGAGACATGAAGATTGAGGAACAAGTCTTACCCGGCTGTAAGTTTTTTATTAATGCACCATCCGATTGAGAATTTGTAGCCACAGAGAAAGAACCTAGAACCCTCCTACACCCACAAACTTTAAGGTTAAACCATGCTTTTGACAAAAAAGAAAAATACGGCTTGAGAAGTTTGATTCATCATGAGTTTATAATTAGATTTTACCTGGTTTTGTAAGCTCTTCTTTCCACTCAATGAAACCAACACCATCGACAAGGTCTCACAAATGTACAGGTAAGGAGAAATAGAAATTCAGCTCCTTTACTCTAGAAGCACCCTTGGTACTACATGGCCAGGTAAGTAAAGAAACCAATAGAGTTTCATAGAGTGAAAAATAAAAGAACAAATATTCTCGGACAAGTTTTACATTTTTTTGAATAGATAGTAAACCCTTAGGGTATTTCTCAAAAATTCTGACAACCAGTGGGGAGAGTAAAGGAACCCACATGGCTTGTCTTAGGGAGCATTCAATATGCAGCTTGTACCTTAATGAACTATCAATTCGACGTTTCCCAGTCAACATCTTTTGCATTCAAGAGCCCTTTGCACTTTTGTATATTGCTTTATAACTTGTAACTTGATTTTTGAATTATAACATAATTTATAGTTCGGTAGGATGTTCTAGTTTAGGATTGGGTTAGATTTGGTTGTCAAACTTTGGTTTCCCATCTTACTTTCTTATGTTTTTGTAACACCTTGGCGTTAGGATCATCCTTAGTAAAAATAAGAGTGTGAGCCCTTTCACCTGCACAAGCAAGACAAATGTTCATGCGCCTTAAAGGCTAAGTAAGACTGTAACCTTTCCCTTTCGCAGCTCATAGGAAGGACAAAAACTAAAAGAACGGAAACAGTTTTACAACATTGCAACCAACAAAGTTCTACAAGAATATTTTTGCAACAATTTAATATCAACCTAAATGTAAGATGTAATATAGACAAAAGGTCCTAAAACAAAGCATGTTAATGCTAAATACTAACATAGGCAAATACATCTTGTATTTTATTAATAAATTCATCATGAAGTAAAGAACTCTTGAAATTACTTCCTAACAATCTTAGAGTTACACATGATAAATGATTTTTTAAAATTTATTTATGAATTTTAGGGTTGTTACAAGTGGTATTAGAGCAAGTTTCCAAACACTGGGCATGATTGGATCACTCACATGCAAATAAGAAAACAAATTCAGTGATTCTGTTTACATTTGTTTATGTACAAAAATATAAAATATGTTTTGTAGGAAAATTGAAGGTGTTGAAGCATCTACTGAAAATGGTTCTCAGCACAAAAATCTAGATAACATTTATGTAGAATTGAATAATCCACCTTCAGAGTTACTACAAATAGTTAAGGAGTTAAAAGATTAATTGCAAACTGTAAAAATAGATAATGAAATAATTTTGGAAATGAATTAGATATTATTAGACAAAATGCATAACAGAGGAAAAGATAAAATAAATGTTTATGAAACCGATTCTGAAACAACGTCTTATAAACATAAAGGAAAGAAAGCAAAATATTCTGATAGTGAATCTTCTTTAGAGGTTAATGCAAGGTCACACAAGGGAAGGTATAAATACTCAAGTGACAATAGTGAAAGTGACCGTAAACCTAGGATAATTATAAAATCTATGAGGAAATTTATGGGAAATTTTAAAAAATAAAGTGTCCCATGTTTAATGGAGAAGTAGAAAAAGGTGAAGAAGTCGAGGCTTGGCTATTAGGAATGAAGAAATATTTCCATATTTACAACTATTCTGACAAACTAAAATCCCGGATGGCTATTTACAATTTAACCAGAAAAGCAGATATCTGGTGGCAAGACACAAAAATGGTCCTACTACCAATAGACTAATATAATCAAATCCTATTTAACAATTATTTAAAGTAAACTAAACTAGAATTATAAAGTCCAACTAACTAACTACTCTATCTTAGCTAAGAGAAACTTTTGAAGGCTAGATTAGTTATCAATTAATCATTAATAATAACAAAGAGAAGAAGAATAATAATTCAACAAAAATATCAGAATTACTATTATAAGAACTACTTTGTTGAAAATGTACAAAACTGAAAAATTTAAAACAGAAAAAACTATTTTAAAGTTATTCTACAGTGTTTCTGATAATTAATAATTAATGTTCAATATCAAATACTTGAATTAAAATTTATATTCATTCATGAAAACATTGTTAACATGCAAATGCTATCAGAAATAAATACGAAATGAATTATTACTAAACCATAGTCATCAATAAAAATATATAATAAAAATATTTAGTAATATTTAAAAAAAACATTAATATTGTGTAAATAGAGTGGACTTTCAGATGAAAAACACAATCATATCACAATACAATTGCATGAGTGTTAAACTAAGAAAATAATATATCAAAATATGTATTTAAGTTTCAAAAACTGTAACAGAACACTGATACCAATTTGAGAAGTTCCAGTAACAATCATCCACGAAGTAAAATCTCCAGTAGAATAATTCAAACCAGAAAGTATGTATTCAAGTTCAATAATTTTTTTCTCCCCTACTCTATTGAATTAGCAGCAACGTCTCCATTTCTACTTCAAACCTCAAGATTACAAAATAATAAAAAAATCAGAATATAGAAGGACACGGCTTCCTCTATTCTGCAGAGACTCCGCCCCCCTCCCCCCCCTTTAGTAATATCTGCTCTATTTTAAATAGGCAAATACAAACAAACAGAGAGTTGAGAGATGAACTGACTCTCCCTGCTGGTCGTAGCTTAAAAAACATGTTCAAAGAACCCCAAAAATATCCCAAATTCTTCACTCTTTTCAGTAAATTCCATACAAGTTTGGTAAATGGGTATCTTCTGGAAAAACCCATGTTTTGGATTTTGTTATTTCGTCCTAGTTTTCCTACAATTCACTGCAGAAAATGCTCTCCTAAATAACGACGAGAATCCGACAATCTTCTATTTCTTCATGTAATAATCAAACTAAAACCTTCCTCCGCATTGATTCTTGATTAAGTTTCATAAGATGATATCCACTTTTACCCCGTTCGTTTTCCAGACTTCATTCTCATATTCAATCCATTAATTCTTCATTTTCTTTTCCATGAAACCTGCATATGTCAATAAATATTGGTGAAGAAAATATAAATAAATAAAGAATGGAGCAAAAGAATCATTGATAAAGCTAAATTGACAAGTCAAAATAAATAATATCTTTAAACTTCATCAATTCACAATAGATGTAATATTGATCGGAATATTGACTTTTAACTGAGGCACCTGTGATAATGGATGACCATTCCTTTTACCAATATACTATAATGTCACGCCCAGTAATCACGATTCAATATTCTGACTTGGGTCGAGTATTTTGTCCATTAAGAATTAGTTTGATGATTAAACGGTTATTCTATCAATTACACACAGAGAGATATGGAAGGTGGGATTGGCCTCCTCTTTTCTAGAATATAGAAAACAAATTGAAAAAATTATTCAACCAACGCACGCGTGGCATTAAATGATTTTCTAGAAGAAGATTTAGTGGCCATTATCTTGTGATTCAAGATCTTGGCTATGTGGTACTTTAATTCAACCCTCCATATGGTGACCCAAATAACCACTTAGTGAGATGGCATACGATACTTATCCGAATAATCAAAGCTTTGGTCTTTGTGAATGTGTGATTTGTTAGATGAAATAGTTTTTCACTCTCGAATGTGGTTTCTTATTTCTTAACAATTTTCAATAAATTATGGGTGTGTGCAAGAAGTTGATGGACCTTTTTGGCACGTTAGATGCAATACAAAACTGAAAAAACAGGCATCCATCAACTTGCATGGATATTTTGAGACACTTACACAACGAATCTTGCGATCGGTAAAAAAAAAAAAATGTAGGAAATTGAATGACCTTTCCAAATATTTTTTTTTTTTCTATTGAAAATGTTGTTAACTATATAAAGTTAGATAAATTTTAACGGGCACTTTTAATTTTTCGGACAAATTATAAGGTATATGTTTTTGTGGGTGCAGCGTCTGAGTGTCTAAATGATGGAATAAACTTACGAAAACCAGTATACATATATAGAACATATAAGACTAGTGCACGGCTATTTTTCCAATAATAAAAAAATAAAAATTATTTTTTTTTTAATTATCTAAGAGATCAAACCTCAAAAATGGTACATCATTTGTGGGTGCAGCGTTTGAATGTCTTAATGCAATTATTTGGAAATGGGTTTTTTATAGCATGTAGATATTGGTGTTCTTTAGTGCACCATACGATTTTTTTTTAAATGGTTGAGAAACAAAAGAGATATGGACGAAACACTACCAGTGTGTTTTTTGAGTTGAGGAGTGATGACAGAAGATAAATAAGAAAAAAATAGAAAAAATTATGTATTCTTGTTAAAATTTACATATTTAGAATCTGCAAAAAAAACCATATCTGTTTCTAAAATCTCATAAAAAATGGAGGTGTGCAGCATAATCAGACGAACCGCTAAACACGAGCATATTGAAAATATGGATATAACGTTGAATTTGCCATGGTTTATCATACTCCAAGGCACAGGCATGTTGAATCCGAAGCAAAGTACAAAGCAGACACATAGGCATAGGAATTCCATGAAAGCATGGGTGGAGGCTCGGCCTTATCATTTGGAGGGAATAAATTTTTGAATTTACAAAACGCGAGCGCTATTTAATTCTACAAAACGCGTGCACGTTATAGAGAAACAAAACACGTGCGCGTTATGTGCATACAAAAATCATTAATAAATATACTAAAATGTTAATATTTTTAATTTTTTAAACAAGCACCCACCTACTCCTTGGACCATAGTAAAATATTACTATTTCTATTACTATTACTATTATCAGTAGTATATATTAATATTTTACTAACATAATATTAAAAAAAATACCTTGTTAACACTATAATATATTGAAATACTTAGTTTTTTAATACCTATATCTATCATGGATAGATATTAATTTTATAATTCTTAGACTCTTTATGCACCATGAATATAAAAAATTTGATTACTATACTATACAATTATAATTAAATAATATATATATATAATTTCGTTTTATTATTTATAACAATTTTAATTAATATTTATATTATTATATTTAAATAATAATGTTTTCCACTCTTTTTCTTAATTTTTTTAAATATTATTTTACTTTAATATTATATTTAAAAAAATATTATTAGATAATTGTTTTATTTATATATAACTTTATTTTATTTATTATTTTAGAGAATTACTTTATTTAATTAAATCTTAATATTCTTTAATTTATTTATCTACCATTAATAGATTAATAAATTTATGTCATCATTAACATGATCATCATCTTCAACTTCATGATCATCATCATCACCATCAACATCATGAACATCATCATCACCATCATCGTCATCAACATCATCATCATCATCACCTTCCTCATCATCTTCATCATCATCACTATTGTCATCATCATCATCATCATCATCAACATGATCATCATCTTCATTATCTTCATATCCATCATCATCATCATCATCATCATCATCACCTTCCTCATCATCATCATCATCCCCATCGCCATCATCATTATCATCATCCTCATCCTCATCGTTATCTTCAGCTTCATCATCACCATCATCATCATCATCATCATCAACATGATCATCATCATCATCATCAACATCATGAACATCATCATCACCATCATCGTCATCACCATCGTTGTCATCATCATCATCATCATCATCAACATGATCATCATCATCATCATCAACATCATGAACATCATCATCACCATCATCGTCATCATCATCATGAACATCATCGTCATCACCATCGTTGTCATCATCATCATCATCATCATCCTCCTCATCATCATCACCTTCCTCATCATCAACATCATCATCACCATCATCATAATCATCAACATCGCCATGATCATCGTTATCATCTTTATCATGTTCATCTTCATCATCCTCATCTTCACCATCATCACCTTCATCATCACCATCGTCATCATCATCATCACCATTACCATCATTGCCATCATCATCTCATCATCATCATCATCACCATCATCACCTTCATCATCACCATCGTCATCATCATCATCACCATTACCATCATTGCCATCATCATCTCATCATCATCATCATCATCAACATTATCACCATCGTCCTCATTGTCATCATCATCACCATCATTATCACCTCCATCATCCATATCATAATCATCACCATCAACATCATGAACATCATCATCATCATCCTCATCATCCTCCTCATCATCATCATCATCACCATCATCTTCATCATCATCATCATCATCACCATCATCACCTTCATCATCACCATCGTCATCATCATCATGATCACCATTGCCATCATTGCCATCATCATCATCATCACCATCAACATCATGAACATCATCATCATCATCCTCATCAGCATCCTCATCACCATCACCATCAACATCATGAACATCATCATCATCATCATCATCATCACCATCAACATCATCATCTTCATCATCATCATCCTCATAATCATCATCACCATCAACATAATGAACATCATCATCATCATCCTCAACATCATCACCTTCATCATCATCATCATCATCATCCTCATCATCATCATCTCAACCAACATCATGAACATTATCATCATCATCCTCATCATCATCCTCATCCTCATCCTCATCCTCATCCTCATCCTCATCATCACCATCACCATCACCATCAACATCATCTTCATCTTCTTCTTCATCATCATCTTCATCATCTTCATCATCACCATCGGCATAACCATCATCATCATCACCTTCATCATCATCATCATCATCATCACCATTCCCATCATTGCCATCATCATCATCATCATCATCATCATCATCACCATCGGCATAACCATCATCATCATCACCTTCATCATCATCATCATCATCATCACCATTCCCATCATTGCCATCATCATCATCATCATCATCATCATCATCACCATCAACATCATCAACATCCTCATCATCATCACCATCAACATCATTAACATCATCATCATCATCATCATCATCATCATCATGAACATCATCATCATTCATCATTATCATCCTCACCTTCATCATCATCATCACCTTCAACATCATCCAAATCATCATCATCATCCTTATCATCATCAACATCATCAACATCATCCTCATCATCATCATCACCATCAACATCATGAACATCATCATCATCATCATCATCATCTTCATCATCCTCATCATCATCATCATCATCATCCTCATCATCATCAACATCATCATCATCATCCTTATCATCATCAACATCATCAACATCATCCTCATCATCATCATCACCATCAACATCATGAACATCATCATCATCATCATCATCACCTTCATCATCCTCATCATCATCATCATCATTCATCGTCACCATCAACACCGTGAACATCATCATCATCACCATCAACACCAC
>LPNX010271887.1:6434-18985 GCA_001517045.1 Pseudotsuga menziesii | reverse complement strand
AGTAGGGTACGGTAGAATATGCTAGGCTAGAGAAGACTTTAGTAAATTAGCGTAGAGTAGGCTAGGATAGAGTAGTTTTGATTAAAGTAGGATAGAGTAGGTTAGGATAGGGTAGAGTAGGATACACTAGAGTAGGATAGCTTAGATTAGGCGTTTTGCTCTTCTACGTCGAACGGCCCACCCGTAGAATCTTGCGCACACACTGAAACTTGGGCACGCAACCTCCTCGTCCTGAATCTTCAATGGGGATGCCGAGACGTGGAGGCAGCAGCGCTGGACGACCAATCTGTAGTTCAATTCCTCGCACTTCAAGGCCTCGCTTGTGCTTCATGCATGGAAATCAATTTCCTTGGTGGTGCGGGGATGGACACTGGTTATCTTAGCCTCCGCGAGCTCAAGGATGTCAGGTTCACTCGGGCCTTTGAGGATGCCACTGGGGCCATCACGTTCAGGTTCTTGAAAGTTGAAACACATGAAATTGTTCAACGTTGGGCACGAGAGGTTGCTCTGGGTTTTGCTTAAAGCAGTATACGAATTTCGAGAGGGTGCTCGGGTGTCTGGAAACTCATGAAATTGTTCCCGTTGGTCCTGACCTATTTTTGGTTTTCATGGAAGTGAAAGAGGACGCTGGCCTGGCAGTTTGCTCCAACAAATTGCTTGGCGACGTGGTGATGGTGGCCCTATTGCGGTTCTTGTGGCTCGTCCTTCACCACCCGCGCGTCGAGGAGCGGATTCTTGCGGAGATCCAGTCGATCTTGAAAGAGAGAGCCAACAATTCAGTGAATTTTATTCTAGAAGTATGAGTTTGAGTTAGAGGTATGTATGGCTTTGGGTTATGTTACCTTCTTTCTCAATATTTTAACCATGATGCCATGACTATGGAAAAGGGCCCAGGTCTTATCTCATGGAAAAGCCTGGTTTGGATTGGATCCTAGCCAACAACTTCCAGGTAGGTTGAAGAAATCAAAGGTACATGTTATTTTTATTTTCTCTACTCTTCTACAAAACCCTAGTTCTATTTTTTATATAGAAATTAATTATATCTGAATCAGATATTTATTGGTTTTATTTTATTAGATTTGTTATTTTTACTTTTATATAAAATTTAGTTATTAGTTTTTTCCACGGATCAAAGATTCTTTACTTTTATTTTGTTTGTGTAGTTTTCTTTTTATTAATTAATTAAATAAATAGAAAATTTGCATATCACTATTTTATGTAAATTACAAAATAACATTTATTATGCAATAATTATTTATAAATAAAAATTAATTGTAAGATATGTATTGTATTCTAAATTGAATATTTTTATATATAAACTATTTTAATGTGTATGGAGTTTATTTTCTATTTTATTTATAAATTTACAATTTATGTTAGTTAGTTTTTGTGTATACTTTTCTAATTTTTAGAGTGCAATGTATACATAGCAAATTTCTTTATTATGTGGTTGGTGTAGTTACTTGTAATATTTTGTATGTTTTACTAAAATTATTTAATTTTCATTTCAAATGGCATAATGGATATGCGATAAATTATTTGACATTAAAAATGGATTTTCATTAAGTTAGACATTGTATCCGTACATTATAATTGACTTGTTCAAAGTTAGGATTATGGTTAGGATCCTTGCTTAGGGTAAGCTAGGATACAATAAGATAAGCTAGGATAGGCTAGGTTAGAGTAGGAAAAGGTAAGTATTTTTTCTTAAGGAAAGCTATTGTAAGGTAATGTGCTAAAAGTTAGGCTAAATTAGGCTAGGTTAGTCTAGGCTAGAGTATGGCAAGGTTAGGCTAGGCTAGATTAGCCTAGGTTAGCCTAGAATAAACTAAAGTAGTAGAGTAGCAGAGTAGGCTAGAGTATGATATGCTAGAGTAGGCTAAGGTAGAGTAAGCTAGTCTTGAGTAGGTTAGGCTGTGCTAGAGCAGGTTAAGATAGACTAGACTAAGCTAGGATACAGTAGGCTAGGGTAGGCTAGGTTAGACTAGGCTAGGCTAGCTTAGAGTAGGCTAGGCTAGGCTAGGCTAAGCCACATTAAACAATACTTGGCTAGGATAGAGTGGGATAGGCTAGGAAAAAGTAGGCTAGGATAGAGTAGGCTAGAGTAGGCTAGCCGAGGATAGAGTAGAGTAGGTTAGGATAGAGGAGGCTAAGCTAGGCTAGCCCGATCTAGAGTGGAGTAGGCTAAGCCAGGCTAGAGTTTGCAAATATAGACTAGAGTAGGTTAGAGTATGCTAAAGTAGGACCTGCTAGAGTAGGCTAGGATAGGATAGGTTAGAGTATTCTAGAGTAGGATCGGCTATAGTAGGCTAGTATAGAGTAGGTTAGGTTTTGATAAAATAGGTTAATCAAGCATAGAGTAATCTAGGATAGAGTATGATAGGGTAGGATAGGTTAGACTAGGCTAGGCTAGAATATCTTAGTATAGGCTATAATAGGCTAAGCTAAGCTAGAGTAGCATAAGTTAGGTTAGAATAGAGTAGGCTAGGATAAAGTATGCTAGGCTAGGCTAGGGTAGAGTAGCGTAGGCAAGAGTAGGCTAGAGTCAGCTAGGCTAGGCTAGGCTAGGATAGAGTAGGCCAGTATATTAGGATAGAATGTGATAAGATAACATAGGCTAGGCTAGGCTAGATTAGTGTAGGTAAGCCTAGAATAGAGTAGGTTAGAGTAGTCTAGAATAGAGTAAGGTATGTTAGGCTAGGATAGTGTGTATTATGCTAATCTTAGTTAGAGTGGGATATGATATACGCTAGAGAAGCATAGGTTAGAGTATTCTAGGATAGGATAACCTATAGTATGCTAGGCTAGATAGGGTAAGCTAGAGTAGGATAGAGTAGGATAAAGGAGACAAGGATAGGTAAGGCCGGGTTATCCTAGAATAGGACAGGATACGGTATAGTACGCTAAGTTATAGTATGATAGGACATGCTAGGATAGAGTATTCTAGAGTAAGATAGGATAATATAGAGTAGGATAGAGTAGACTATGCTACAGGTGACTAGGCTAATGTAGGATAAAGTAGTCTAGGATAGAGTATGCTAGTGTATAGTAGAGTAGGGTACGGTAGAATATGCTAGGCTAGAGAAGACTTTAGTAAATTAGGGTAGAGTAGGCTAGGATAGAGTAGTTTTGATTAAAGTAGGATAGAGTAGGTTAGGCTAGGGTAGAGTAGGATACACTAGAGTAGGATAGCTTAGAGTAGGCTAGGTTAGAGTAGGATCGACTAGAGTGGGCTAGATTAGTATAGGGTAGAGTAGGCTAGAGTAGGCTAGGGTAGGATATAGGATAGAATAGGCTAGAATAGGCCAGAATAGGCTAGGTTAGGTTATACTAGGCTAGGATATGATATGATATGTTAGGCTAGAGCAGGATAGGTTGGGCTTAGCTAAAGTAGTCTATGCTAAAGGAATCTGTGTCCTTAATATATGGAAAAATATTTACATGGGAAAAAATATGCATATGAATGAACATATCAGAAAGAAAAATTCTAGTTCTAAAAATTCTATCCTCAAGCTTATGGATTGAGTTACAATATATAATGTCTAAGGAAAAAGAATACAGTTAGCCATGATATCACTTGTAACTGAAGTGTAATAGTCTAATGACTAATTAATTTTTACATTTTATCTTTTCATATTTATTTTATGCCACTTGACCCCTTTAACTCTCATTTTTTATACCATTTTTCTTCTTTCATTTATTTAGATTTTTGTTTTCCATGCATGTGTACTTGGGGTGGCATAACTCGATGAATTTGTGGAACGGAATCTTCGATCATATTTTTCAATAACTCTTTATATACTTAGATTCCAGTTGGAAATTAACCTGTGAATGGCATTAAAGAGATTGGATTTATTGGTCCTACAAACATCTCTAGCCTACTCTACCATAATCTACTTTATCCTTCTCTATATTATCCTTTCCTAGTCTAGTCTAGATTTTCCTAGCCTAGCCTACTCTATCATATCCTAAACTTCGCTTCTCTTGGGCCTAGAAGGATAGCCTAGAGTAGGATAGGCTAGTATAGGGTAGAGTAGGATAGCCTTGTCTAGGATAGGGTAGACCTTACTATAGTCTATTCTATAATATCATATCCTTTCCTACTCTATCACTACTACATTTTGACCAAAAATCCGACGGCCGTCATGTTGGATTTTCGACACTTTCCTGTCGCATGTACGACACTTTGATTTTTTTTTAAGCGTCGGAAACTTGTCGTCGGTTAGCCGACACCTAAATAACCGTCGGTTAAGTGACACCTATGAAACCATCGCTTAAATGTAAAGCGTCTCTTAAGCGACAGAATATTTTCGACGGTAGTGAAATGTTTTTGAGAAAATAGCCTTCATAACCATCGCTTAAGCAACGAATATCAACTAAAAGAATCGGATAAGCGACATATGTAGCCGTCGTTTAAGCGACGGATATCAACTAAAAGTGTCGGATAAGCGACAGTACCATACACAAGTACCATACACAAGAATAAAATGTATAGCTGCCTCAAAATATACGATAATGAAACAATGAATGAACATAAATTCAATGGTAATAGGCAGTGAAAAAATATGTACAAGATTGTCAAAATGCCATACAAGATATCAGAAAGTCTTGTTCTTACCTCATAGAAATAATGCTAGAGATCTTGAATACCTTCATGAGCATATTACTCCGCCAGTGATACACTGGGATTTTAAGGCCAGCAACATCCTACTTGACAAGAATTACAATGCCAAAGTGTCTGATTTTGGTTTGGCAAAGCTTGGTTCTGAAAAATTGAATGGTGAAATATCCACTCGAATTTTAGGAACTACAGGATATGTTGCCCCAAAGTAAGTTTCTTAACATACATCAAATACTATTCCTTAACATCAGCAACAGATAGCCTCATATACAAGAAGTTTACTGCTTGACTTCTGATCACTCGATACAATTTTTACTGCAGGTATGCTTTGACAGGACACTTGACTACAAAATCAGATGTTTACAGCTTTGGTGTTGTGCTTTTAGAGCTTTTGACAGGTCGTGTACCTGTAGACATGAAGAGGCCTCCTAGACAAGGCGTACTTGTCTCTTGGTTATTGATTATTTCTGTATCTTGTTCTGTTGTACTATGTATTTTCTTAAGTATCCTTTTTTCCAATCTGCAAAATTTGACCCCAACCTCTCATTTGATGGATAAATCATTCATAGCTTACTTGATTTATTCCCCAACCCTTGGTATGGTATGAATGTTTTGTTCCTCAACATGTTCCCCTTAACAAATGAAGCAAATCTGATCTTTTAATTTGAGCTGGTGAAGCCCAGGGCACAAACATAAGCCCATCACTATTAGG
This sequence comes from Pseudotsuga menziesii, assembly GCA_001517045.1. Taxonomy (NCBI): domain Eukaryota; kingdom Viridiplantae; phylum Streptophyta; class Pinopsida; order Pinales; family Pinaceae; genus Pseudotsuga; species Pseudotsuga menziesii. Next base: position 13,652 of record LPNX010271887.1, on the reverse strand, counting down.
CAACCGTATTTTAATCAGGGCTTGGGAGGTCTGCTCTGACAAACGTATATATACAACTTTCAAATATTTTGCATTCCAAATGAAAAGTGCCAATAAGGCTTTGCTTGTCAAATTAAGGTCCTGTCTGCCCATTTCACCCCTTCTTTGATTAGGTGCAATGTCTCAATCGACTAGTTAAATCAAATGAAGCCTTACCTACCAAAACAAGACCAATTTTGTTGAATTTGAAACTGGAGAATTCATAGACAGTTGTCTATATCAAAGTCCGTAGAGCATAACTGATCCTTTACAGCATGGAATAGCCAGCAACAAATCAGTCAAAGCCAAAGCCATGTTTTGGCATGCTTTCTGGTTGGTTTTAATGTTGACTCATTACTGAACCTTGAAAGTTATGGAAGTGACTATGCACCTTGTAGAAGGCTTCAATTAGATGGTTAGAAGGATGACCAGATTTTGAAGAGAGTACTAGCCAGCTCATTGGAGCCCTCTATTAGGTAATTAGTAACTTTGAAATGCATTTGCTGCTCTGGCATTGCCTAATTATCTGAAGGCCCAACTGTTTTATTGCCAGACTGAATAGTTCAACCCTATTGATCACTTTCTAGATACCTGGTTTTACTTTTCAGGTGTACTTGGCCTTTTTGCATGCTTTTGTTTAATGGAATTCTTACTTTATTTTGTCAGGATCTTCCATGCCTTACTGATAGAGATAGGGTCATGGAACTGGTCGATCCTATTTTAGAAGGGCAGTACTCAAAGAAGGAACTAATACAGGTACCTAAAGTTCATTTTAGAAAGCTCAATCTCTTCATGTCTGTGTCTATTTGCTTGATGTGTGGGAATGACCTTATGACTTTAAAGTCTACACATTTGGTGAAACCTACAGGTAGCAGCCATTGCAGCAATGTGTGTTCAATAAAAATCAGATTATCAACCTCTGATGACTGATGTAGTTCAATCCTTGATTCCCCTTGTGAAACAACAAACTGGTTCTAGAGTGACAAGCTCTCCCAATTTCCACCATCATATTGTTACTATCAAATCCTCTTCAATTGATAGTGGAAGCACTGGACCAAGCCTCAACAACAATTTTTTAGAGCAATGTCTGAGAACAGATCCATTTGGGGTTAGGGTTTTGAGGGATTTTTGTATACAATTGAGCAATTTTTTAGAGCAAGAGATGCATTAGGGGGAATTGAGGTTGATGCAGAAGTTTTCAATAGTTTGCTTGAGGTCATAATGACCATAAAGTTTGACAGGCTATTTGAGGGTATACATGATAAATGTAGAATCCTGTTCAATAATTTAATTCCCTCTATAGAAGAGATATGTATGTATAGTGATCTATTTTTGCTGAAGATCATGGAAATCCTGGTAAAAGAAATGAACTCAAGCAAGGAGGTTAACATATCTATTAAAGAGCATCTACTTACAAGTGCAACTGATATGGTGGAATTCCTGAGAACGGATCCATTTGGGGCATTCTATTAGCCTTAGTGTGACCTCTACAAACCCTCCTCCTTTGCAAACCCTCCTTTGCCGCCCTCTCCTCTGCGAGCTCTGTCCCCTGTGGCCTTATCCTCTTCGGCCCTCTCCTATTGTTTACGAGATGAATAATTACCTATTGACCACTCCTCTACAGACAAAGGGCAGAAACCCCTCCCATTCCCATTCTAAATCTCACAGATAGCACTTCTTTGCTGCACCCAGAGCTTCTCGTGATGGGGAAGGAGAGACAGCACTGGTTTTCAGTTCATTTTGGGATTTTACTATGAAATTTGCACCACTGGTAGAGCTTTTAAATGAATGGTATTCACCTATAATAGATGATGGTTCAACCCGTGGAATTGTTTTAGGCTTCTCAATTTGGAATCCGTCTTTGCAATAGCAGATGCAGCACTGCTCTTTCTAGAAAACGAAAATGGAACTGAATTCATACCATTTGTCTCAGAGATAGAACCACCAAATAATGGGAAGCCCATAGAAGTTGCAGCAGCAGTGGTTGATGTAGAGAAACCATCGACTTGCCTCTTTTTGACAGGGTTGCATGAATGATAGGAGAAACCCTCAACTTGCCTCTTTTCCACAACAAAAATCCCAAATCGATTTTCTATTTTTGGTTTAAAACATAAACTCATGCCGTAATTGATTTCCACCATATATTTGGATCCAAGGTATGACAATGCTTGGTGGGTAGAGTGCTTTTAAGCGATGATAAACTATATTAACCATATTAATAGCTACAATCACTCTAGTGAAGCTAAGAAAAATTGCAATGGGTTAGAATATGCATTTTAGTGATGGTTGTGTTTGATTCATGAAGTATATAAAAGTCTTGGGTGTGGGATTTAGGAGCTCGCTAGAGTTAAGTATATCAATTATTGTGTGTGAAGAGATGAGGACAATGAATACAAAATGCTTTCCCAAACATAAAAAATGTATGCATATCATAATCATAGGGTAAATGACCTTAAGAAAGACAAGTGGCTAGTGACCTAAATAAAGGCATGATCATTTTCATGGGGAATAAGAAAATGTGGAATTGGTTCTGGTTGCAAATTTGATGTTCTGTCTTATAAGGAAATTGGTGTTTGGTTCATTAATCCATATAATTCTTGAGTTCCTACCACCTTGCTTGAGGGATATTCACCCATATGGCACCATTATTATAGCCTCATAAGCGTCTCTTAAGTGACAGCTCACTCATTAATCCATAGAATTCTTGAGTTCCTACCACCTTGCTTGAGGGATATTCACCCATATGGCACCACTATTATAGCCTCATAAGCATCGCTTAAGTGATGACCACTCAATGCACTTTCGCTTAAGCGACGCTTATGAGGCTATCCGTCGCTTAAGCAACGCTTATGGAGACATTTTCAAAAAAAAATTATCTTTGTGATTTTTGGTAGGTTTAAAAAAGGAAATCCATGCGCCGTCGGAATTTTCTGTCGGATTTTGGATCCAAATGTAGTAGTGTATCCTAGGTAGCCTACTCTATCCTATCCTATCCTATCGTACTCTAGCATTACCTACTCTAGACTACTCTAGTAAATCCTATCCTATCTTATCCAATCCTATCCTATTATATCTGTCCTAGCATATACCACTATATCCTAGCCTACTTTAGAGTAGCATAACTTAGCCTACTTTAGCTAAGCCCAACCTATCCTACTCTAGCTTAGACTACTCTATCATACTATATCCTATCCTGCTCTAGCCTAACATACCATATCATATCCTAGCCTAGTATAACCTAACCTAGCCTATTCTGGCCTATCCTAGCCTATTCTCTCCTATATCCTACCATAGCCTACTCTAGCATACTCTACCCTATACTAATCTAGCCCACTCTAGTCGATCCTACACTAACCTAGCCTACTCTAAGCTATCATACTCTAGTGTATCCTACTCTACCCTGGCCTAACCTACTCTATCCTAGGCTACTCTACCCTAATTTACTAAAGTCTTCTCTAGCTTAGCATATTCTATCGTACCCTACTCTACTGTACACTAGGATACTCTATCCTAGCCTACTTTATCCTACACTAGCCTATTCACCTGTAGCATAGTCTACTCTATCCTACTCTATATTATCCTATATTACTCTAGAATACTCTATCATACTATAAATTAGCATACTATACCATATCCTGTCCTGTTCTAGGATAACCCTGCCTTACCTATCCTTGTCTACTTTATCCTACTCTATCCTACTCTAGCTTACCCTATCTAGCCTAGCATACTATAGGTTATCCTATCCTAGAATACTCTAACCTATGCTTCTCTAGCGTATATCATATCCCACTCTAACTAAGATTAGCATAATACACACTATCCTAGACTAACATACCTTACTCTATTCTAGACTACTCTAACCTATTCTATTCTAGGCTTACCTACACTAATATAGCCTAGCCTAGCCTATGCTATCTTATCACATTCTATCCTAATATAATGGCCTACTCTATCCTAGCCTAGCCTAGCCTAGCCGACTCTAGCCTACTCTTTCCTACCCTACTTTAGCCTAGCGTAGCCTAGCATACTTTATCCTAGCCTACTCTATCCTAACCTAACTTATGCTACTCTAGCTTAGCTTAGCCTATTATAGCCTAGATTAGGAGATTCTAGCCTAGCCTAGTCTAACCTAGCCTACCCTATCATACTCTATCCTATATTACTCTATGCCTGATTAACCTATTTTATCCTAACCTAACCTACTCTAGACTAGCCTATTATAGCCGATCCTACTCTAGCATACGCTAACCTATCCTATCCTAGCCTACTCTAGCCGGTCCTACTTTAGCATACTCTACCCTACTCTAGTCTATCCTAGCAAACTCTAGCCTAGCTTAGCCTACTCCACTCTAGATCGGGCTAGCCTAGCTTAGCCTGCTCTATCCTAACCTACTCTACTCTATCATGGGTTAGCCTACTCTAGCCTATCCTACTCTCACCTACTATATCCTAGCCTACTTTTTCCTAGCCTATCCCACTCTACCTAGCCAAGTCTTGTTTACTCTATCTTAGCCTAGCTTAGCCTAGCCTACTCTAAGCTAGCCTAGCCTAGTCTAACCTAGCCTACCCTAGCATACTCATTCCTAGCTTAGTCTAGTCTATCTTAACGTGCTCTAGCACAGCCTAACCTACTCAAGACTAGCTTACTCTACCTTAACCTACTCTAGCATATCATACTCTAGCCTACTCTACTCTACTGTAGCCTACTGTGCTACTCTAGTACTTTAGACTATTCTACGCTAACCTAGGCTAATCTAGCCTAGCCTAACCTTGCCATACTCTAGCCTAGACTAACCTAGCCTAATTTAGCCTAACTTTTAGCACATTACCTTACAATAGCTTTCCTTAAGCAAAACTACTTACCTTTTCCTACTCTAACCTAGCCTATCCTAGCTTATCTTATTGTATCCTAGCTTACCCTAAGCAAGGATCCTAACCATAATCCTAACTTTGAACACATCAATTATAATGTATACAATGTCTAAGTTAATGAAAATCCATTTTTAATGTCAAATACTTTATCACATATCCATTATGCCATTTGAAATGAAAATTAGATAATTTTAGTAAAACATACAAAATATTACAAGTAACTACACCAACCACATAATAAAGAAATTTGCTAAGTATACATTGCACTCTAAAAATTAGAAAAGTATACACAAAAACTAACTAACATAAATTGTAAATTTATAAATACAATAGAAAATAAACTCCATACAGATTAAAATAGTTTATATATAAAAATATTCAATTTAGAATAAAATACATATCTTACAATTAGTTTTTATTTATAAATAATTATTGCATAATAAATGCTATTTTGCAATTTACATAAAATAGTGATATACAAATTTTCTATTTATTTAATTAATTAATAAAAAGAAAACTACACAAATAAAATAAAAGTAAAGAATCTTTGATTCGTGGAAAAAACTAATAACTAAATTTTATATAAAAATAAAAATAACAAATATTCAAATCTAATAAAATAAAACAAATAAATCTCTGATTCAGGTATAATTAATTTCTATATAAAAAATAGAACTAGGGTTTCATAGAAGAGTAGAGAAAATAACAATAACATGTACCTTTGAGTTCTTCAACCTACCTGGAATTTGTTTGCTACGATCGAATCCAAACCAGGATTTTCCATGAGATAAGACCTCGGCCCTTTTCCATAGCCATGGCATCATGGTTAAAATATTGAGAAAGAAGGTAACATAACCCAGAGCCATACATACCTCTAACTCAAACTCGTACTTCTAGAATAAAATTCACTGAATTGTGGGCTCTCTCGTTCAAGATCAACCGGATCTCCGCAAGAACCTGCTCCTCGAAGCACGTGTGGTGAAGGACGAGCCACAAGAACCATGACAGGGCCACCGTCGCCACGTCACCAAGCAATTTGTTGGAGTAAACTGCCAGCCCAGCGTCCTCTTTCACTTCCATGAAAACCAAAAACAGGTCAGGACCAACGGGAACAATTTCATGAGTTTCCAGACACCCGAGCACCCTCTCAGAATTCGTCTACTGCTTTAAGCAAAACCCGGAGCAACCTCTCGGACCCAACATCGAACAATGTCATGAGTTTCAACTTTCAAGAACCTGAACGTGATGGCCGCAGTGGCGTCCTCAAAGGCCCGGGCCAACCTGACATCCCTGAGATCATGGAGGCTGAGATAACCGGTGTCCGTCCCCGCACCACCAAGGAAATCGATTTCCCCGCCTGAAGCACAAGCGAGGCCTTGAAGTCCGAGGAATTGAACTACGGATTGGTTGTCGAGCGCTGCTACCTCCACGTCTCGGCGTCCCCATTGAAGATTCAGGCCGAGGAGGTTGCGTGCCCAAGTTTCAGCATGTGCGCAAGATTCTCCGGCTGGGCCGTACGACGTAGAAGAGGAAAACGCAGGAGTCTCATCACCCAGACCATCCACGTATTCGACGTAGAAGAGGTAAACGCAGGAGTCACATCACCCAGACCATCCACGTATAGATAAGAGAGGAAAGAGGAAAATGTTGAATAAATATATCCACCTAGGAACCTCACCTCAACAGATAGTTTCATCGTTTTCTTGTGTTTCTGACCATCCATCCATCGATTACATATAACACATTACTTTGCACTCGCTCTTTCTGGAAGGGTTATTCAAACGTATCATACTTTCGAATATTTTGTGCTTTTTCCCTTTACTTTATACAGATTTGGGAGTTATCATTTTTTGAATTTTTTGTGTTTTTTCTGTTTACTTTATTCAAGATTTGGAAATTGGGAATATCATTTTTAGATGCGTTTGTGCTTTTTCTAGGTTTTGATTTCTTATTTTATAGGATTAAATATTCCATATTTTTTCTTGGTTTTCATTTCCTGTTTTATATAGGTTTTGACTTTTTATTTTATAGGATTAAATATCGATAAGATTAAATGTACATTTTGTCTATTAGATAATTTTGTTTGAGATTTTTTTAATTTGTATATAGAGTTATGTTTTTAATATAGTTTAATTTATAATTTAATAAAGAAATAGTTTAATTCAGGAGATCAAAATATTTCAAGTATTTTTGAATTTTTTTTATAGTTTGTTTGAGATTTTGTGTATAGTTTAATTGATGGTTTAATAAAAAAATGGTTTAATTCATAAAAGTGGAGATACAAATATTTCACTTTATTCAAGTATCTTACAAATTTTTTGTATAGTC
>LPNX010271880.1:26615-56406 GCA_001517045.1 Pseudotsuga menziesii | reverse complement strand
CATAAAAATGTCTTATTTTATAGAAAAAATAGTAAAATGTATATGTTTTTCATTATAAATTGCTTAAAAATGTATGTTATTTTGTTAAATTTCAAAAAACACACTTGAAAGTATAAATTAAAAATATTTTACAACAAAGATAATTCAAAGGCCCCAAAAAATGTCTGAAAATGAAAATGTGTGATACTGACATCAACCATTTTTGAAACGGGGGTAAAAATAGCTACTAAAATTAGGAGAGAGAAAAACGAGAACTGTGTCGAATGGCTACTCAGTTCTTACACATCACATCCCTCTATCACATCAGAATGGCTACTCAGTTCTTACACTGAGTGTTCCTAGTAACTGACCAGGTGCCTCCATTCCTAGAATGGCAATTGCCCTTATATCTATCCTACTCGACAGAATGGCTAGCACTCATATCTGATATGGAAGGGAGCAACCCTCTCACCATGACAGAATGGCTCAGCCCTTACATCTAACCATGGAAGGAACCAATCCTCTCACCATGTCAGAATGGCTATGGATCTCAGCACTCATATCTGACATGGAAGGAACCAATCCTCTCACCATGACAGAATGGCTCAGCCCTTACATCTGACCATGGAAGGAACCAATCCTCTCACCATGTCAGAATGGCTATGGAACTGATCACTTTCCCTTGGAGGGAACCTCAATCTGGAGAACACCAAGTCTCTCTCTGAAGTACTTGAACTTCAGCCTAGCCAATGGCTTCGTCAATACATCATCTATCTATTCCTCCATCGCAACATACAGGAGCTTCACTGCTCCTCTCTGCACCATATCCCTGATATAGTGATACTTGATCTCGATATGCTTCGACTTGTCATGGAACACGCAAATCTGGTTGTCACAATGTATACAAGTAGCATCCAACTGGAGATCAAATATATCAGACAGTGGCTTCCGTAGCCATACTGCCTCACAACTAGCTGAACAAGCTGTGACATACTCTGCTTCAGCTGTACTCAGTGCCACACATGATTGCTTCCTGCTAAACCAAGAGATCACACTTGATCCCATACTGAAGCAACATCCAGAAGTACTCTTCCTGTCGATGGCACTGCTTGCCCAATCTGAATCAATATAACCCTCTAGGTTAATATTTTGATTCGCATCATACTTGAGCACATAATCAATTGTACCCCTGCATGCTTTGCAACCATCAGGTGAACCTGTCTCAATGTGTTCACAGCAAAGCAAATATCTGGTCTCAGGTACATCAAGGACCCAATCATCTGACGATACATCATCGCATCAACCGTCTCTGATGAAGCATCACTCAATAGCTTCATGTTCCGTGCCATAGGTGTGGCCATAGCCTTGCAGTCCATCATCCCAAATCTCTTTAGGATCTCTACTGCATAGTTCCCTTGTCCAAGGAAGATTCCATCCACACTCTGCCACACCTCCATACCTAGAACAATAGTGCATCGACACATAACAGGAGCATCACTGGTATTCCGTCTTCAACCTTGAAGCAAAGGTTGGGATCCACTTTACTCTCAGTAAGGCCTAGAGTCATCAGTAATCTACCCATCTTATCGTACCATGTTGAACCTCGATATATTCTGTAGTCACTCCCTCTAAAGTGGAGCATCATACTCCCTTTGTCTTCTGTACTCTGAACATTCTGTACCGGAGTGATAAGTAGCTTCCTATGCTACTAATATTCTATGTGACCATCTAGTGTATAGACTTACATCTTCAACCTTATACCAAAGGTTAAGATCTTCATCAGGCTCATCATGTATGTGTCTTACTGGCTGCAAATGTCTCTTCATAGTCTAGGCCTTCTTTTCGTGAGAAGCCTCGTGCTATGAATCTTGCTTTGTATCCCACGATGTTTCCATCTACTGCAAGATGGAACTATGAACTTCTCTTCAGGTCTCAATACTGCACCCTGACATCATTCTTCTTGAACTAGTCTTCCCTTTATTCTTGGTGGCTGTAAGGTTCTGCATCAATGATGTCACTACACTTCGTCATATTATTCTTTGTCTTTGAACTATCGTCACTTGTTCTTCAGAACAAGTCTTCATTCTTCTTTGCTTGTAGATGATTATGTGTGCGATCTTTCCTACAAGTCAAATACATTTGTATGGTTAGAACATTTTATAAGGAATATTCATATTGGCAAATAATTATGCATAAATATATGATCATGCAACTACTTTGGCCAATACAACATTCATCCATATCTCACTGAAACTTTCTAGATGCCTTCCATCTCTACCAAGACAACATTGAGATTGTGCACTAATCCAATATGTCAGCAAAGAGGTTTCATTCTAGATAAGTAGCAATGGAGAGTTGTATAGCACCATGAGCTACTTACCCATCACATGCATATTAGTAGTATACTGTCATTAATGCAAACATCCTATCATGCATAATACAATAACTGAATATAAACTGATGCATAGCAAAACAATATCATGAAATGACAATTGACTACTTATCTTTATTTGTTTCATGGGTAGACTCCTTCTTGACTCTTCAGCTTCATCGTCTTCTTCATTCATAATCGCATCGTTTCTTATCCAAATGCTAAGGTGGATAAGAGGTTCTACAAGAGTTGATTTCTTCATATTCCTCATTGCTTGAGGGATCTTCTTTGGATGATGAGAGCTTGATCTTCAGTTTCTTCCATCTTCCATTCTCTTCTTATGAATCGAGCTTCTTCTTCTTTTCAGATTCTGCTGAAAGTAATTACTTCCTTCTGGCATACATTCCTTGCATGAATGAATCCCATGATCCTGGGAGGCTATTCAAGGTGGCCATCACCACTTCTTCATTCTTCACTTCTTCTTTAATTGGTTTCTTTAAGTCATATTCTGATTTTTGTTCTTCCATTCAAATAGCTTGAAATTTTGGAAGACCTTCAACAGCTTTGCTTGCAATAGGTAGTGCTCTGTAATGCACATGTGCAAGCCTTCTATGCCAAATCTCATTTGGCTCTACTGTGTCATGGCTCAAGGCTTGTTCTGGATGGCCCTTCAATTCGTACAAGCCTCCTTCTTGTTCTCCAATCACTACCGCATCATCGATAGTCTTTCCTTTTGGCCATATGACAACTTGACCATCTATGAATGCAACCCGCATTCCTTTTGCATCAATGGAGAGAAGGTTCTTCTTGAGTCCTAGAACAAACAATACTTCTTTCATTGTTAGAGACTTACCAGAGTCTAGCTTGTATGAATATTCCCCACTACCTTTTATTGTATATTGGTAGTTATCTCCTAGTTTCACCTTGTGAGGTGATTCATGATCTGAGAGTCTTACAAAGGATTCCTTGAATCCCATCATATGTTTGGAAGCCCCACTGTCTATAAGCCAATCATCACTACCATGAGTAATGTTACCTGTGAGGGCTGATATCAGAACATATTCATCCTCGCTTGAAGAATCTTCACTTTCATATCTGGATTTCTTCTTGGTTGGTTCATCATCCTCTACAGCATGAGCATGATGTCTTCTTTTGTTTCCTTTATTCTTATGAGAGTGGCCCTTGTTCTTAGGGAAGTCTTTTGCAAAGTGTCCTCTTTCATCACATGTATAACATCTTATTTTAGATAAATATCTTCTAAAGTTGTCTTTATGATGAGGATCCTTACCTTTGGAGTAATGAGGTTTACTTCTTCCCTTCTTGGAATGAACTGTAAGAGCTTGGTATTCACTTCCCATCTTCTCTTCTGGAGCTGCTATCCGTGCTACTTCTTGAGAACATTCTTCCCATAATCTGCTGAATTTTATCAGCTTCTTTCTTGCACAAATTCCTTGGATAAAAGCATCCCATGACCTAGGGAGGCCATTCAAGGTAGTCATCACAATTTCGGTGTTATCCACTTCTTCATCAACAGGTTCTAGTTGCTCTTTGATTTGAGAAACTCTTTTGAAGTAAGACTGGATGGTTTCTGCATTTTGAATCTTCACATTCTTTAGCTGGTTCCTCAGGGTCATCTTCCGATTGATGTTCTTTTCTTCAAACAATTTGGTTAGGGAATCAAACATAGCTTTAGGTGTCTTGAGAGAGGACACCTGTGGGATAATATGATCCTTGATAGAATCAGCAATGATCCTCTTTTCCATAACCATCTTCTTCTTATGCAAGGCTTTTGCCTCATCTCCCTCTGGAACTGGAACCTCCTCATGAATATAGGAGTCTAATTCATTCTCTTCCAGGACCAGGGAGATCCTATACTTCCAAGCTAGAAATTTATCAGCTCCCTCAAGATTTTCATCAAGCTTGGTATGATGAGACATCTTTCAAATCAGAACCTCAAATGGAAATACAAAAGATTAGATCTTACCGATTTGAGGTGTCCGTCCTTGTCCCGAAGTTCACTGATCTAGGGTTTGTCGTAGAAACCCTAATTTTCAAAATTTGGAAACTTTCAGATATGATTGGACAAAAAAATAGATCTCTTCAAATGGAGCTGTCCAATGTACTCATTTTCTGAAAACAGTGGAGGGAAGCTCCCAAAACAGGAAGCCCTAATTTTTTGATTTCTTCTATAGAAATTCCTGTTACTATTTCTGTGATATCTCCAAACTTACTGATTCTATATGTCTGAAATTTCACACTGAGATAAGCTCACATGTCCCTGATCCAACACCGTAGGTTTCATTAGAATTGGTTTCACCATTTGGGATTTATGATCCTTTTCCTAAGGTGACCTGTTACAGGACTGTTCCGAATAGTGAAGTTGTACAACATGCCACATGTTACTGGTTCATCTTCTAAGTCTGATATTTGGATCACCAAAATTAAAGTCCATTCCCTTTCTGTAACATCTTCAGGAATTCCATTTGGACCTCTGTAGCTCAAGATATTCCAGATCTCCCCAGATGTCCTGTTTAGGGATGAATTTTGGAAGAGGCTGGAACCCTAACTTGGAGAGATCATATCTCCTGGAGTACAGCGAATCGGAGCCTGATTTTTGGACACAGGCTTCATCAGGACTGTTTCTTCAGCCCCTACAATTTTTAGCTTCTACAACTTTTCCACTCTCAAAATATAGCGACTATACCAAAACTTAGCAGTTTTAGTATTTAGGGTTTCTCCTAGCTCAGGGTCAAACTAGGGTTTGACTTTCCTGAAGTTTCACCCAACCAAATTTCTTGATCCAGGTCTCTAAAATTAGGTTTTGGTGAGGAGAAAAATCCTATGCAGGTCTCACTCAAAAATTCCTCTTCTGTAGAAAGCCCTAATTTCCACATCGAAACTGAAAATGTTTGAAATTGAATTCCACATCGACAGAAAGATGCACCCTTCAATGGAGAGTCATCCTAGCATACTTTTGCTGAAAATATGTGGAGGAAGATACACAAAATAGGAAGCCCTAGTATCTGCAGCTGCACAATGTCTTCTTCTCAGGTTAGCTCTGATACCATGTTAGTTTTTCATCACATCAATCTAGCATTAAGATCTTAGGATCTTTTCACTGAGAGAATAACAAGTATAGCAATGAAACATAAGCACATCACAAGAGACAGGAGACACAAAGAGTTTTCCTCGGGGAAACCATAAAGGAGAAAACCCCACAACTTCCTCTAAGATAGAATCAAGACCAAAACAGTAAGATATCTCCCAAAACAGCAGTAGTCTTCTGTCTTCTGTCTAGTCCCGAAATTTTCTTCTTCAGTAGTGCGCCACACTTGGGAGAGCAAGTGAAGTATTTCCACAATGTGATAAATATAGAGACTCTCACTCTCTATTTATATTCATCCGTTCACTTGAATTGCCTTTTCACACGTAGGCTCAACCTAATAATTACTACTCGAGCCTACACCTTAATTAGTGTATAATAACTCAAGTGCCCCGAAACTGTGGGGACTTACCTAATGACTTGATATGACTTGATTACATTATTACTCCTCCCGATCGGAACATCAGGGCATGACCACATGACTCAAATACATAATAGAAACATCCTGGAATAAACATCGGGTTACAATACATAAGATACATAGAAGAATACATTCCGAAGTTAAATATACATCAATAGATAACATCATAATACCATAACTAGAGCATAATCCTGCTAACATCATAACATCCGTAAATAATCACATATAACCTGCCAAAATATAGTTCATGAAGTATAGTTGAGTCCACAGATAATAAGTAAATACATTGTAATAAGTCTGAGTGATAAATATGCCGGAGTCAAAATACGGGGTACTACATACACCCACCCTTTAGAAAACGTCATCCTGAAGTCATGGTCAAAATAGTGAGGGAAAATTTCGACGCATAGTCTCTGTGTCCTCCTAGGTAGCATATCTTGGGCTATACTTGTCCCACTGGACCTTGACTTGGTCCATGTGTCGACTACGGAGCTGTCGAACTCTATGATCCAGTATATGTAATGGTTTGGCCGTGAAGGTTCCCTCATCCGAGACCTGCAAGTCCTTCCAATGAATCTTGTGAGACTCATCGACTATGTAATGTCGCAATACTGAAACATGAAATACATTATGAGTCCTATACAAGTGGGGTGGTAGTGTAAGACGATAAGCTACTGGTCCAATTATTTCAAGAATCTCGAATGGCCCTATAAAGCGAGGTGACAACTTGGTCCCCTTCCCAAACCGAATGGTACTTTTATTCGGTTGGATGTGTATAAATACGCGATCCCCTACCTCATAACTTCTATCAGTTCTGTGTGCATCAGCATAACTCTTTTGTCTATCCTGTGCTTCCTTAAGTCACTTCCTGATCTGTACCACTTGCTCTTCCATCTCCTGAAGCAACTTAGGCCCGACTAAAACACGATCCTCCAACCTGTCCCGACTGAGTGGAGTCCTGCAAGGTCTCCCATACAATTCCTGGTATGGAGGCATACCAATGCAACTATGATGACTGTTGTTATAAGCAAACTCTACTAGAGGAAGATATTTCTCCCACTGTGTCTGTTGATCCATAACATACATCCTAAGCATGTCCTCCATTACCTGATTCACCCTCTCTGTCTGCCCATCTGTCTCAGGATGATAAGCTGAGATCAAGTTCAGCTGGGTTCCTAATGCTGATTGCATGCTTGTCCAAAATATGGAGGTAAACTTAAGGTCTCGGTCAGAAATTATCTTCTTTGGAACTCCATGAAGGCGCACAATTTCATTTATGAATACCCTTGCTACATCCGTCACATCATAGGTGTCTCTTACTAGAATGAAGTGGGCACTTTTGGTAAGTTTGTTGACCACCACAAGTATAGCATTATGTCTCGAGGATGTGAGGGGAAATCCCACAACAAATTCCATGGAAATGACTTCCCATTTAGTCTCAGGAATATCATGAGGCTATAAGAGACCGGCTGGGTGTCGATGATCTGCCTTGACTTGCTGACATTCTAGGAATTTTGAAACAAAATCAACTACATCGCTCTTCATACCGGCCCAGAAGAAGAGCTTCTTCATGTCTGCATACATCTTCTTCACTCCAGGGTGAGCACAATAATGTGCCCTATGGGACTCTCTAAGGATTGTTTCCATGAGACCACCTTCTTTAGGGATATACATCCTCCCTTGGTACCACAGCAACCCATCTTCCTCAATATCGTACCCATCATACTTCAACTCACACTTCTTCCCACTCTGAATATCTGAGGTTACCTTGATATACCAACCATATCCCAAGAGTTGTTCGAGCACTTTCTCCTTCAAATCCACTCTCAAGGGGATTAAGGAGAAAATTTTCGGCCTTCGGCTTAGAGTGTCTGCCACCACATTCTCCTTTCCTTTGATCTATGAGATACCAAAGTCATACTCACTCATGAACTCACTCCACTGTCGCTGCCTAGCATTTAGATCCCTTTGTGTAAAAATATACTACAAACTCTGATGATCCGTCTTAAGTGTGAAACTTCTTCCAACTAGGTAGTGTCTCCACAATTTTAGTGCCAACATAACTGCTGCCAATTCTAGATCATGTGTGGCATATTGCTCCTCATGAGGCTTCAACTTACGAGATGCATAAGCTATTACCCCACCTTCTTGCATCAGAACTGCTCCTAACCCTTGCTTCAAGGCATCAATACATACCATGAAGTATTTATCCATGTCTGGTACCCGTAAGATTGGTGCACTCGTCAGCAACCTCTTTAATTCAGCAAAAGCAGCATCACATTCATTGGTCCATTCATATCAGATTCCCTTTCGCTGCAAGGTGGTGATGGGTTTTGCAATCTTGGAGAATCCTTCCACAAATCTTCGGTAGTACCCTGCTAGTCCCATGAAGCTACGCACCTCATGCGCATTCTTTGGGATTGGCCAATCCTTGATGGCCTTCACCTTTTTCGGGTCCACTGAGATCCCCTCTCCTGAGATGATATGCCCTAAGTAGTGAATCTCCTTTTGGAAGAAAGAACACTTTGACAATTTACCAAATAGTTTATGTTCTCTTAAGCAAGTTAAGACTAACCGCAAGTGCTCCTCATGCTCCTTCTCGTTCTTAGAATATATAAGAATGTCATCTAAGAATACCTTAACAAAGTGGTCCAAGTAATTCCGAAAGACACTATTCATGAGGCTCATGAATACTGCTGGAGCATTGGTCAAACCAAATGGTACTACTACGAACTCATAATGCCCAAATCGAGTTCAAAAAGCAGTCTTAGGAATGTCATTTTCTTTAATCCTAAGCTGGTGATACCCCGACCGCAAATCAATCTTAGAGAAGACCGATGCGCCTTTCATCTGATCAAATAGGTCATCAATTCTTGGTATAGGATACCTGTTCTTCACTGTGGCTTTGTTTAAATCCCTATAATCTATGCACAGTCGCAAAGATCCATCCTTCTTCTTAACAAAGATCACTGGTGCTCCCCATGGTGAGATGCTAGGTCTAATTAGTCCCAAGTCTAGCAACTCTTTTAGCTGGATTTGCAACTCTCGAAGCTTAGGGGTTGTCATTCTATAAGGAGTCTTTGAGATCGGCTCTGCACCGGGTTTCAGTTCGATTGTGAAATCAAGCTCTCGCTCTGGAGGTAGTTGTGGAAGTTCTTCTGGAAAGACATCCTTGAACTCAGATAATACTAGGTAATAATTCAAGGAAGGTCCTTTACTATCGCTCACCGTCTCAACTACAAACAACTGACATCCTTGTCTTAAACGCCTTTTAGCTTTCACCACGGAGATGAAACGGAGGGATATCTTCCTTTTTCGACCCTGGATTTGAATTGCTCGACCCTCGTCATCAAGGCATAAGACTTTATTTGCATAACAGTCCATGAAAGCTCTATGGTCTTCTAACCAATCCATGCCAATAATGAGGTCATAGGTGCCCAAATTGGTGACATAAGCATCCAACTTAGTGGTGCATACTCCTAAGTCAACTTGATACCCCCTTACCTTAAGACCTACTGCCTGTTTAACCCATGAAGCCATCTCGACCGATTCCAAATCATCGTGATCACAGGATGCCAACCCACATTTATCTAATGCATATGGTGAAATAAAACTATCTGTTGCACCGGGATCAAATAAAATTTTAAGTTTGACATTGTTTACTTTACCAGATGATTCTACCACGGTGGACTGATGTTCTACCTGGTGGTTGTGAACAGTTGCATGAATCCGATGAGTGTTATCAGAATTGCTCATGGATGCTTTTCGTTCCTACTGCCTGCTACTGGTCTGCCCTTTAGGACACTCCCTCTGAAAATGAGGACCTCCACATCCCCAACAAGATACATTAGGTGGTGCTTGCATGCTACTCGGAGGAGTCCTCTGGGATGTGTTCCTTCCTCGAGATCCTTTGAAACTTCTCGATCCTCTATAGGAATTGCCCTGTGTTCGTCCTCGGTTCCCATGGTTTGTTGACGAAGCCTGCGATACTAAGTTAACTGAAGGGCTACCCCTTGGGGTGAACCTGTTACCATAAGGAGGAGGTCTGGATTGTCCCCCTCTGAAATATGGTCGTGGGGCCTTCCCTGTAACACATTGATTGGATCCTATCAACTTGCTTCCTCCCTTTGCATCTGACATATCCTCAACATAGCGAGCATACTCAACTGCCATGGCAACTGAAGATGGCTTCCACATCCGTACTGCGGCCCTGATCTTGTAGTTGAGTCCATACACAAATTGCTCCACCTGTCGATCATCCAAGTCCAAGTATGGAACATACTTTACCAATTCCATGAATCTAGCTTCATATTCTTCCATTGTCATGTTTCCCTGTACCAAAGCATGAAAGGAACCCGCCTGTTGTTCACTATACTAGGCCGAAAGATACTTCATGTTGAACCTCTCCTCGAATAACTCCCATGAAACCGACAAAGGAGTAAGGTGCAATTGTTTCTCGAGGTCTGACCACCAATTTAGGGCATCACCCTTTAGCTGGAAGATGGCCATTCTAGCCTTGGAACTCGAAGTATACTCGTTTAGTGTGAAGCACCTCTTCATACCCTCGAGCCACGCTTTAGCGTGCTTACCCGGTCATCCTCCTGAGAACTCAGGAATTTTGATCTTCTGCAGCTCTCTGGAAATATCCTGAAGCGATTCTTGCCTTGGGACCTGCGCCCTTTCAGAGTTTTCTTGGCTCACCTGAGTGGTTTCTACCTCTGCGATCCTCTCCGACTGCCTGTTTAGTGTGGCCATGATGGTTTCCAAGGACCTCAGTATCACCCTCATCTCAGGACTGGAAGTTGTCCCTTGCGGTGCCGGTGGTGGGATCTGTGGTGGCAGTGAGGGTGGTTGACTTGGGGTCAGTGGTGGCGGCGAGGGTGGTTGACCTCGACCCCGCCCTCGACCTCGACCTCGACCTCGACGTGTTTGAACCATGATAATTCTTGACATATTTAACAACATTATGCCATTATTATCTCAATCTAATAATTGTAGAGATAAAATTGTAGTTATGTAATGCTTATATTTATGCATAGAGGCAATTTGTCAAGATTTGCGTAAAACTTGCATAGTCGCTTCCATTAAACGACTTCGTCTTGGGGTTTAATCTATGCCTTAACGTTCAGCTCCTAATGTTGGTCTCAACAGTGTCTTGTTTTTCTTATTTCACCTCCATCTAGCCTCTTTGACTATCAGTCAAAGTTTCGATAATGCCTTAAGTTTAATATTTGAATTTCCAATAACATAGACTAACTAACGTTACCCTATCTAAATTTTAATGTTTATCTATATTGTTAGGTTTAGAGTTAACATTCAACTTCAATCACTTAACATTTTAAATGCTATAGCTAAACATTTAATGTTACATTAAGGCAAAACACATTAAATATTATATTTTATTAACCTAACCTCTATATTAATCATTCACCTTATCTTAGCTTAATTAAACATAACATATAAAAATAGACGAATTATAACGCAAGAGAATTGGTTAACTTAAATACAACTAAATGTTAAATAATAAAAATAAAATTTTATTAAACTTACTCCAAAATAATAAAATAACTTAATCCAAAGTTATTATTATTATTATTATTTTAAATTTATTTATATGTTTTTATTTATTAATTGCTGTAAAACAAAAACATATATTGTTCTGTCTATTTAATATATTTTGTTAAAACAAAATTTAATTTAAATAATTATAATAAATAAATAAAATGTATTTAAATAATTACACATTACGGAATAATGTTTTAATTATTATATAATTTGAGTTTAATTAGAGATTGGTTCAACTTTGATTACTAATACTGTACCTTTTGTGTTCTTGTATGCCATTTGTAATACTATGTTTATAAGTGTAAACATATGGATATCATACTAGTGATTAGTATAAGTAACCTCATGTTAAAGGAGGAGATGAGCTTGGTATATACTCCCACCCCATGTGGATGGCGCCACAAGGATCGGGGAAAAAGCTCTGAAAGTAAGCTCGTTCGCTCCTTCAATAATAAAGGGAGCAAAGTAGTAGTCATATCTTCGTTTTGATGGTTGAGATAAACAATCTTTTCCGGGTAATGAAATTGGATTTTATTATATATATATATATATACCATACCCTTTCCAGACATTTACCGAATGGCATGCATGAGTCCACGGGATCATCATAGTATCAGCTAAAAGACAATGTGGTAGCTCACTTTGACATAAACTGACTAGATTGATTTAATTTAACTTAAATTTAAAATATATACCAAATTTAAAACATAATAAAATTTAAAACATAAATTTTAAAATTTAAAATATATACAAACTTTAAAACATAATAAAACTTAAAACGTAAAATTTATTATATGTCTTTATAATAATTAAAACATTATAAAAACTAAAATAATTTTTAAACCTTATGCATTATACCTTATTTGGTATTTACACTGTGCATGAAGGAGGCCACGCGGCTCGTGAAATCAAGGTTAAAGCGGGCATTTTTCCTTATCTCCCACGTAGCCCCATACCCACGTGACTTGAGGCTACATGCGCCCCACCTGTCCACCAACATGCAGCGGGAGCCCTCCCACGCCTCCCTTCAAGAACTCTCTTGTTCTCACCCATGCGCGAGGTCCTTCTCATATTTTCAGCTTACGGAGGCCGCAGGCTAGTGAGGGAGGGCGCAGCAGTAGCAGCACTGGGATTCTACAGCAGTAAAGGATAGCGATTTGGAGACAGTTTGGGGCGTTTTTAATGTGCCAGAAGAAGAGAATATCTCTACCAGAGGTCGCTGCTACCTCCTGTTAGCTCCAGCTCCTTGTAATGCTCAAGAGGAAGGGGATTCCGTGCATTTTATGGGAGCCACTTCATCTTAATCCCAGATCTGTATTATGCCCGTTGGTCAACTCTTGGAACCACATTCTAACTGGGACTTGCTGTCATTAGGGCATTATTGGAGGTGAATTCTTGAGGGTTTCAGCGACTGGTAAGCAGTTCTTGATATATAAGACAAGGGAAAAATGATTGAGATACAAGTGCAATGGAGAGAGCCTGTGAGTGCCGAATTACGGCAGAGTGAGAGATGAATTATTTGACAACGTTGTCTCTCAATATATACATATATATGACGATCAATAATCTTGAAAATATCAAGTTTGAATGTGCAGGCTGCAATACTGAAGAAATATTCTGCTCAGTTATCCCTTGCCACTTTAATATGTTTCCTGGGAACATTACAGGCCACCGTTCTCATCTTAGTTGTCGTACGTGACAACTCCCAGTGGGCGTTAGGATGGGACATCAACCTTCTTGCTGCAGTCTACTCTGTAAGTTTGCCCTTTCTTTTTTTCTTTGGAAGAATGAAATGGCTTGTGTTTTTGTTTAGGTTTAGGATTTTAATTCAAGAATTGGAGATTGGGATTTGAAGATATATTACAGTGTATATTAATTATTATAGTCCGGTGCAGAGAGTGGTGACATCAGCTATTGCATAATACGTACAAGGTTTGTGCATGCGGTGGAAAGGACCTGTATTTGCGACAACATTCAGTCCATTGATGATGATAATTGTGGCAGTTATGGGATCTATCATTCTTTCTGAGAACATCTTTTTGGGCAGGTTCATATTTGAATTCTTTTTCCAGCTACTGAAATTGAAACTAAGTTGTTAATAGTTTTCGTAAATATAATGGTTCAAGGCGCTAACTGCACTTATAAACTGAATAATATAGTGTGCTCGCAGGAGTTATGATTGCAATAGGGCTTTACGTTGTTTTGTGGGGAAAAGCGAAGGATAGCATGATATCAACCGATAAAATTAGCTCAGAAGTGCATTCCAATTGTCAATTAATGCACCCTGCAATTGCAAATCAAAATGAGATGGATGACATAGAAGCTACCTCTAATTACTAGCCAATGACTGAGAGACCTCAAGCTCGTCAAGTCTTATGTTTATTTTTATTTATTTATTTATTTATTTGTGTAAATCCTAATCAGTATGACACTACGGCTCAGAAGAATAACTTTACGGCTTCTTTCTTCTCTACATTAAAACACTAGCTTTAATGTGAGCATAGTTGCTTAAAAATCTATAGTTACGCAGTGTCCATGGTTAATAGCGTAAGGGCGTTCTGTCATAGATATTAGGCCATTTAATATCCATTTAGTGTTGTTCATCATGATCAGAGTATTGTTGCATGTGAGAGTGGCAGAAATTTTCAGAAATTGGCGCAACCCTAATTCACGTAGGCATTTTTTTTTTATTCCACATATCAATTGCGAGCCCTCTGGTTCTAGATTTGGAACCATGGCTCTGATACCATTCTGTAGTGCTCTGTTTGTCCGGAAGAGCACTAAATCCTATTTTTAAACAGTAAAGAAAATATTTACTTCGTTTTCCAACTTTCATTAATATTTTGTGCAATAAAGAGATAGTTCAGTTCACCGAAAAATACATGTGCTTTAGCGCTGAAGGTTGTCCCTGGTTCCTACACCTTTTAGCCTTGCCTTTGCCTCGCCCGAGCCTGTAGGAGCCTTAATTCCAACTGGGACAATCCACTCTGCCGACCAGCAAACCTGCTGGCCCTAGGAAACCGACGGGTTTCCTAGCCCCCGAGCCCAAGTACCGATAATCTGGATAGCAACTTCCCTCTCTCTGAGTGTAAATCTGCCACTAGAGTTAACCCCCTCCTCCAGCTATATTCCCTCTCTGCTGCACCACTTTCGTTCTTCCAAAAAAAAAATCTTCCCCGACTGTATTTCTCCCTTCTTACTCTTTGTTATTCTTCTAGAAATTTTACTGATCATTCTTTCCCGAAATCCCCAAAATCCCCCTCCTTATACCTCCTTCCCCACCGCCTTCCTTCTTTCACCGCCTCCTTCCTCCACCGCCTCTTTCATAAATTAATTTAGGTTATTCTATCTTGGGCAGTGTAGTTCCATTTTTTTGTTTGACATGTGTTGTTTTTCTTGAATGGTACGTGTTAATTCATATTATACCCAACTGTCATACATCCCCCCCAATATCATTTATTTAATGTTTTACGCAAATGGTAAAGACGGTAAAATAATTAGTATAAGTTTAATTTAATAAAAGCACTTACTAATAAACATTAATTAACATTAATATGGGGATTAGTATAAGTTTAATTTAATAAAAGTACTTACTAATAATCATTAATTAACATTAATATGGGGATTAGTATAAGTTTAATTTAATAAAATTACTTACTAATAATCATTAATTAACATTAATATGGGGTATTACAAAACTGAGCTTGATGTTAGATAAATATGTGGCATTCCATGGCCTTAGATTTAAGGATGATGATGATGCTTAACCTCTAGTGAGAACTTTGGGTGCTCAAAAAGCTTGCCAAAAATCTTTCCAAACTCACTATAGTCTTGACAAGTTAGTAGGTTATAAAGGTTTATATTGTAGCAAATATTATGAAACTTAGATGTCAACAAATACCAAGACAAGCACAAACAAGTACTATTTAATTAAAAAATAATAATGATATGAAAAAAAAATCTACATGTTGTACACTTGTTACACTTGGATTAATTATGTTAATAGCTCAACTAAATCCAAAATTTGAAATAATATTTAAATACCCATAATTATTCAAATTTGAATTCAGTTAATCTATATAATTCTATATAATTCATGCTTATTTAAATTTCTAAAATATTTGTAGAGCTTATATGGTATTGAGGTATACTGTCACATCCCTGGTTTTGACCCCGTTCGCATGATGTATATAATGTAATTAATCATGGTGAGGAGCTCAAGGCAGAAGCCCCACCATCGATTTGGTTGTGTATGTTTCGGCAATAGGTATAGTTGTCGATGGTATGTCATGCTATTTGGCACATTATAATTCGGCATCATGTAAACACGCACATCAATTAAAACTAAAACCACAACCAGTTACGATAGTGCAACGTTGAATGAAAAGGGCATGGTTCCAAAGGATAAGGGGTGGGGGATGTCAAACCTCGGTTATGGGGGGGAAACCCATGTTTTACCACCTTTGTTTGTTGCCACCTTTCTTGTCTTACCCAACCTCTTCAATGCTTGTTTTGTTAGCTGGGGAGCTATTGCTGAATGGGTGCTGGTGGTTGAGGCAGTTATTGTCTTTGGGAGTGGGGTGGTAGGATTGTCAGTCCCTTGACCACACCCACACTCCACCCACGATTGCATTCACTCTTCTCTCCCATGTTTTCAATCTTCACGACTATGGTCTGTTCATCTTCCTCTTACACCTGGCCTTCACCACCATTGTCATCTTTTTCGTGGTCTGTTTTCATGCTCGCGCGCAGGGTCATGGTCTGTTTATCCTCACGCACAGGAGTTCTGCGTTATTTTCCTCACGCGAGAGGGGAGTCCTGTTTGTTCTCGCGCGCAGGATTTGTCCTGGTTTGGGACTCACGCAAGGCCGTGGTCTGTTCATTTCCCACCACGTTTTTCAGCCGTATGTTCTTCTCACCAACGGGTATGGTCGTGTTGTTTTCCTGCGTTTTTGTTGGTTGTGGCATCTAATTATGTTTTGGGCCACTGTGTATTTGTTGTGAGCCGTTCTCACTGATTTCATTTTGAGATTGTGGTCTCCCCTGCGTTTTGTTGGCTGTGGTGTTCATTTTTGTTTTGGGCCACTGTGGATTTCCAATATGTTGGCTGAGTCTCCCTGTTTTGGGACTGTGGATTGCTGCTATCATTCATTGTGTGTTTGTGGCTACTGGAGTACCCTGGTTTTGGGGTTGCAGTTGAGTTGTTTTGGCCACGTTAGGGCCAAGAACAACTTTGATTTGTCTTGTGGACTTGTGCCATGTTCATCTATTGTTTGGGACTGTCACCTGGTCGTCTTGCCTTCTGCATAGGGCTGTGAAGGGATTGTTTTGGCTGCTGGCATGCAGTGGTTGTCCCTTGGGTTGCGTTGGCTTGGCTAATTTGTTGACATCCTGATAAACCCAACGGTGTTTGCCTACTGATCGTGTCCCTCGGCTATGTGTAAGCCTGTAATTACCCTTATCCTTGGGGGAATCATGCCTAGCTCGGGGGTGGTAGCGTTGCTGAGAGAGTGATGAGCACGCTGGCCTATGGTTGGGTGGAACGTTGCAGTGACGTAGCTGGTTGCGGGCGAGTATTCGTTGAAAGATAAGTGCTGCTGGTTACTTCATCTCTGCAATTATATTGATGTTAAATGAATAATAATGAACATGTGGGATGCTGGAATGGTAGGAATGTATGTGTGTTTTCTTCCGCTGAATGTTTTGTTGAAATATACACCTATGTATGCTTGTATGCTTAGCATTCCTGTTATGCATTGTGTTTAAGCTATCATTTCAGTATTGATTTATCCCTGTTTATGTTCCTGGGGCTGTTTGCCCAGCTGTATGTAGTCTTCGTTGTGTCCTCCTCACCAGTCTGAGGGATGGGGCCATGACAGAATGGTATCAGAGCTCATGGTTGCAACAATGGGCCTCTATGGGCCAAGAAGATGCAGTGACAGAAGCAAAATTTCCTTCTGCCTAGCAGCAATCAGAAAATTTGATGGCAGCAAGTTTCAAAAATTCATCTAAGTGTTTGAATAGTGGTTCATCGGAGCCTAAGCAGAATTGACTTCCGCTATGGCGGAAGAGTTAGCGAAAGGATATCTGATGAGGCATAGCAGCGGAAAGAAATTTTGAAAAATTTGCCTAAGTATTGGGGTAGTCGAAAGAAAAAGCAGTTTCCAGTCCGCCGTTGCGGAAGCCAAAGTAATTTGGCTTCCGATGTGGAAATGCTTCCGACGTCCGCCGTTGCAGAAGAAGAAAGGGTTCCGACGTCCGCCGTTGCGAAAGCCAAAGTCATTTGGCTTCCGATGATGAAGACCGCCGACGTCGGAGCAGTTGGAGAAAGCCGCTAAAATTTGGCTAAGTGTTCCTCCTCGGAACAGTTAACGGAATTAACTTCTACTGTTGCGGAAGAGTGGATGAAATTGACTTCCGACATAGCGGAAGAGTTAGTGGATTAGCATCCGTCGTTGCGGATGGAGAAACGATTGGACACCCGATGGAAAAGTCATCCGATTTCCGGTAGTGCAGAAGAAAAATCGCAGAAATTTTCTAAGGGTCAACGACCGAATCAGAAGAAGAAAGTCTTCGAGCATCCGCCGTTGCGAAATCCAAAGTCAATTGGCTTCCGATGTAAACAGCTACCAATCGGAAGGGAAAATGCTTTCATGTTCCGCCATTGCGGAAGCGAAAGCGGTTTGTGCGCCGCCGTTGCGGAAGCCAAAGTAATTTGGCTTCCGATGTAAAAAGGCTGCCGATGCCGGACAAGACAGTTCATCGATCGGAAGAAAAAGTGTTCTTGCGTCCACTGTTGCGGAAGCGGAAGTGATAAGTCTTCCGATGTAGAAAGACTACCGACAACCGATGTGGTAAAAGAAAGAGAAAAAAAATATTGGTCGCCGGAAGAAGAAAGTGAATGAGCATCCGCCGTTGCGGAAGGGGAAAGCCTTCCGAGAGCCATCGTTGCGGCTGGAGAAAGGACTAACCACCCGAAGCACAAAATCTTCTGACAGCCGATTCAGCGAAGGAATTAGTGATTTGGGCTGCCGAAACGTCGGATCAAAAGTTGGAATGAGACCCGATTCTGCATAGGGAAAATTTGAGTTTTCCATGGGATTTTTCCAACAGATTTTGACTGCTTACCAATGAAATTTTGAGCTATTTTTCAGTGTAATGTCAGGGCTAAAAGGGAGAAAAAGTGGCAGAAATCTTATGCGCCAGATTGTGCAAAAACCAATGTGCGAAAGCCACAAGGGGGCAAGCCCCCTTGACCCCCATCGTCCCTTGAGACAGCCATTCTTGAAAAAATAAAATCCTATGTTTTGGGCAAGTTAGTAAGACCCAAAATTCATGAAAGATGAAGGGTGTAGCGGAAGTGAGTTGGCTGAAGTTGGAACCTAGTCCAAAATGCAGCTGTGTGTAAAAAGCAAAGATTTGGTGAAAAGTCTTCTTTCTTAGAAGTGGTGTGGTTTTTACACTCGAGGTCGGAATGACGCATGTGAATAGGCGTTGGAAAGCTTATCCATCAAGGAACAAGGATAAGTGACCAGAATCTAAGCATGAAGTGGCAAAGTGCTAATGATGGCCGCTGTTATCAAATAGACAAATCTAGACAGTTGCATGCCCAGGGGCAGCAAGGACTATGAAGTCAAGCAGCTGCTGTGTGAAAAATAAATTCCATGAGGAGATGAGGGATTTGAAAGGGAAGTTTTCATTAGACCCTATCTTGCTGATTATAACTACATTTCCTAAGTTTATGCTTGAAATGCATGAGGATATGTATTGCATGCATAGGATATTGCATGTTGGTAAGAATATTGGAAATTATATAATTATAATGAACCACTAATGATAATCATTGCTTTGATGTTGGCATTAGTGGCAAAACCAACGATGACATGGACTCGGATGAATATGTTGCTGATGCTGAGGAATGTGACTAGCAACCCTACGAAGAAAGGGATAAGGCAACAAGTCCATAACAAAAGTTGGTGAGCAAATTCTGCAATCTCCCGCAAAGGACCAACCAAATTGGTCATGGCGAGGGTGTAAGTACGATCCATGCAGGTAAGAGTTTGCTTATGACAATTCCATGGACTGGTAAAGGTAAGAGACCTCATACCATGTGAATATTGGAATGTAGAAAGGTGTCATGCATATATATATGTTGATGATATTGATCATAATAATGCATCATATATGAAGTGGACATGGTTAGGCCATACATGGTATGCTGAATGCATTGAGATGAATGCATGTGATAATATGAATGACTAATGACTGAAATGATGAATTGACGACAATTCAGGAACCATTTCAAAGGTTGTCATGAATGCAAGATAGTCATGATCAATTGGCTGCCAGAAATGCTCTATGGAAGAGCAAGGTGGTATGAATGATACGCTTGTGAAGTAAGGCTATCTGAACATTTCATTTAATTACATGAATGTTGTGACTATACCTTGCAATGTTAATATGATAATGATTGCATGAAGTAAATGAGCTTTGATAATACTGATGTGACTAACAGTTGAAAGTATTGAATTTTATAAATTCTGAAAATGCTTCAGTGACGGTTGTAGCAATGAAAAGGTTATATGCATCCAGACTTACCAAGTGTTTGGTTGATTGAAGCTTATGTTTCAGGTAGATTATTTCGAGCATGGCAGTGAGAGGTAAGACCCTGACCAATGCCAGAATATACCATGAGAAAGAGCTTATTAAATTTGAATCGTGAATTTCAAATTTAAGAAATTGCTGACAACTACTAGTCACTACTGGCTTGCATAAGCTTGTGTTTGGATGTTTGAAGCTTATGTTTCAGGTAGATTATTTTGAGCATGGCAGTGAGAGGTAAGATCCTGACCAATGCCAGAATCTACCATATGATATGCATAATAGGTTGTTGAAATTCGAATTGTGAATTTCGGGTTTGAGAAATTGCTGACAACCACTAGCCACTGTTGGCTTGCATAAGATTGTGTTTGGTTGATTGAAACTCATGTTTCAGGTAGATTATTCGAGCATGGCAGTGAGAGGTAAGACCCTGACCAATGCCAAAATCTACCGTTTATGAGAAGAAGTCTCATGGTTGTGAAAGTAGTTGGCATGCATAATGGATTGTTAAATTTGAATTGTGGATTTCGGATTTAAGAATTGCTAACGACTACTAATCGTTGATTGGCTTGTATGAGATTGTGTCAGGAGGGACGCATGGTAAGTGGGTATTTGTGCTATGTTAGTAAGCATAAATTATAATGGTAATAGTAATGCTGCTTACAAGAGACCCACAATTGAGCAAGTCAATTTCTGTAGTAGATAGAATCGCAAATTCTTATTGAATTTGATTGCTAATGTCATTGCTTGGTTATGGAATGATCAATTGGATTGTGGTATCAGGTAATGATTGACTGTTTGGCTATTTGATGAATGTGTCAGGGGTATGCACTGCAGGAAGACCATGTGTGATGGCCTGCAGAAGCCAAACTTCATGGGAAGGTTTTTCCTTATCTTGGAAATGGGGTTCGGGTGAAACTTCGTTAGACATTTTGAAAATGTCTCATCTGCACTGCATGTTTGGTGATAACATGAGTGAGATGGTGTGCTTTATGTCGGTAAGACATGTGTAAATGTGAAATGTAAAAGGGAGTTGGGATGGCTAACTGAGATACTGTTAACTCAGGGAAGGAGCCTCCATTCCTCCTTAACAAAGGCATACTGCGATGGCAAATGGATAAGTGTTCTGTGACCCTTGCTATGAATATGCATGTTTAATTGTTAAAAAAAAAATAAAAAATTCCACATGCAGAACATGTTTTGGTTTTATTTCCATTATGACCGATTGCTTGAGTATGAATAGGGCCTACATGGCACACACCGGGAAAGAGTGCACACTTTTTCGATGTTGAGTCATGAAAGGGTTGTCGATATTGATTACACTCTAGGGAGTGGACGCACTCCTGGTGTCTCAATACTTGATAGTGAATGATGAGAAATGTGATTACAGTGTTTGAAGCAATAACACTGATGAGTTTGCTTGTATTGCTTGTGTTGCTTGTGTTGACAGGCTAAAGGTAAAGGGTAAAAGGTAAATGGTTGATATAAGTGTATGTTGGTATAAGTGTATTGTTGGTATAAGTGTATGTGTTATTGTTGACATAAGTGTATGTTGGGCTGTGATATGCCTGAGGATTCATAGTAGATCCTAGACCTGGAAATGGTCATGATAAAGTTCCAAGCCCAGTTGACATGAAGATGTACTGGTTGGACATTAATTATTTGATGTTGTGGAGCAGCCGGCGTGCTGACCTAACATCTGAGTCCATAGGCGATCCCAAGGCTTGCAAAGCGAAGCAGGATCCTGTGGGCGAACGAGGAAACACACAATATAGATAAGTATTGGATTATTTTGCTTATAAATATACATGTGTATATGATTTGGTTATGATGTTTTAAACTCTTGCTCTAGAGATAAAGCTAATGAGAATAAACTAAACATGTGAATCTATTCAATGTTTGGATATAGGTATCGCTGGGAGCGAGGACTATGAGAGCATCCTAGAGATGCATGTGGACATGTGACGGTCCTGGAAAGCTCGAAACGAGCGGTAATAAAAAAGGTGCTAGTAAGACGGGGGAGTCCTAGCAGCCGAGACAAACCATGTGGAGAGACTCCATGGTTTAGAGGTCTGGAATAGACCAAAGACACTAAGTGTCATGACCAAGAAGGATTGGTCCAACATTCACGGTGAAGTGAAAGAGGCTGAGAGCATGAAAAGCCACAGTGATGGTGTGGGTTCCAGGATGGAACAAAACAAAGAAGGGAAAATAAAAACTCTTACTGCTCTCTCTTGCCTTTTGATTATATATATATGTGTGTGTGTGTGTGTGTGTGTGTGTGTGTGTTTATGCATTGTGAAAACAAAGGATTGTTGAATGCATGTATGATTGAGAATGAAATGTGTGTATTTTCTCAAGTAAATATGTGAATGCTGGAATAGTTAATTTCCTGCCCAAGAATGGACATGAAGAAGCTCATGTGCCTATGGGGAAGGCATGAAAAATATGAAAGTTTCCTTAATGGAACTTGGGCTATCATGCCAATTGGGTAATTAACTAACTGATTTTGATGCCTATATTATGCTTGGTCTGATAGAATTTCAATGGTGCATTTCACAGGTGAGAAAAGTGAAACCAGGTGGTGCACGTTGATTATGGCAGCAGATCAAAAGTTGTTGGACTTAACTGGAAGTCTCCTTCAAATGATTGCCAAGACCCAAGAGAATCTTGGGGAGATGCTCAAGATACAAAGAAGGTAGAGTGAAATGAATCACCAGATTTTGCAAGACTCTATTGGTTTGCAAAGGGAGGTGAAAATCCTTCTGGGAGCAATCGGCAAAGAAAAAGAAGGTGGATCAGCAATGGGACAATTGTCCAAGCGACCCGATAAAAAACGGTCCAGGCATGAAGACTCAAAGGAAATTGAGCAGGTAAAGATGAAGCAACCAGTGAGATGTTGGAGATGCGGAGGACATCATTTACGCCGGGACTGTCCAATGAGGGAACATGATGAAGGCAGTAGCTGCAAAGTTCCTAGACTTCGGAATCAACTGGAAGCTGAGAACCAGCAGGAGAAGTCCGTGGAAGCCGAAGGGCTTGGTCTTGAACGTTCAAAGTAAATAATTGAACGTGGGACAGATCTGCAAGTTTTGAAATTTTGATGTGCACTGGTATATGTATTGTAAATATGTATGGAACACCGAGGATGGTGTTATTCCAAGGGGGAGGGGAATGTCACATCCCCGATTTTGACCCCGTTCACATGATGTATATAATGTAATTAATCATGGTAAGGAGCTCAAGGCAGAAGCCCCACCATCGATTTGGTTGTGTATGTTTCGGCAATAGGTACAGTTGTCGATGGTATGTCGTGCTATTTGGCACATTATAATTCGGCATCATGTAAACACGCACATCAATTAAAACTAAAACCACAACCAGTTATGACAGTGCAACGTTGAATGAAAAGGGCATGGTTCCAAATGAAAGGGGTGGGGGATGTCAAACCTTGGTTATGGGGGGAAAACCCATGTTTTACCACCTTTGTTTGTTGCCACCTTTCTTGCCTTACCCAACCTCTTCAATGCTTGTTTTGTTAGCTGGGGAGCTATTGCTGAATGGCTGCTGGTGGTTGGGGTAGTTATTGTCTTTGGGAGTGGGGTGGCAGGACTGTCAATCCCTTGACCACACCCACACTCCACCCACGACTGCATTCACTCTTCTCTCCCGCGTTTTCAATCTTCACAACTATGGTCTATTCATCTTCCTCTTACGCCTGGCCTTCACCGCCACTGTCATCTTTTTCGTGGTCTGTTTTCCTGCTCGCGCGCAGGGTCATGGTCTGTTTATCCTCACGCACAGGAGTTCTGCATTATTTTCCTCACGCGAGAGGGGAGTCCTGTTTGTTCTCGCGCGCAGGATTTGTCCTGGTTTGGGACTCACGCAGGGCCGTGGTCTGTTCATTTCCCACCACGCTTTTCAGCTGTATGTTCTTCTCACCAACGGGTATGGTCGTGTTGTTTGCCTGCATTTTTGTTGGTTGTGGCATCCAATTATGTTTTGGGCCACTGTGTATTTGTTGCGAGCCGTGCTCACTAATTTTGTTTTGGGATTGTGGTCTCCCCTGCGTTTTGTTGGCTGTGGTGTTCATTTTCGTTTTGGGCCATTGTGGATTTCCAATTTGTTGGCCGAGTTTCCCCGTTTTAGGACTGTGGATTGCTGCTATCATTCATTGTGTGTTTGTGGCTGCTGGAGTACCCTGGTTTTGGGGTTGCAGTTGAGTTGTTTTGGCCATGTTAGGGCCAAGAACAACTCTGAGTTGTCTTTGGACTTGTGCCATGTTCATCTGTTGTTTGGGACTGTCACCTGGTCGTCTTGCCTTCTGCATAGGGCTGTGAAGGGATTGTTTTGGCTGCTGGCATGCAGTGGTTGTCCCTTGGGTTGCGTTGGCTTGGCTGATTTGTTGATAGCCTGATAAACCCAATGGTGTTTTCCTGCTGATCGTGTCCCTCGGCTATGTGTAAGCCTGTAATTACCCTTATCCTTGGGGGAATCATGCCCAGCTCGAGGGTGGCAGCGTTGCTGAGAGAGTGATGAGCACGCTGGCCTATGGTTGGATGGAACCTTGCAGTGACGTAGCTGGTTGCGGGCGAGTTCTTCGTTGAAAAATAAGTGCTGCTGGTTACTTCATCTCTGCAATTATATTGATGTTAAATGAATAATAATGAACATGTGGGATGCTGGAATGGTATGAATGTATGTGTGTTTGCTTCTGCTTAATGCTTTGATGAAATATACACTTGTGTATGCTTGTATGCTTAGCATTCCTGTTATGCATTGTGTTTAAACTATCATTTCAGTATTGATTTATCCCTGCTTATGTTCATGGGGCTGTTTGCCCAGCTGTATGTGGTCTTCGTCGTGTCCTCCTCGCCGGTCTGAGGGATGGGGACGTGACATATACTCTCTTAATTAATTTATGTACTGCAAAGGCTCTGCTATAAATAAGAAAATAAAATAAAGATTTAGAAATAAAAACTACTAATCTTTCTTTGTCCATCACCAACTCTAGCTTTATACAATTCTGTTAACCTTCTTTCATTTCAGTAAAACAATTTCATAATAACCAAATACAAGAAAAGATAATGTCCATCTTTCATTTCAGTAAAACAATTTCATAATAGCCAAATACAAGAAAAGATAATGTAATGTCCATCACCAACTTGCCAGCTTTATACAATTTTGTTAACCTTCTTTCATTTCAGTAAAATAATTTCATGATAGCGAAATATAAGAAAAGATAATATGAAACAATTTCATGATAGCCATATAGCCAAATATAGAAAATATAATATGAAACAATTTCATGATAGCCACATACGAGAGGAGACTGCATAGTATTAATGATGAATTTGTTTAAATACAACATCCAAGATACATAATTGTACGAGAATCAATTATATTAAAAATTATAGATAACACAAATGCTACGAAAACTCAGAAGTTGGGCGAGACAACTTTAAATCACACAAAGAAACAACTCCACTACTTTAAATGACACAAGAAATAACGACAGAAACATGGCAGCTAATCCTATTCAAATCTCCACGGTTGTTGCAGATAAACCCAGAAAGCCTTCCTTGTCGCCGCCATCACGGTTAACTTCAATCAACCCACCCGTTGAGGGATTAAACAGATAACAGTCGTTCTTCTCAGAGATGAAATTAGATGTGATTACAAAAATCCAGTCGCGCCAATGTGTAGCAGACGTTAAGTAGTGTATACTTTCCGGAAAAGAAGCCACAGTAGTCCAAATGTTGTTATCACTATTATACTTCATCACATGTTCTCCATTGAACGCGTACAAGTCGCGGCCAGAAGCAGAAGCCGCCGCACCACTGCTCCATAAATCGCCGTGGAAACTCCATATACCTTCCAACCTTCTCCACGTTCTCGCAACTGGATTGAAAATTTCTCCACTTCTGTCAAATCTGACTCGACTTAACACCATGAATTTACCTTCTATGAAAACACCGTGGCATCTCTTACCGTGTGGTTGGATCATAGCAGGCAGAATTTCCCACCTGTCTTCCTCCACGTTATAAGTTTCTGGAGCCGCAAGGGGCTTGTGATTCTCATAGACCCCGCCATCCACGTAGACAAGTCCATCGGAAGAAGAGACAAAGCAGGCAAAGAAAGATCGAGGTGTAGGCATGTCAGCTCCGCGGCTCCATTTGGCAGACTGAAAGTCATAAATGTATACACGCTTCATAGTCCTGCTGGACGGGAGGACTCCGGTTATGAGAACCAGCTTCTTTTTCACAGCAACGCACTGAGATCGTATTGATAATCCAAGAAAGTGGGGATCATCAATGGGAGTTAGGCTTTTGCTTATGTCGTTTAAAGGATCATACATCGTTATTACTACCAAATTATCGCCAATGGCCCACTCATGGTGAATGAAGCATATGAACTGCTCGCTGGTCCCAGTTGTCTTTCTGTCTGCGTAGATGCGAGCGCTACTCATCAAAGACTCCCACCTTCGGCACACAGCTTTCAGGTTATGGTGTGATGCATAGGGCACTCCCAGCAAGCACTTTCTAACGAGAACGTCTGGCAGTACTTCCATTGGTATACTTCAAATACACCAACTTTTGACTCAGTTTTACCTAAATCTTTCCACTAAAGGCAGAAATAAACTCAGTCACGAAAAGCAGACATAAATAAACTCAGTCACCAAAGGCAGACATAAACTCAGTTGCTCAGTTGGAAATATGAAGGTGGAGCTAAATATATACTGTGTAGGCATGGGACATCATCCATAACTAACGAATTTTAAGCCGAAAAAAAGGGAAGAAGTGATATGAAAATGGAGTTAAATATATAATATGTAGGCATAGGGCATCATCCATAGATAGCTAATTTTAAGCCTTAAAAAAATCAGTTGTTCATACAAATTTGATTTCTCAATATGTTTATGTAACATGATTGATCTTTCCGGGAGGGAGTGACTTCATTATTTATAAAAATAAAAAAATATATATTATTTAAATATAATTCAAAATTTATTAAAAAGTTTTATTTACCTATTTTAATTATATTAAATGAGATTAATTAATGAAGGTGTTTCTTTTTTTATTAATAAATAAATTTTCAGTTACTTTAGTTTTGATAGAAATATAGCCACTCAAAAAGGAGTTAGTTAATAAGTAGACAAAATTAACATTTTTGACTACTTTTTCCTTTAAAGAAGTAACGTTCTATTTATTTCAAAATTGAGATGATAGTTTCTAAAAATGGACCAAAACACTTAAGCTCAAAGTTTAATGGTCAAAGTTTTCATTAATCAAGTAGAAGTATAACTTAATGTAAAATTCCTATTTAAAATGGGTAAAACCTTTTAATGTAAAATTCCTATTTAAAATGGGTAAAACCTTTAAAAAAAAAAGTTATATGGTCAAAGTTCTCATCAATAAAATGTAACTATACAACTAACATAAATCCATCCTAGGGGCTGATCTATTTAAGCCCCAAGAAGCATCCAATTCAATTTATTGAGGTGTTATTATTTTAATGACATTTTATTTTGATTTACATTTTTATTTTATGAACCAAATATGGATTTTTTTAATTATTATTTTATTTGGTTTTCTTTTTTAATTTTATGAGGTGTGACATAAAAAAAATTAAATACTTTTTATTTTGGTATATAGCCTTTCGTTATCTATAACATGACACATCTCCCCCATACTCGGTGTTAAACACCTCTCTCCATAGTGGTTTATGAGCACCTAGTTACTCTTGATATAAAAAATTCAACTAGAAAGAAGTAAAGCTGGTTAATTGACTCCCATAAAAAAATGAAATTAATAAGCATAATAAAAAATTTACTCTTACAAAAATTAAAATTAATCCATCTAAAACTTAATCTTCAATCTTTTTTTTTTCTTTTTGACCTCTTTTCATTCTTTTGAAGAAAAGACCAAAGTAACTCATTATATGTTAAAAGGTGAAGAATCAAGATTAATGGAGAGGGGATTTATTTATGTATGTGGAAGTCATTTTGATATGGATATCTTCCGCTAATATATACCTTAACTAACTCATTGTATGTTTGTATGTTAAAAGGTGAAGAATCAAGATTAATAGAGAAGGGATTTATTTATGTATGTGAAGTCATTTTGATATGGATATCTTCTGCTAATATATACCTTAAAAGAAAAATCAAAGTCTCAAATCATACATTTGGTGGCTAAGTAATCTTACAATAATAATCATCAGTATTTAAAAACTTAATTTTGTAATTATATTAAATGAGATTAGTTAAAAAAAGGTTTTTTTTTTAATTAATAAAGAAAGTCCTGGTTACTCACTTTTGATCAGATATATGGAGTAAAAAATGAGTTAGTTATTAATAAAGTCACAAAATTAACACTTTTTTACTATTTATAAAAAATAAAAAATATTTAAATAACAAAAAAAATTATTTAAATATAATTCAAACTAGTATTAAAATATTTTATTTATCTTTTTTAATTATATTAAATAATATTAACTATTGGATGTATTTGCTTTTTCCAGTTAATAAAGAAATTTCTAGTACCTTAGTTTTGATAGAAATATAGCCACTGAAAAAAGAGTTAATTAGTAAGTGGACAAAATTAATATTTTTTACTACTTTTTCTTGTAAAGTAGTAAGGTTTTTTCCAAAATTGAGATGATAGTGTTTTAAAATGGACCAAAACTCTTAAGCTCAAAGTTTCATGGTCAAATTTATCATTAATCAAGTGGAAGTATAACTTAATATAAAATTCATGTTTAAAATGGGTTAAGCCCTTTAAAAGAGAAGTTCCATAGTCAAAGTTCTCATTAATCAAATGGAACTATAGACCTA
This sequence comes from Pseudotsuga menziesii, assembly GCA_001517045.1. NCBI lineage: Eukaryota > Viridiplantae > Streptophyta > Pinopsida > Pinales > Pinaceae > Pseudotsuga > Pseudotsuga menziesii. The sequence continues at coordinate 27,530 of LPNX010271880.1, read as the reverse complement.
GCATAGATCCATATTAAAGGCGGATCTATAAGTACCAAGAAGCATCCATTTTCTAGAGGATTTATTTTTTTAATGAGATTCTATTTGGATTTACATTTTTATTTTATAAACACATATGGATTTTTTTAATTATTATTTTTATTTGGTTTTCTTTTTTAATTTTATGAGTTGTGACATAAAAAATAAATAAAATATTTTTTTATTTTTGGTATATAGCCTATGTTCATTACCTATAACGTTACACATATCCCCCATACTGGGTTGTGAGCACCTCTTGAGTTGTAACTAAGTTGTAAGCACACTTTTAAACAAGTAGAGTTTGTTAATTAACTCCCATTAAAAAAAATAATAAACATAATACAAAAAAATTAAATACAAAGTAGAAAGTCTTCTCAAATAACCCATCTCCAATAGCTCCATATTTGCTTTACACATGACCAGAAATACTTACGCTCTTATACCTCCTCCAAGCAACTAGTTCATAGATTTTACCTTCACAACCATCAACTACTTAATAAAAAGCTTACATGAGAAAATGTGCATAATGCACTTCAAAAAATTAAAATTAATCCATTTAAAAATTAATCTTCAATTCTTTTTCTTCAAGCCATTTTGATTTATGGATTGGATTTGCAAGCCATTTTTTTAATCTACAAGCCATCAAATTCTCAAATCATACATGGCTAAGTGACCTTATTGTAATAACTATAATTATTTGAAAACCTTATTCCCTTTTCTTTTGTTTTAATTTTCTTTATTTCATGAAGGCTAAGTAAACTATATAAACACATACATTCAACACGTGTATACTACACTTCTAAGAGTAAAATTATACAACTAATGTAGATGTTATTTCTAGCACTTAAAAAATGGAATCTTTTTTTTTCTCTTCTTATGTTTAATCTCTTACCACTG
>LPNX010271880.1:2663-14868 GCA_001517045.1 Pseudotsuga menziesii | reverse complement strand
AAGTTAGAAAAAAGTAGATTTTTATAATAAAAAAATAGTGATATGATCTGTAAGGAGTTGGTTCAATCTATTAAACCAAAAATAATAATTTTTTAGAAAGATTTGATTAATTATGGAAAGTACCGAAGCTGATAGTAAGGGATAAACATGTCAAAATTAAAGACTTGGAAAATAGAATCATTACATTAAGTGCAAATTAAGCAAGTGATGGTGCTCGTCCTACAAATATTTTGAAAGAAAATTAGAATGAGATAACTCATATTAGAAATCAACTGAATCTCCCAATAATCCAGCTAGTTCAGACCCATGAACTAAGGAAAGACCAAGAAGAGGGTGAAAATATATGTGCAAACATGTTACAGTTTAAAAAACTAGTTGAGGATAGAAATGATGAGATTAATGAACTTGGGTGGAATATTTCCTTATTGAAGATGTAAAATAACTCAATATCCACATAATAGGTAAATGAATGTGTCAACTCTAATGTAAAATAAGTAGAACCATCAACAAAGGGTGTGTTAATCCAAAAAATCCCTCACTCAGCTCTACATGGCTTACACCACCCAAGGACACCCATGCACGACCCTCATTTCACCTTGTTGGACCCCCACACCCTCAAAAAGGCTTAAGAATGAGCAAAAGGGCTTAAAATTCCCTAAAAAGAGCCAAAATAGCTCTCATAGGGGCTAAAGCCTCCAAAAGGGGGCAAAAACCCCTCAAAGGAGCTTAAAACCCCAAAAGGAGCTAAAGATAGGGAGGAAGGAGCTAAAAGCCCAAAAATGAGGCTAAAGCCCCATCCAGGGGCTTAAACCCTAAAAAAGACCAAAAAAGCTATAAATAGAGGGGTGGGGGTCACTCTCAAATCATTCCTTTCTTCAATATTGTTATGCTGCCCGAGTGAGTGCCTTGAGACCATTTGTCTCTCAAGCCATTCACCCTCCCTCTCCTCCATTCCTCCATTGAGCCATAGATCCCCCATTCTCAAGAGAGGTGCTTCTCCAAGCTAGGGAATGTTGGCCCATTTCCACCAAAAGAAGGGATAATTTCTGTTTTCTTTTGTTCGTTTTAGTTTTTCTAACCTATCTTTGCTTACAGGTTTCATGGCCTAACATGTTCTTACAGGTCTCCATTGTTTGTTTGCAGTTTTTCTAACAAGTTGTGTGTAGGGTATTGGATCTAAACCCATAACCTCGTGTGCAGAGGGGTTTCCATTTCTTTATTTCTTGTTCTCTTTGCTTCAGTTTCATTTCAGCTTCATTTTTCTTACATTACCATTAGGAACCCTATCCTTTCATCCTATAGATGGAAGGTAGCCATTCCTGCCCTGTAGTAAGGGAGAAATCCCTACTACCGAACTGGAAACCATACCAGGTCAATCCAAAAGGATCCCTGGGTTTATTTTTCAAAGTTTTAGTTTTTAGTTCTGTTCTTTGCCCAAGTTTAATTTTTTGTTATAATCTAGCTTAGATTCATGTTTATTTACATTTCCAATTACTGTCAAGCCTCCTCAAGGAAAATCTGAGTCCATTTGGCCACAGTACAGGTTACTGTCGGCCGGATCTGACTCAGGGTCAAAAACATTTCAGTTTCTGGAGTAGGTTGCTCTTATCAGAACTAGAGAGGGGACCAGGTTGCTCATTCTGGCCTCACAGGTGCGACCAAGTCACTTATTTAGCCCCAAAAGGTGTGACCCCTTCCAAAAGTCATCCCACTTATGTCTGCAAATTCTGAGCGACCCCCTCACCTATTTCTAGAAACATTTGGCAACCCCCATGCCACATTTGACCCGAAAAGAGCGACCTGTCACTCAGAGTTTGATTTTTTTTTAAATTAAGAACTGTTAGTGCGGCTCAGCTGCCTCTATCCATCCAAACTATTTTTATTTGTGTTTCTGTTTCTGTTTCTGTTCATTTCATTTACAGAAAAAATATTGATTAAATCAAAGTGTAAATCAATGCTTAATGGGTTAATGAACATAGTTTGATTAAAATTTACCTAAAATCAACATCTTGCCTAGCCCTTCCTCCTTTACCTAGTCATCACCCTTTGGGGTATTCTAGGATAAGATGAAGGGTGAAACTCATATAGTAATAGGAACTTTACCTATTAATTTTCGAAGCCACTAAAAACGGGTGACTTGGAAGGTGTTGACCAACCTTGCATCCAGAGGGTGACCTGTGGATCTACAGATGGGCTTAGTCCCATTGTGTTGAGAGAATAGCACCCTCTCCTAGTTGAAGAGAAATATAGGTGCAAGGTAGTCACCTAATCAGGCTATCATAGTTCAAGATCACAAATGGTACAAGTCCAAAATATTATGATTACTATTTACTGCTTTCATTCACAATATTATGAACTCTATAGAATATTCATAAACCATTTAAGCAGCCACCAGATATAATAGAAAAACAAAAGACATACACACCATACCATATAAATCAACCCAACTTAGTTCATGACACTGAGTGAGCCAGTAAAATTTACAATTTACACTAAGTTAAACATCTGCAGTCTTTGAGGACATAAGTCCCTGACTTCTGTAACCATGGGAAGTGCTTGGGCTCACCCCAGAAACTCATTGTGAGGAGTACCACGAGAACCCCAAAGTAGTTGGTCGCTAAGAGGAATTGCCAAGAGAAAAGGGCAGTGACCCCCACCGATTGAGTAGCACTCCGGTGAGGAAAAATCCAAGCGCTATCTTCTGGCAGTCTTGGTGGCCGAGTGACCACCTATAGCCAATAGGAAGCCATTGAAACCGGGGTCCAAAAATCATTACCACCATTTTGACATACAAATTTGACATGATTGATCCCTCATGCTCTTCCTCACACCTAAGAGGTGAACCACCACAGTTCGGGTCAATAAATGGACATCGTTGAGACCATTCTTGATGACCTTCCACACCATTAGAAGGCCACATAGCCTCTGATTCAGATTCAGACCCATATTAGTGTGAACCAGATCTGCACAATGCACCATCAAGCTCCATGGATGGTGCAAACCCGAATCCATTTTTCGGCGTAGTAATTGCTAGTGGACCCATGTCCACACCACAAACCACTACCAACACCCCTGCAAGTGGCCCTAGCATGGTCATGCAAACCGTCATAAGCCAGCTACCACCACCCATATTGACCAGTTAAGTTGTCCCACCTGCAACACATGGGGGTAGTATGCCTTCAACCCACACTGTCCCACTTGGGATACATGGGGGCAATGGCCCTTCCACCTACACTACCCCTCCTACCACACTTGGGGGCACTGGCCCATCCACAATGGTGCCACAAGTACCCCCAGCTATGCAGGTGCATCATGTACCTGGAAACCCCACCACCATGGCTGCCCCATCTCAAATCAACCTGGGGTCAAACCTTCCTTTCATGGCATGTCTCAACTTGCCTAACTTGGCTCGGTTAACAAATGACACTATCCACCATCAAAAATTTTGTCTTCCCGTGCCCAAAATTCCCTCACACATTCCCAAGTTTGAAGGGAAGGCAGGGGAGTTCCCCCAAAACCATATCATGAAATTTCATCTATGGTGTTCATCAAACAACATTGTAGATGATCCGGTCAGGCTAAGGCTATTCCAATGCATCCTCACAGGTGCTACAGCCAAGTGGTACATTGAGCTACCACAAGCCAAGTACCCGAATTTCAACTCCCTGGCTTTCATGTTCCTGCAATATTTCCAACTCCCCATCAGATATGACCAAGGGGTGGATATCTTGTTATCTTTCCACCAGAATACTACGACCCACATAACTGACCACATCCATGAGTGGCAACGATGCCCTAGTTTGTGTAAGATCCAACTTGATGATCGGATCTTCCTAGATTGGTTCCTTAAAACCTTGCTCCCACCTATAGAAAAGGACATCGCATTCAAACGTACCCAATCTGAAGAGGAGGCCATCTTGAAAGCCTAGCAGTTTGATCTGATCTATGCACAGTCTGGATACCTTTACACCGTCATTCCAGATGCTCCTTGGGAAGGCACCTCCTACCAGGATGTACCGGGGGCATCCCATGCTGCAGATGGCATCATAGGTTTTGTCTCTCACCAACCGTAGCACCGTCCGACACCACCTACAATACTGCCACAACCAAGCAACACCCTTAGTGTTGCTTACCAAAACCAAAATCTGGACTATACAAGAATGATGTCCTAGTTTGGAGCCACAACTTCTTATGCACAACCTGCGCCACCATAGCAGACCCAGGCATTAGCTTGGCCGACACAGAAATACACAGGACAAATTCCCACATTTGTGGCACCCACACCTACCCAAGTATACTATGCACCACCATTGCAAGCTGTTCAAGCCACCGCCCCTACTCCACCTGCTCCATTGGGACTAGTGTTTTCATAAAAAAACTATCCCAACCAGCCAGCCCCCAATAACCAACAAGGACAAGCCAGGAACAACCGACCCCAGAACCAAGGCAACAATCAACCGCAAGGAGGCAATCAACAACCAAACTCTCCCAACAATGTTGCGATGAACCAGCCATCCCAAAATCCTCAATGACCAAATGCACCAAGACGCAATGCTCCATTATGAAAAAACCAACCATGCACATTATGTGAGGTCTACAGGAATTACACATTCAAGTGTCCCTTCATGGGTCGTGCTAAACAAGCCATTAGAAACGAGGTTCAACATGCCACCAATACAATGGACCAAGCCCAACCCAACCTGAAACCACAAGGACCTCCCCCTATGGTGCTCCAAAACTCATTACTAGTCGAAGGATTGGTGGCAACTGCACCCCCTCCCCAACCCAATCCCAACGCTTTGGGGGCACCTCCCACGACAGAAACAAGTGTCCACCACCTACTAGCTATGACCACTAAAGAGGTCAATCTGCAAACCCGACGAAATCAGTATGGAAACAACACTGAACCCGCTGACACATTAGTGACATCTACATATAAAACAATCAATGTACCTCTTCAATTACCCCCTTTCCTGTGCCTCCCCATACGTCGGGTTGCCAATAATGCCACGGCTAGAGCTGCTGTCAACTACAACATCATGGATGATTTGGCCCAAACACCTACCGCCATGTCTGCTCTTGAGGTACTCAAAACTTTCCCAATGTAGCAGAAATCCTTACTAGCCACCCTTGGGGCCGTAGACCCCTTTGAATCCAAGTTGATTACATTCGACACAGAAAAGGGAGAACCGTGAATGCCATCAACCATTGCCTTTCAAATCCCTATGTTTATTTGAATTTTGGTCGTGCACCAGTGCATAGTGGATGAGGGGGCATCCACATGTGTTATGTCTACCCTAGTCTGGCAGAAACTTGGATCCCCGATTCTGCAACCATCCTCCACAACTCTACGGGCTTATGATGGCCACCCCACTAAAGCCCAAGGAATCCTCCCCCATGTCCCCATCATATTAGCTGGGAAGACAGTTCTGATTGACATAGAGGTTGTCAATGCTCAATTGGACTATAACCTTCTCCTCAGAAGAAGTTATATGTATGCCATGAGAGCCATAGCATCAATTGTCTTCCATCTCATGATGTTCCCCCATGAAGGGAAAATCGTGATGGTTGACCAACTGACTTATCACGATCTACAAGGGCTAATGGCACCTGCCAACGTTATCCCTACGATCAACACCATTGATCCGCAAGGACTAACCACACATGCCAATGTTATCCCTGTAGTCAACACCATGGTTGAAAACATACCAGCCTCCCCATTGTTGAATGTGGGCCCTAGGTTGTTTGTCAATACCACCATGACAGCTCCTTTCCCCTTAGTGTCACCATTGTCGACACCAAATGAGACTATGGACTTGTGCATGCTCTCATCCAGCACTGCTGCACCCAAACAACAACCATAGTCGTAGCCCCAACCACAACACTGTCCGCAACCACAACATCAAGAACAGACATAATATCATCCACAGCTACAACCACAACCTCATCCCCACATACAACCATTAGGGAGTTATCTGGGCTCCTCCCCAGTACACACAATTCCCTTCCTCTTTTCCCCACCTAGTGTCATGAGCAAGCCAATAATGGCCACCTTAAACTTACCCAAATTTACATTGGGAATTCCCGTATGGTATCTTGATCCACCGGCTCAACCACCAATGCCCCAAGTAGTCTTAACCCCCATACAACCCATTGCGGTGGAGTCTCATCCTCCACCCAGCCAGCAAAAACCAACCACCGCACCTGGACCCACACTGCCCCACCCAAAAAGGGCAAGGGGAAACAATACAAAAGCTACCACTGAACCTCAACAGATCCTGCCTTGTGCCGTTTGCGAAGAACAAGGCCATCCAACTCAAAACTTCCCTAAGATTCCCATAATCCATGTGCATTTGGATGCCATGGATACAATGGAAAATCTCCCCATGGTTAAACTTCCAAGCGGACCAATCATGAGAAATAAGTCATTGAGAACAAACCATGCTTGTGCCCTTTGAGGATTGTATGGACACTATTCTCATCATTGCTAAGACTTATCTGAGTTTCAAATGGCTCACCCTGATCAAAGAAGTTCACCCCCACCACCTTCTTCGGACACCATGTCCATTTACATGATGTCCAGTTCTACCGACCCTCAGTGTCTCCACCACTAATGACGATCCATCAGACCTGTCTCTTTGTTGCTTCTGCAATGATGAGGAGATACTTGAAGCCTTAACCGCCACAGAATACCCATGGGATGACATGCACCATCCACAGCTGTAGCACCAACCACAGTTGCAGCTCCATATGCAGCCACAATCCCAACAACATTCGCAACCTTAGTTGCAACCTAAACCTCAGTTACCAGGGAAATAGTGGGGTTCATTCCCACTCAACATGATCCTTTTCCTTTTCCTACCATTCAGGATCGTGAGGAAGTATGTCTTGGCAACCCGTAATTTACAGGATTTGACACTAGGAGTTCCTGCGTGGTACCTTGAACCACCTACCCTACCTCTGAGGCCCCAATATGTGTTGACTCATGTCCATCTAATTGAGATGATGTTGCACCTACCTCCGGGTCCATCAAAGACTCCTCCCATCTCAAGGCATGCCCCTCTTTCTCCAACAGACACTGCGGGCAGGGACACCAAAACCACAACCAATAGCATTTACATAATCGCTAGCACTAGTCGCCTTTTCATCTCATCGGTCATGGAAGATCCACCTGATCTACCCCGACACCACTTACCCGATGACAAGGAGATCTATAAGACCACCTTCAATTTTACCCCATTCCCTTTAAACCATAGTGTGGAATCGGTTATTTCCATAAAAGACCAGATTTTGTCACCCCACCTTGCCAATGACCTTCGTCTCGGCAAGGGGGAATACCTCTTCATTAACTCAGATGATCGACTCTTGAAGAAGCATTGTAATGGGCTCTACCTCAAGAGAGTTTATGCCTGATACCACCACTATGAGTCCCTTATAGCGTAGTTTTTTCCCTTTTTTTTTGCAATGTTCTTACCACAAATGAAAGACCCCCATTTGGGGGCAGCACCATTAGCTACTAATTCAGAGTCACTCGGAGCTTGTTCAAGACACCTCTCACACCTCTGGGCTCAAATTTTTGTCTTCTATCTCCTTATGAGACCATCGTCTCATGTTTAACAAACAAATTTTGGGACCACTTCCCAGAAGTTACCTCAATTTTCGAGTTACATCATGGTGATGCAAGTGTCTACAGACCTGTACTTGCATCATGCTTGCCTATCACTACTCATGTGGGGTCTTGGACCACCACCCATAAGGAACATCATTTTTATTTTAACACATAACTGTCTACTTCGTCCACCGCACCTTATGCAGGTCCCCAGTCCACTGCCCAAAGGACGGTTCATTTATTTTGCATGCATTTGGCATATAATTGCCTCCAGACTTGCACTCACATCACATGTATTCAGGTCCATCCACCACAATTCACACACTACTCTTCTGACCTCTATCTGAGAGACACCTCAGTTTGTGTGCCTCTGTCACACTGACTTGCATGCCTCTGCCGTGATCTATCCTGTGCATGTATTGCTATGTTTAAGAGCCACCTGCTCCATCCATACTGCACATCTGACCTTTGGACCACTTTCCACCGTCCTGACATGGGGCACCACTTGTGCCACAGCAATCGACTGACCATACTAGAGTTTCTTTTAAGCTCTTTTCTAACTCCTAAAAGAATGAAAAGATGGCCGAGCATAGCTGCTTCCTTTCCCACACGTTAAAGTATAGGAAAGGGCATCTACATCATCTAGTTTATCTCCTTTTGCGTACTATGTAGACCATCAAATGAAAAGGGCCACCTTGGCACATTCAAACCAAGACCATTCCCCTCTACATACTTTTATGCTTTTTTGGGCAGAAGGGTCAAACTTTACGAAAAATCTCACCATGGGTTATCGTTAAGCTCTTTTCCAGCCTTCTCATCAAGAAAATATTGTTGAGCAAACTTGGTTTCGTTCATGCTCGTAAAAGTATCTAAATGACTGTCCAATCAGTATAGGTTTAACCTTTTCTGGACTGACTGGACTACCAATGGTAAAGAAGTCTCCCATCCCCTAAAAGGATGGGTGAGCTCTCCTATGTATACTTTTATCATTTTTTGAGCACAGGAGACTAGCAACGAAAAATATCCCCCACTGGAGTCTTCTTCATGCTTTCAGACTCTCTAAAATTGACAGTACCATCAAGCATTTACTTTCTCGGGCTCACAAAAAATCCATGAGATCGTACCAGAACAGTGTCTTTAGACACCACTTCACAGAAAATAGTTTGGAAGCATTCCCACTTTGGGTCACCTTTTTTCAGAGTACTCTGTAATGTGTCTTCCTTGGATCCCATCAATATAAAAATTTTCTACCTCCCCCAAGTATTTCCCAACTGCAGTGACATTCCCGGTATTACAGCTATGATCCCATTCCCATGAGTCAGTTTCATTTGCTTCCTGGATCCCCCTACCATCATACTTTGAACAAAGGAAGTTTCAGTCTATTACACTCCCCCTGCCCCTGTTCAACATTTTCCCTCCCCCCCCCCCCCCCCCATTCAGTGGGTTAGTCCGCAGATTGCCTCACATTTTTCGATTATCTCCCTTGTGCTTCTGGTTAAAGAAACATCATTGCCTTGACTAGGGGCAGGTCTCCCTCTGTCAATGACATCACACATATTCCAGAGGATAGAAACAAAGGTCCCCGTATCTTGGTTTCATTAACCTCATTAATGAGTTCCTTGGACCACTTGAGAGGAGTCCTTAGTGCCTCTTAGGATGGTTGTTTCTCACGTGCTCAAATCTAACTACATCATTGCACCGTTGAGATTCGTACAGGGTATTGGTCCGTATAGTATTTGGTCAAAGACCCTGGATGTCACCTAACTCTAGCACATTGATGAGTCTACTCAAGGGACCTAAACAGGTTCATGTCCCTTATGATTTATGGGTTGCGTTGGAGACAGTTTTCAGAAGCCCCGGCAGTGCTTCTATATATATTTATGATTGATTTAGCATACTTGTACCACAGACACTTTGACTCTCCATCAATGAGTCCATACAGCTATGTACCATTTTAGATCCAACAGGATATTAGTCACGAAGATATAGCATTCCATGAGAATGCAATGGGCCCAATAAAGCAGTTCTTCAGATCGGTATTGTATTTAGCCTCTCAGTGAGGCAACCACTATGTATCATCAGTTGTATATGATCGACTCTTGTATTATAGAGCATAGATCACATTATTCTTTTGACATTGTTACAAGCATGGGGATTCTTGCCTTGTCCATATACATGTCACACATTATTTGTATCTCACCCATTGATGGGAACCATATTAATACAAAAACCAAAATCCACCATGCCCCAGCCTAGGAAGCATCACCTCTCCATAGAAAATCCTATGATGTGCGTCGGCCATATGATGAGCTCCTGCCCTCACACATTAGGGGGAAATTTGTTAACCCAAAAAATACCTCAATCAGCTCTACATGGCCTACACCACCCAAGGACACCCATGCATGACCCTCATTTCACCCCGTTGGACCCCCACAGCCTCAAAAAGGCTTAAGAATGAGCAAAAGGGCTTAAGATCCCCTAAAAATAGCCAAAATAGCTCTCATAGAGGCTAAGTCCTCCAAAAATGGGCCAAACCCCCTCAAAGGAGCTTAAAACCCCAAAAGGAGCTAAATATAGGGTAGAAGGAGCTAAAAGTGAAAAAAGGGGCTAAATCCCCAACTAGGGGCTTAAAACCCTAAAAAACCCCCCAAAAATATAAATAGAGGGGTGGGGGTCACTCTCAAATCATTACTTCCTTTCATACTGTTATGCTGCCCAAGTGAGTGCCTTGAGACCATTTGTCTCTCAAGCCATTCACCCTCCCTCTCCTCCATTCCTCCATTGAGCCATAGCTCCCCCATTCTCAAGAGAGGTGCTTCTCCAAGCTAGGGCATGGTGGCCCATTTCCACCAAAAGAAGGTATAATTTATGTGTTCTTTTGTTTGTTTTAGTTTTTCTAACCTATCTTTACTTGCAGGTTTCATGGCCTAGCATGTTCTTGCAGGTCTCCATTGTTTGTTTGAAGGTTTTATAACAAGTTGTATGCAGGGTATTGGATCTAAACCCATAACCTTGTGTGTGGAGGGGTTTGCATTTCTTTCTTTCCTGTTCTCTTTGCTTTAGTTTCATTTTAGTTTCGTTTTTCTTGCATTACCATCAGGAACCCTATCCTTCCGTCCTATAGATGGAGGGTAGCCATTTCTGCCCTGTAGTAAGGGAGAAATCCCTACTACAAGGCGTATAAGATGTTACAAGCAAGCTTGAAAAGATGAACGTTGAAAAGGAAATCATAGATGTCATGGATGAAGACACCCATACTTACTAAACCAAATCAACAACCAGTACAAGACTAGGTTGAGAAATATGACAAAATCAAAGAGTTACGGGATGAAATATTCCAAAAGGATGAAATAATTGTAGAGATAGAGGAAAAAGTAGTAGAGAAAGAAGATAACATCCATGATTAAAAAAGGATATTGTTGAATTGAAGAGTAAAGTCACTAAGCTAAAAGTGGATGTCGAAGGGGAGTATATGATAAGAATAACAAAAAATTCTTTGTGGGAGAAGATAACCCAATTTTGTATGGATGTCTAGGAACAATGTGAGCTAATTCAAGAAGAATTAGAGATATACAAGTCAGTTAGAGAAGAAGTGAAAGCAGTGGAAATATACTTGGGAGTCTATATAAATATCATATTTTATACCATGAAGAAATTAAGGCTTGATAATATGTGTAAGAATAGGATAAATATCTATATACAAAGACAAATCATTCTAGCTCATAAACAAGACTTACTAAGATAGGATAAACCCCCATAGGTGACTAAAACACTTTCCAAATCAGTCAAGGAGCTCACAAATTGGCTAAAGAATGAGAAAGTTGTCATGAGTGATGGAAAAAAATGCTAATCATGGAATATGGAGAGAAACTGATGGAGGATAGTTCGGACACAAAATATAGCAATTTCCTAGTTGATTAGCTTTACCTTATCCATTGTAAAACATGAATAAAGCAGTATAAAGACAAAATCTACATGAAGGCACGGTTACTAATCTGGGCAGTCAATAAAGTGGGTAGTATCTAACCAAAATCAGTATAAATGCGCTCTTGGGGTATATATGGAAAGTATTTACCAAGTGGTTAAAGTGGATGCCAACTACCTAGGCTAGTTGATAGGAAATTAACCATAAATGATTAATTATTGTTATCTTAATTATTGAGTGGGTTTATAATATTCTAAAACACCCCCTTAAGTCTAAATTTATGATGGGATATCTGAAATAATTAGAAATACAGATGTATATAGGGCCTAAAAACAAGGATATGGTCACCCTTTACAATTATTTTTATCTAGAAAAGTGAGGTAAGAGGAACAACCACTTGGTGAAAATCCTTAAAAGGTTTGGGGGGGTGGTAAGGGGTTATAGGTATACATGGAGACAGAGTGTTAAGGGGTTAGAGGTAGATACTAATGGGGGTGTTAAGATATTGGGTGTAAGTGGAGAAAAGGGGAAAGTGAGTGAGACAATGTTTTAGTAAGTGGGGATATATAGAGGAGGAATAGGGGGTGTTAGAGGCTAGGAGAGGAGGATAGGTGGTTAGGAAGAGTTGGGTTGGGAGAGGGCGGGATAGTATGGGTTAGCAGGAACATTGA
>LPNX010271842.1:4771-55680 GCA_001517045.1 Pseudotsuga menziesii | reverse complement strand
AATTCCCTGCCCCATCCAGCCTATCCTCCAATCTAAGTCCTGTAGCCATCCCAACAACAACTCAACAAAGTGCTGTTCACTTAATAGAAGTAAAATAACAAAAAATTCTGAATGCTGCAATTTTCTGTGTGTCTACAAAAATCACTGTTTCTTCCCCCTTTGCTCTGATACCATGTTGAAAAACTGAGTTTAACTGCTTGCTGGTTTAATGAACAATTTTGTGTGTTTCACTTCAGCCGGTTTGCATAGGCTTGAAGCTACTTATAAAAAATTTTCTGAACAATTTAAACACGCAGAAAAAACACTAACAGGCTGAAAACAAATGCATGCACACCATAAAAATTTACTCAGATATTTTTGGCTAATCAGCCCTGGAAAAACCCCCACGGGGAAAACCAGTCAGAGAGGAGAGATTTTAATTAATTCTTCAGCAAGTACAGGACAGAAAAAATAGTGAAAAAAAATCAACTTATCTCCACCGGCAAACTTCTTCACAAAGTCTGGAACTGCCCTTCTTCTTTTCCTGAACCAAATTAATGCATCAGTACGGCACCAAACAGGCCGTACACTTCCTAGGAAATCGTGCCAATAAATACACAGACAGTACCAGCAAACCGGCCGTACCTTTTCCTCGATTTCTGTGCAATTAAATGAGCAGTCCGTACAGCAATAAATAAGCTGTCCCTTCCTCGAAATCTGTGCAGTTATTAAATGCAATGTACAGCAGCAAATAACAGGCCGTACATCCCTCGAAATCTGTGCCAATTAATGCACCGTACACCAGAGACCAACAGGCCGTACACCCCACGAACTGTGCAATAAATAAGGAAGCCGTACAGCAGGAAAAACAATCAGGCCGTACTCTTCTCAGGAAAGATAATAAATGCAGTCTTCACTTCCTTGGTCACTGAAATCTCTTCAGCAATCAAACTGGAAAATCGTGGCCTCCTCAAGCAAACTCGACCTCCTTCAGCAAGCTCCTCTCTCTTCTCTGAAAAAAAAATGAACAAGTGAATGTCCTTTTGCCTCCCTCATGCTTTTTGTTTGCCCTAGGTGAGTTTCTTAATCCAATGGTGGAGAAAGAATCAAATCAATGGCTGAGATTGATTGAGAGTGAAAATCCCTTTTATTTATTTCCCATAAATAAAATCACTCACCCACTTAAATTTATCAAAAAGTGACTTTATTGTCATAAAGTCTCATTAAGTGACATTTAATGTGAGGGTCACCTTTTTCCCTCTTAAAGTGACTTTAGGCAAAATTAAAGTCACCTAGGGAACATCTGCCTAGGTACAAAAATCAACACCAGCAAGACAAGGACATGACACATGTGGAAGCACCTTCGTCAACAACTGACCTTCCAATGGTTTTTCCACCATGGATGAAATCTATTTACAAAGCCACATGATACGGCAGGTGAATTTTGACATCAGACAAATTAAACTTTGCCGCAAGGCTCGATGAATACATACTACCTAAGGCTGCTATGAGTGCATTCGTTGGGTGGGACAACTCTGTAGCACCTCCAAAGCTAACATTGCACAATGGGTTTGGGATAAATATTGAACTACAGATTAATTGGATGTAGCCATAGCATTAGGATTGTGCAATTCTTTCTTGAAGACACCTTTTGGTATCTTAGGCATAGGTTTGACATGTTTTTCAATTGTGAGAGGGTTAGAAGTTTCACTTATAGACTTACCCTTCTTAGGAGCCTCTGTCTCATAGTTCTTGTTTCTAGTCTGGAGTAATGTCTCGGATCAAACCATGTAGATATAATTTTAGTCAAGGACATTAGCAGTGCCCCCTGCTACGTTAGAAACTGAAGCTGCATTCTGTCCTTGGGGAAATGGATGCTTTAGGACAACTGGTTGTTTATTTTTTAGTAGCTTCTGAGATTGATCTATAATATGGAATTGATGGTTTAGGTGATATTCTTTGCACAACTTACAGGGAAATTTCACCTTCTTCTTTTGTTCCCCCCCCCCATCAACATTATTTGTGGGTTTTGGCTTGTTTTGATTTCCCTCACCTTTCTTCCTCTTTTTCTTTTTCCCACCGGGCTGTTGATTTCCCTTTTGGGAGGATTGAGAAAAAATGTTTGCGTTTTGGGATGAGGGGGAAGCCTTTACTTTCTCCACTATAGACTGTTTAACATAAAACTTATGGAGTTGTTTTTCCAAAGACTCTACAATGAGATATTTAACTGAACCAACTACACCATCAGCATGGGAACCAGGATTAGGTTTCTCGGCACTATGTGTTGGTCGTGGTGCATCAGGGATGATTTCATATAGAATACCAGATTGAGAGTATATGAAATCTAACTGTTGGGTCCTGAGGATAGCCTCTTCCTCATTAGTTACTCCCGAAGTGGATAAATCCTTAGATATATATGACAATAAGGATTTAAGGAACCATTCTAACAAAAACCCAGGAGGGATAGTGGCCTTAATTAAGAAAGTCTTCCGCCTTCGCCACTCTTGGATATGATATAAAATGGGAGTGGCTTTGTCCTGCCGAAAGGTGGACAATAATTCTGTGTCTGCATAATACCGGAAATGGTTAAGGAACACATTAGCTAATCCCCAAAAACTATCAAACACGGTAGAGGGCAATTCAATGTACCACTTTGATGCGACATTAGTCATATTTCTTTGGAACAATCTCAACCGAATGATGACATCGTTCAGTGAGTTGGAATAGCACCACAAGTGAAAGGTGGTGATACGAGCCCCTAGGTCTTCACCAAATTTTCCTTCAAATTTTGGAATATCAAAGGTTAACTTGGTAGCGATAGGTGGCCAGGTGGCATCATGTTTCACCAGGTCATTCATTAACTTAGACAAATCTGGAAAGTTTAAAGTTTCTAAGAAAGGAAGTTTGGGACTAACCGGATTCTGAAAAGTATGATCTTGGGAAGTAGAAGGACTTTCCCCCTAGTTCCCAAATGTAAAGACGGGGTTGCCCCTAGCTATCGGTTGCAAAGTAGTTGGACTAGTTTGAAAAGGATTCCACCCATAAGCCAGTGGATTATTCATGTGTGGCGCAGTGCATGTGGTTTGAGCTGCTCTACTTGAAATAGGAGTCAGGAAAACATGAGCAGGTTTCCCTCCGCTAAAAAGCGAGAAGGGAGAGATCATGAAAGGAGTCAAAACTGACATTTGGAAACCTTGACCATAAGAGTTAGTATTTCCAAAATACACCCACACATATGCAAGTGTAGGGCCTACATATGGAGTGGATGGGGGAATGTGCCTCGCATTCCATGGGAAACCCTTGAAAAATGAAGAGGATCCAACATGACCACTCTGAGCAGTGTATGCAAAATAGGGTGAAGCAGAAGGCGCACTGGGAATCCCAGTGACCACCCCACTAGAAGTGTTTAATACATTTTTGGAATCCTGTGGTTGAACCACCCGACTAGCTGGAGTTAAGGGAGTAGCAGGTATATTTGTTCTAGGAGTACCAATCGGGGGAGGTGGCAATCTTTCAGCTGGAACAACTGAGATGGGGGTAGATGGACTCTCTCCTGCACTAGCCATAAGTCTTCTCACATGAACACCAATCACAGGTGAATTAAATGGACGAACTTGGACGATCATAGGATCATTTAAGTCAGTAAGAGGTGAATTAAAGTTTTTTTCAAACTCGTCATCCTGCAAGTCTTCTATCTCTACTATGGTTGTATCAACCTGGTTTGTCCTAAGTTTTGGTTCACCTGGAACTTCACTACTTCCTACCGGTTCAAAATAATCGTCTGTGTCTAATCTCTACCTTTGAGGGGGCAGTGGATGCTCAACTATAGTAAACAGAGGAAGGTTTTGCAACCTTCTTGAACTTCTGAGAGGTTGGTATTCCATGATTGAAAATGGACTCTTCACACACCCTAAGGTTGACTAAACACAAACAAACCACACAACAATCACTACAAAATTTCCTAAACCCAAAACATACGCAAAGGGTATAAGATATTCTTTCCAAAAGAAAGCTTAGAGACAGTTACTTGGAATCCTTGTAGATGTTCATAGGCACAAGCGGAGGAATCAACCACCACCCTCTCACACCTTCTACCGGGGTTACCTTCCAAGCCCGTCCAAGCTCAACTAGAAATAGCCTTCTGGTGTACCTGTGTATAAACCTTAAATGTCAAAGATACTAAAGACTACCACAAATATGCTGACAGTCTGGGGAGACAGTCGTAAGCCTAGTTCATATGCATGGGCAGGGTAGCTATTGAGTCACAAAAATACCACATTTTTATTCATCTTTAATATATCATTTGTCACCTTATTCCTATTTTATCCTTCTATAAGACAATTAATATCCACCATTTTCATGAATAAATATGGGTTACCTTGTTATTTTACAAATAATTTGTTTTTGAGTATTTTGAGTGAATTTGTGGTGAATTATTGAGAAAAATAACATATTTTTATTATACCTTAAAGTTGGAGGATTTTGGTGATGATTACAGGTATATTTGAAGACTTTAACAAGCTCAAAAGTCACCACCTAGCCTCAAATTCGATTTTCATCTTCAAGATGTGGTCTACATTCAATTAGAAGATCATGGAAGTGTGGAGAGAATATCTCATCCAATATTTGCTGGAGGATTTGAAGGGATAAGTGGAGAGAAAAGTGGATTTGTTGAGGATTTTGATGGATAAGTTGAGAGAGTAGTGGATCTGTAATAATGGATTAGTTATCTTGAATTCATGTATAAATAAGAGGGCTCTCTCCTCATTTTGTTAGAGGCCTCTCTAGTGGTTTGGTAGTAGAGAACTGGTTCATCTTTTGAGATAGTCATAGATTTGATCTTGTTGTAATAAATTTCATATTTTAGAATATATATTTTGATCTCTTCATATTTGATGTCTTGGTTATGAATTAGTTATGTTGATTTTATGTGAGCTCAAAAGTTAATGTTGATTGTTTTATATCAGTTTATTTTCTGCAATCTTATGCTTTCTTAGATTAGATTTATTTCACGCAATTTCTTGCTTTTCTAGATTAGATTTCCTTTCATATCATTTCCTGCTTTTGCAAGCTTAATTCAATTTCAGTCGCATGTTACTTTCAGTCACCTAGATTAAGTTAGCAACACTCTGCCCCTGCATATATTTTGTCTGTACCTCATAAGTTTAAGCTCTCTCCGGGTTGAAAATTAAATTGTTGGATATATGTTATAATTTGTTTAATATTTTTCACCAACATTTTGACATCGTTTCCTGAGAGGTGCTAAAAGGGATCAGAGTTTAGATAGTATATAGTTCATTTGTTTCTTATTACATAGCAAGGGGGAGGGGAAACGGTAAGACGCAAGGATGACTTCACTACGGAATTTTTGGAATTTCCGTGGTGTAACAACCAGACACATACATTTTAGTGGGTCACCCTAAATCCTTGTTGTTTCTGCAAGTGTGCTTATTTTTCTACAAAGTATTTACTTTTTCTTACAAGAGTGTTCTTTCATTTTCTGCAAATGCGAGTTTGTTTTTATGCAAGTTTTTTTTTTCATTTATAGTTTTATAGTGCAAAGTTTGGATTTATTTCATTTTTGGGCTAGCCTTTATTTCATACTAACTTGGTTTTAACTTTGTATCTGTTCATTTTTTGTTTTGTACATATTTTTGTGCACTTTTTATTTCTATTTTTGTACTCGTTTTGTACTAACCCGTTTCGTACTGTTTTTGCATTTTTCATGTACTTGTTTTTCCTTTTTTAAGCATTCGATTTGATGAAATGATTTTGTGATGAGAATAAGTTTAGAACATCTCACGCGGATCCTAGCAAAAACCAGGATCTCCTCTTCTCTAGAAGAGGAGATCTTGATAGCAACCAAAGATATAATTACTCCTCCTAAAGCAAACAAGGAAGAATCGACATTTGAAGAATCATGCATATCAGATGAAGGACACCTGTTTGAACTGGAGATTGAAGAGGATGAAGAAGAGATCTTGGGTGATCATCATGTAAATGAAAGCTACATTGAACACTGGTTCCAAGTAAGTATTAGGTTAGATCAGTTTTGTTTTTGTTTTTATTTTGTTAGTTTATATTTACAATACCTAATTTCACATACTGTTGAATATAATAGATTTCATTTACTGCTTTTACATATATGGTTCCACTGGAAATTTCACTACATGTAAATAATTGTAAATTCCAATTAAAGTAAAGTAGGTAGGTAATTTTGGTTTCTTTCAATTAGCATATAGGATGCTTTTCTTTAATTTTCTATAATGTTTTTTTTTTACTAGGGAAATCAACAACTGGGGACGGGCTGGTACTCATGTGACACAGGGTCCAGGGATCCAATCCCGCTACCACTATAACCCTAGGTGAAACCATAGGGCACAAACCATGGCGCACGAGTAAATTTGGGGGGGATTTGAACGCAAGACCTTCCATTTACAAACAATTCCACTTTACCACTTGCTCTGCCTCCCCACGAGCTTAATTCTCTATAATGTTTCTATTCGTTAAAATTTTTATTTCTAATATTCTTAATTTTGTTAGGAATTAAAATAAGTTTTAATATTTTAAATCTAAAAAAATTTATGAAATTTTTTATCTCTTTTTATATTTATTTTTCATTTAATAAATTTTCTAAGTCATCCTAAGAATAAAAAATGCATTAGGAGTTAGTTTCTTTTAAACCTATGAATAATTGTAAAATAAAATAAATAAATTAATAAATAAATAAAAATAAATATAGTTTTTATTTTAATTTCAATATGTTTCTTGTTTGTTTTAGTTTTTTTTTAAATAAATAAATCTAAATAAAATAAAAAAATTTCACCCTTTAATTTTGTTAGGAATAAAAATTTATTTTGCATCTAGGAATAGATTAAAAACAAAAAAACAAACACAAACAACCTTTCATCTGCAACCTACAAATGCTTCAGCCTTTTATCCTTTCATATGCAACCTGCAAATAGTATTCCATGCACAAACCTGCAAACGCCTCAGCCTTTCATGCTAAAACCTGCAACAACAATAAAACACAATCAATAAAACAAAATAGAGACAATGTGGATCTATAGGAATTATGTAGAAACAATCTTGGCATATTAAAAGGACTGGAGATTGAAAGAGTTGAGCCCATGCAGGTCGAGAAGGTATTGAGTCTACCTAACCAAATGTATCTACAAGCTATCGATTAACAGCCACTCCCTGGTATATTGAAATGGGAAAACAAGCCAATAATTGCCATGCTTTTTGGTAACTTTTTATTTTTATTATATTTCTTTGTGAAATATATCAGTTTGATCATTCAAAGTCTCTGCATATAGAAATGCCCAAAATCTGTTCCAAAAGAAAAGTATTCATAGATATTCATCTCCATCGAAGATCCAATATGTTGTGATTTAAAACAATACTAAAAATACTAAAAATTGACTTCATTTTGAATAATGTCTAAAAAATATCTTCCATCTATGCTATGGTTCATAAGAGATATTTTAATATTTATACCACAACAAGATGTAAACTACAAACCATGCTTTTTTAACTTTTAATGGGTGTGCCTTAGCAAAGATATGAACTCCCNGGTTCATAAGAGATATTTTAATATTTATACCACAACAAGATGTAAACTACAAACCATGCTTTTTTAACTTTTAATGGGTGTGCCTTAGCAAAGATATGAACTACCAGCCACTCTGTTTGGATGAGATGCTCCACGTAGACCCTATCAATCCATATAAAGCGCAATCTGTGCAACCAAATTCCATTTCTTTTGGCATTTTGTCATGTGACTGAAATGTGTCTATTGGCCGAGCAATTCTCTCGGATTATTCTTAAGTAAGGTTCTTTTCTACCGCACCATTTCCAATTCATTATGCCACCACCAAACATATATATATTGGAGGGAATTTCTATCTCCTTAATCCCCAGATAATCGCAATGACCCCTTTTAGCAATGTGCATACGCGAAAAACAAGCCAACCGGTGCGCTTATCAAATCAATCACCTACATCAATGATCCACTCGTAGGTGTGTCTGCATTTCTAAGTTACTAATCGAAACTTATGTTCTGCTCATTCATTTCTCCATGATCCACTCCAAATATCCTTTGTGTTTCATTTTTTATGAAGGACATGGTCCTTGTCAGACCGGTTCTTTAGGGAGGTTTTCATTGCGATCTGATTCATATCAATGATGAATGCAACATGTTTCCCTCAGTAACTTTTCCTGTGTTTACATCTAAGGTGCTGATCCAATTCAAAACCAAACCAAAAGACTTGGTGCAGGGATGTGGAGACGCACCACTGATCATTTGACGAGCGAGATCTGGAAGCACCTCATCTTCACTATCAATCATAAGAAAGAGAAGAGCTCAGTTGTGTAGTAGAAAATGATTTAGGTGTCTATTTATATCATCGGCAGAGCAACCCTTAAGTGAGGGTATGTGTTGTCATCAGATCTGCTCCAACAAAATTTATAAGTTTCTGGAAGCACAAAGAAAGGTTTCATCTAAGGTGGCCCGCAATTGATCCCACAGGTTAAATTCAAATGCTTATGCTCTGTCCAAGAATTTGTGAAAATGACAAATTGCCAGTAAGAATATACTTCAATTTAGAGTTTGTACAGGTTTTTAATAATAGCCCAAATGAGACAATCAAGGAAACATAGAGAGGGTGGCAGAGGTTTTCCACTTGTTGAACATTGCTGCTTAGTGTGTCGAGGAACACAGTGGTGTATATGACAGGGTTCATTGAAGGATTTCACTTGATGCATTTTTTCCTTTTAAAGTTCACCAGATTCAGTAGACATTCTGTGGAATACTATTGGATTTTTGTGAGGAGTTACTTTTTGGGCTAGAATCTTGTTTGTTCTTAAATTTTGGAAAGTTTTGGTGCACTTATATAGAAAACATATCAGGGATTTAAATTTGTAGAATTGATCTGTTTAATTAGCCAACATTTGTGGATAGTGGCATGGTTCCATAGATTCTAGACATTGGGAAATTTATTGAAGGGTGCAAATCGAGCAACTGGAAAAGGTTACTGGAAAGCCACTGGTAAGGATCGACCTATTACATCTAACACACGAACAATAGGTATGAAGAAAACTTTAGTATTCTACACTGGGCGTGCTCCTCATGGTGAACGGACCAATTGGGTTATGCACAAGTATAGGCTTGAAGACAATGAACGGAGACATTCAGATGTTGTTCAGGACTCCTATGTACTTTGCCGACTATTTGAGAAGAGTGGCCCAGGTCCTAAAAATGGGGAGCAATATGGGGCTCCATTTAGAGAAGAACAGTGGAGTGAGCATACCAACGAGGATGGATCGACATTACTAATAGTAACAGATGCTTCTCCACTTGCTATACAAGTTTCAGGTGATAATTTGGATGCGGACGATGAGGATAATATATTCTCCAAGCAATACCCAGTTGTGGAGAATTCTTTTGTTCTATATCAACCGACCTTTTTTGCAGATCAACTAGATGTTCCTTTAGGAAACTCAATATCTCTAGATGATAATGATGAGCTGGGTAGATTATTGTTTGCATGCCTTGCTGCTCCAGAGAACAGTTCGCAACTGCATCACTTAGATTATATGCAGAATCAAGATGACATTTTTCCCAATGGAAGTTCAATGTGCACAATGATGCAGAAGGAGGGAACAAGAATTTTGTCTGAACCGGAAGACATTAGCATTCTCTTTGATGGGCAGCATGCAGGGGTAAATATTTCTCAGGGGGATGTCTATAACTTACTTGGACAAATATATATGGAAAACAAAGAGGAGCTAATAGATTCTTTCCTACAAGATATTCCAGCATCATCCTCTTCTTTAGAAGGCGATTTCCTAGAAATCAATGATCTTGCAAGTGGCATTTCATTTAAGTGTTTTAGCCATAGTAGAACTATAACCCTATTAAATAGAGACATGAGTCATTTTCTTGTTTGATTATCCAAACTTGGAAAAAACGCATTAGACTAGATCCAAAAAATGCTAAAGAGGTTAGCTTTGCTATCTTATATATATATTTCATTGTAAAAATAAGAAGGAGGTGAAGTGAGGAGCATAGTTCCAGCCAAGGGCTGAGATTGTATTGGCAGTAATTTGAACATTCAGATATTGGAGTGGCAGAAGCATGTATACACTCTGTTTCTGTTAGCTGCTTTGAAATGATTATGTTCATATGAGCCGCCTTTCTATTTCAATAATTGAATTTCAAGTGTTGTGATTTATCTTGTGTATGTTCAATTAAAATCCATTGCTAGATTCTTACAATTAATGTGAAGTTATCCTTAAGTACTATATGCAGAACCTGGTTCATGTTTTTCATAAATTCATACTCGTAGCTTTGTCTTATCAGTCTTGATTGTGATATATATAATGCTGTTCAGTATTGGCTTTCAAACCTAGCCTGATCTCTGTACTATTATACCTCCAGCACTCTATCAACTCAGTTACCCATTAAACCAAAATTTAAGATTTCTCTAAGATTGACCCTAGTAGTTGGGGTTCAACTTTAGTGATAACATTTTCTGGTGCCATTGCTGGGGATGAAGGAGAGAAGATATCTTCCTCAGGAAGAATGACAACGAATATATCCATCCTTTGACGGTGAACAAGGGATGGTGACATAGTGGCTGCAAATTATTCACCTGGTGAATCCATGTACTACAGATCCATATTTCAAAGCTTCATTGATGATTTCATTGGACTAATGAGGACTTTTGATCCAACTTCTATTATTTCAAGGTATGCATGTCTAGATTTTGCATAACTTCCCGATTTTCCAAATTTTCTTCCTTCGGATAAATATTTGTTGAGAAATGGTCCTAAATTCATTGGAGAAGATATGAGTTTAGCTATGAAACACATATCTAATTTTCATGAATTTACAGAGTTACTCAGATTTAAACATGAAGATGTCTTCATTAGATTATTCTATGATTCATTACAAGGGAAGTGTAAAATTTGGGTTGAAGATTTGTCTGTTGGGTCAGTTAGATCATTAACATATTTTTGGATTATATTTCTGAAGACATGGATGGAGAAGATAGAGTTTAGGGCATATTCTCTTTCCATTAAAAATTTCAGGGTATGGAGTGATATGAGCACTGATGAGGAAATAGTAGAAATTTTTTCTTCCATTTTGTCTTCTTATTTAAAGTCAAGCTCATGTAACTCAGAATCTAAAGTCATATTTTTAAAAGAATTTGCTGCATATATTGAGAGAGAGATTGAAGCTTTAGAGGTCAAGATACAGAGTTTGTCTTTTCAAATCCCTTTTTAGTTGTCTTTTTATATCGAGACTGAGAATAAAGACAAGTTTGATGATCCAAAACTGAGAAAGTGGTATGACCCGGTAGCTGACTATATCAAGGAATTTATCGATTCAAGGTTTTAGTATTCATTTCATGATAAGTCTGAAAATCAAAATTACAGACAGATGTTGATTTTTATTTCTGTCTTCATTTTGCTAATACATAGATCAATATTTTCATCAAGTGTTCAGATACTTGTATGGATTCACTGGAAGCATGATTTTACTTGACCAAAGTTGTAGTTTTGATTAGTGTAGATAGTGTGGATAAATAAGTTTGATGCTTCAAACATTTCCTTAAGTTTGTATAGTGTGGTCATACTGTTGTGAGAGGATTATTTCAATTTGCAGAGTAGTTTTAAGATTCAACCAGTATTGTGTTTTCAAGCTTTTTAAGTAGCATAGATTTGTGATGAAGTCTCCAGCCCAATGAAATGGAAAGGCACTTGGTATACTTGTTCTTGGCAGCTCATAGGGAGGATGACATCCCTAGACAAAGCCAGATGTTGTCATCAGATCAGATCCAACAAAATTTATAAGTTTCTAGCAGCACACATAAAGGTTTCATCTAAGGTGGCCCTCAATTGATCCCACAGGTTAAGGATTGACCTATTACATCTAACACACGGACATTAGGTATGAAGAAAAAATTAGTATTCTACACTGGGCATGCTCCTCATGGTGAACGGACCAATTGGGTTATGCACGAGTATAGGCTTGAAGACAATGAACTGAGACATTCAGATGTTGTTCAGGACTCTTATGTACTTTGACGACTATTTGAGAAGAGTGGCCCAGGTCCCAAAAATGGGGAGCAATATGGGGATCCATTTAGTGAAGAAGATTGGAGTGAGCATACCAACGAGGATGGATCGACATTGCTAATAGTAACAGATGCTTCTCCACTTGCTATACAACTTTCGGGTGACAATTTGGATGCAGACAATGAGGATAATATATTCTTGAAGCAAGACCCAGTTGTGGAGAATTATTTTGTTCCAGATCAACTCGCCTTTTCTACAGATCAACTAGATGTTACTTCAGGAAACTCAATATCTCCATATGATAATGATGAACTGGGTAGATTATTTTTTGCGTGCCTTGTTGCTCCAGAGAATAGTTCGCAACTGCATCACTTAAAATATATGAAGAATCAAGATGACATTTTTCCCAATGGAAGTTCAATGTGCACAATGATGCAGAAGGAGGGAACAAGCATTTTGTTTGAACCAGAAGACATTAACATTCTCTTTGATGGACAACATGCAGGGGCAAATATTTCTTAGGGGGATGTTTGTAACTTGCCTGGACAAAGATATATGGAAAAAAAGAGGAGCTAATAGATTCTTTCCTACAAGATATTCCAGCATCATCCTCTTCTTTAGAAGGCGATTTCCTAGAAATCAATGATCTTGCAAGTGGCATTTCATTTAAGTGTTTTAGTAATAGTAGAACTATAACCCTATTAAATAGAGACATGAGTCATTTTGTTGTTTGATTAGCCAAACTTGGCAAAAACTCATTAGACTAGATCTAAAAAATGCTAAAGAGGTTAGCTTTGGTATCTTTTATATATATTTCATTGTAAAAATAAGAAGGAGGTGAAGTGAGGAGCGGAGTTCCAGCCAAGGGCTAAGATTGTATTGTTAATAACTTGAACATTCTGATATTGGAGTTGCAGGAGCATGCATACACTCTGTTTCTGTTAGCTGCTTTGAAATGATTATGTTCATATGAGCCACCTTTATGTTTCAATAATTGAATTTCATGTGTTGTGATTTATCTTGTGTATGGTCAATCAAAATCCACTGCTAGATTCTCACAATTAATGTGAAGTTATCCTTAAGTACTATATGCAGAACTTGGTTCATGTTTTTCATAAATTCATACTCGTAGCTTTGTCTTATTAGTTGTGATTGTGATATATATACTGCTATTCAGTATTGGATTTCAAATCTAGCTTGATCTCTATACTATTATACCTCTAGCACTTTATCAACTCAATTACCCATTAAACCAAAATTTAAGATTTCTCTAAGCTTAACCCTAGCAGTGGGGGTTCAAATTTAGTGATAATAGTATGAATGGAGGACTGAGGCAGAAGACAGGAGTGATTAGTATTAGTGTTGGTTCAGAGGATATTGGGGGAATTGGCATTGATGCTGGAAGAGAGCATGCATGGATATTGTAGTGCGGGTGATGCCCTCGACCAGCCTTGTCGTCGATGCATTCGGTGCGGTAACCCTAGCTCTCGTCATTCTTTTCATTGTTGTGGGATTATTTTTCATTTTATACATGTTGTACTTTCTCTCTTAGATACCAAGTGATAGTGATAGTGGTAGTACTATTGGTAGAGGTACTGGGGCTTGCCATCAGCTACAGTATTTCAATGAGCCATGCATCATTCGAATAACCCTCATAGTCTATGCAATCTTGTGGATCCTGGGTGAAGTCTCCCGTCTCCTATTTTTTTAGAAAGGAAGTTTGGCTCGTGCATCCTCTCACTACATGATGGCAGCAGAATGTGTGCAGAGTATATTTGTTGTCTAATTTAGGGTTGATGGAGCTGAGAATTTTGCTCACTGTCCTATTGCTGGGTTATTTTGCCTTTACTTGATCTGCTCTGTGTGGTGGATCTTGTAGATGCATATATAATGAATGGTGCATGAAGACTAAATTATAGACACCTAGTTCTCATGACCTTGGTTTTGGCTCCTGTTCTCAATAGGAGAGATTATCACTGTTTAATCTAACATTTTTTCTCCAATTCGTGTA
Organism: Pseudotsuga menziesii; assembly: GCA_001517045.1. Classification (NCBI taxonomy): domain Eukaryota; kingdom Viridiplantae; phylum Streptophyta; class Pinopsida; order Pinales; family Pinaceae; genus Pseudotsuga; species Pseudotsuga menziesii. The sequence continues at coordinate 41,606 of LPNX010271842.1, read as the reverse complement.
TTTTAAATAGTTCGTCTATCTATGAGCCATTTACCAGTAGCAACTTGAAAGATGAACCATTGATTTTGAAAAATAAAGCCCCAAAGTGGCATGAGCAACTTCAATACTGGTGTTTGAATTTCAGGGGGCATGTGATGGTGGCTTCTGTTAATAATTTTTAACTTGTTGAAGCACCTGAGCCTAATCCCTCAGTTTCCCAAAATGATTATGATAGGGTATTACTTCAATTTGGAAAGGACATGTTCACTATGGATTATCACTACCCACTCTCATCTTTTCAAGTTTTTTCCATATGCCTTAGTAGTTTCGACACAAAACTTTCTTGTGAATACAAGGACAGATTGAATAAAGTGCCTCTCGATGGTAGGTATATTTAGGTACTAAAATGTGATTTTGACACCTTATCTAATTCTAGTTAAAAATTGCAAGGATGAATATTTTATTATGAGAAAAAAATTATTGATCCATATCTATGGTTATGTATAAAATAAAGACTCGTCCAGAAACCTTACTATTACTAAAAATGGCTTTCGGTATGGAATTACCCTTTGTTTTTAACCCTGAATGTTGTATTAATTACTCGCCAATTGAGTTGTTTGTCGGCTTATTTGTATTGCGCAACCCAATTTTTTTGAAGGGATGGTGAACGCCTATGGAAGTGACGTCTCTATGAAACGAGTTACTATCAAAAGTGGGATGACCATCTTAGGCAACTTTATGAGCTGGATTCCTTGATAGACAGATTCTAACATCATGCATTATTTGAAAGACAAATTTAACAGAATTTTATTTTGACTTCTTTTGAAATGAAATGCTAGAACTGCTACTACTTAGGTTTGTTCTATTAATAACTCGAGTCTTCCTAACTATGAATTTGTTTTGTAGAATATTTCCAAAGGAAGCGTATTCATGGTATTCTAATGATGGAATAACCTACCCATTAAAAAATAGACTCCATGAGTATAATTTTTATGAGTTTTTGAGCTGGTTTCTTAACTTCGAAATCAAACAGATATTGATATTGAATCACAGACTAGTCTCATGTCTACTAACAATTATTTATGCTTGGTTTTTTATGTGAGACACATTAACATATTTCCTTTGGAGATGCATGAAGCTTGACCAATCCTAACACATACAAAGCATATGATTTGGTATTTCCTAACTGGCATAGTCTATTTAACTTCATGTGTGCTGTATGTAGGGTCTGTATGTGCTATTTTACACCTTTCACTCTATACTTCTCAATCGATAACTAGTTCATGCAAATGAAAATGGCATTTCAGTTGTAAATTAATTATGATAAAATCAAAAGTAATAATGCTTACATGGGCTATTCTTGTTTGGCATTACAAAAAGTATTGAATAAAGCCTAATGCGTCATATCTTCTCTCAACATTTTTTTGTTATTTTTGTAAATAAATAAAATAAAAAATATATATACTTAATAAAAAATATTTTACCAATAATAATGAAAGTGTTGTGTAAAAAATATAAGGGATTTATTTTATGTTGTTTTTTTTGGGTAAAACAAATAAAACTTAAAAATAAAAAATTAACAATTATATATAGTTGTTATCTTATTAAAAACAAAAAAAATTAATATAATATAATAATAATAATTTGATTTCCACTTTTTGCATGGGATTATCATTAACATATATAGTTAATATTTATAGATTAGCATAATTTATTTTAATTTTTAGATAACTAATAGGTATATATATAACAATAATTAAAATACACAAAAACAATTAAAATTAATATGGGTCTTTGAAATTGAAGGGAGCTGCTATTGCATCTAAGCCTTCTTTTTAATTTTTTTTTTTGCACAGTTGGACCTGGCACATCTTCCGTTGGGGGGGGGGAGGTAGGTGTCTGTTTGAAATTGCTAAACTTATCATAAAAAATCGTTTGTTTGCACACTCTTCTCTATTATGGATCATTAAGATAGTATGCTTTTAGAGGGGTCGACCACTGAAAGGGTTGACCCTCTCTCTCTATTACTCAATCATTACATAAGGACGCATTCATTGTGAAGAGGATGTACAAACTCTGATTATTGTTCCAATTTATTTTTATTTCTAAAACAATTGAAAACATTAAAAAAAAACACATTGACATAATAAAACTTATACATAAAATATTAAAATAAAAGCACATAAAATTTTGTTTTTGTAAAATCAAATTTAGAAATAATAAAAGGGTTATGATAACATTATAAAAATAAAAATTAAATAAAATTGAAAATTAAATAAATAAAAACATTAGGTAACAAATAAAATCATAAAATTATAAATTATAAATGGGGAATCTTCTCAAATTTTATGATTGTTGTGCTAACTTGTTTTCGCAAGTCACTCAAAAACAAGTTTTGACAAGAAGGGTTGCCACTTTCAGGTATAAGGGAATTTTATTTATTCTCTTTAGCTTTTGTTAAGCACATGTTTTCATGTATTTTCAATGCTCTCACAAGTTGGTTGCAGGAAAATGCTAACCTTTTTGCAGGTTCAAAGATGAACAAATGGCATTTCCAGAATCGCAGAAAGTTTTGAGAAAAATGTTTCATTGAAAGCTTGAAGGAGTTGAGTTTACCTTGTGTATGTCATGACATTTGTTGCCACAAAGAATCCTTTCAGAAACCAATTACGTCATGTCATGATTACTTACCCTTTTTCCTTCCAACTTATTCGTCATCCATGTCAGAGTCTACGTTTTCATTACCTTATACATCATGACTTCCCACATGTCTATATTTCTGAGTCGCACACATTTTCCTCATTTTCAGTTTATCTTCTGCCTTCTGAATAAAACCATTCAACTTCCTTTCCATGACTACATTGATTTGTTATCCCTGCCATAAAAATAGTTTGACCCTCATATCTTTCATCTATAGTCCTACCACTCATTATGTACAACTCGTGTTGACTGATGTGGGATTCCTTAAGGCCCACCTTTCAACAAGTATTTCGCCATCGACCTCAGCACATTATCTGGGATAGAGACTAGAGTTCATTTTTAGTACCTTGAGGCTGGCATGCCTTAATGGCAAGTTCTCTTGCTGGCAATCATGGGAATACATCAATGTTCCTTGATCATTAGATCTTGCAAGTGGCTTGACATCAGCTCATTTGTTCTCAGTTTGCATGACGTACTTAGGTACCTTGGCACTCATTGACATCAATGGTGATATTTCCTCGCATTGTTTGATGACATTCGTCAATGGTTGGTAATCCAATGACTTTTTCCATGTTCGACATCAACACATTTATTTGCATGGTAAGAATTGTACCATCGGGTTTTCTAGCAGGTGAATACTATATACCTTTCATGACATCTTTAGCAGTTTTACAAAAACATACCTCAGCCATATGAGAGTACCATAGTTCTACTTTCACCTTTCATCTTTTACTTCATCCAACCAAGCAGCAGTTCATATTTCTTCACTTCACACTCTATGATCCAGTAGCAGTATCAGCCACAGTCCTATTGGATAAGTTCATCAAATTTTTGGGTAAGTGGAGGTATGCTGTTTTCTAATCTTTAACCATGTAATTCCTTAAATGCTAGAAAATGAATGAATTTGGAAAATTCCCTCACTACGTTTCCTTTCTCCTTTTCATAAAGCTAATACATCTTAAGTTGGGGGCGTGAACTATTCATTACCATTTTACATATTCATCATCTCATTTACCATTAACCAACATGTTTTTCCCAAACTATGCTTTGTTACACATTGAATAAAAAATATTCCTATATATATTGGCATGATTCATAATATGAAGAAAAGGATTTCTAATATACATCGATGGTTCATCATTTCTAATGCATAAATCTTGTGTATTGCAGCAAAAATACAAGTAAAACAAGCGAATATTGTTAACACAGTAACCAACATTTGTTATACTTATGGTTGTCACACAAGAACAAACCATAAGAAAAATTTCTGCCCCTCATACATTTCAAATCATGGAATGATTTACTATTACATACCATTAGCATGTAAAGCCCAGCTACAAATTAAAAAGTTCTAAAAAGAATCAATGCATAGTTGCATGAGGACATGCAACTAGTTAAGTTGGGGGAAATGTTGAGTCGCAAAAATACCACTTTTTTATTCATCTTTCATATATCATTTGTCACCTTATTCCTATTTTATCCTTCCATAAGACCATTAATATCCACAATTTTCATGAATAAATATGGGTTACCTTGTTATTTTCCAAATCATTTATTTTTGAGTATTTTGATTGAATTTGTGGTTAATTATTGAGAAAAATAAAATATTTTCATTATTCCTTAAAGTTGGATGAGTTTGGTGATGATTACAGGTACATTTGAAGACTTTAACAAGCTCAAAAGTTACCTCCTAGCCTCAAATTCGAATTTCATCTTCAAAATGTGGGATACTTTCAAGGAGAAGATCATGGAAATGTGGAGAGAATATCTCTTCCAATATTTGTTGGAGGAATTGAAGGGATAAGTTGAGAGAAAATTGGATTTGTTGAGGATTTTGAGGGATGCATTGAGAGAAGTGGATCTGTAATTATGGATTAGTTATCTTGAATTCATGTATAAATAGGAGGGCTCTTTTCTCATTTTGTTAGAGGCCTCTCTAGTTGTTTGGTAGTAGAGAACTGGTTCATCTTTTGAGATAGTCATAGATTTGATCTTGTTGTAATAGATTTCATATTTTAGAATAGATAGTTTGATCTCTTCATATTTTGATGTCTTGGTTATGAATTAGTTGTGTTGATTTTATGTGAGCTCACAAGTTAATGTTGATTGCTTTATATCAGTTTATTTTCTGCAATCTTATGCTTTCTTAGATTAGATTTATTTCACGCAATTTCCTTCTTTTCTAGATTAGATTTCTTTTCATGTCATTTCCTGCTTTTGCAAGCTTAATTCAATTTCATTCACATGTTAATTTCAGTCACCTAGATTAAGTTAGCAATACTTTGCCCCTGCATATATTTTGTCTGTACCTCACAAGTTTACGCTCTCTCCGGGTTGACAATTAAATTATTGGATATATGTTATAATTTGTTTATATTTTTCACCAACAGTAGAAAAGCTCAAAACCCTGTGAACACCGGCACCACATGGGGCCTAATGGGTGGTATTGACAGAAGTCCCCAGATGCACAAAAACCTTGGTCTACGCTTTGACAAGGAATCAGAGGTTTATCTCCTCAGTTCAAGCCTCCACGCGGCCTTGTGCTTAACTCCTGCTTGAAAGGAGATTCCCAGATACAATCAACATAGAAGAGGGTTTACCTATTGATTGACCAACTATGTCTAAATTTAAACACTTGTGGAGAGTTGAAACTCCCTATTCCACAAGTCTAGCCTAAGTGAGTTGGTGTATGAGCCTATAAAATAAATCTTACTAATAATTTTTAAATTATATCGTTCATTTTAAAAGGCTATTTTTTGTCAGATGTAAATGGCGTGAAATACTGTGGTGTTATAGACTCGATAAGAAAAAGCAAAATGATGTATAAAGCAAACTCCAAAGTAAATTGCAACTACTTAAACCAAAATTCTTTTCCTTTTTGCAAATATAAGCTAATGAAATTGAAACTAAATGCGAGAAAACTAAGAATTCTTTTTATAATTTTTGAAATTTTATTTGAAAAATACTGAAAAGAAAACGATTAAATGAAACTAAATGCAAAAGTATAAAATGTTTTTCTTCACTTTTTCAAATTCTTCAAAACCTATAATGCAACTAAATGTGAATTTTGAGCAAGTTTGAATAATCAAATCATATACAAAGTGAAATGAGGTATAAAGGACCCAAAATGACCTACTTCAACCAATAAGGAAGAAGACTCGAAAAAAACCTAGCTTGGAGAAACTATTGAACCCAAAGAGTCCACTAGATTCACAAAAGAACAAGTGACAAACTGACACCACAAAATGCAATACAGAGTATAAAGCATCTAAAGCCCTAATCACTGACCTAGACACAAACATTGAACTTATAAACAAAGCAGGAGGACCACCTTCACTTCACAAGATGAAAGAAATTCAAATAAAAGGCTCAAAGGCTTGAAAAACAAGCAAATGGTGTGACATACAAAGCTTCAGACTCATAGAGTCATGCCAAGAACAGAAGACTTCCAAACAACTAAAAATCCAAAGAGACAGGGACAAGCAAACCCTACCCAACTTTTAGGCTGCTACAAGAAACCCGCGTACAACAAGAGACTTCCTTATAGAGTAAACTGAGTAAATCGCAACTGTGTATAACAGTAACCCGCGTGTACTGCCAAAAAATGTTCAAAGAAAAAAGACTAGTAGAGGCTTCTATGCACACTAAACTATAAATCAAAAGCAAGATAAAAAGGACCACACTCAGAATCAGAATTAGAACAATGATTGGTAAAGGGCATCTATAGGATGAACCCACAGTAGGCTGGAGTCCCCAGCGGAGTCGCCAGTTCTATTGTACAAGACAATACACGCTTGTAACCTATGGTCTGGGGTTACCAACTTACTCTTAGACTTGCAGACAATCAACTTTTACAGAAATTAAAATGAGAATAGGAAGATAGATTGTCTTACCTGGTTTATGATGGTTGATCCAAGCTTGGTCTTCTCTCACTTCAACCTTCACCAAAGCTTCTAGGGTTGCTTCTCTTCACCTACAAAGAGCCAATTCATCAAGGAATATCTCATACATATATATAACAGAGGTTAGATGAAAAACATATTAATAATATAAATGACATTATTAATTAACCAATATACATGAAAAAAGAACAATACACAGATTGGAAGAAGAATTCTCTTTATTAACAAATAGTGAATAGGTGAGAATACAACCCAGCTCCTGAGACAATGAATCCTCTACAACCGAGGACTCTGAGTTCTACTATGCCAAGACTCTAAAGATATACCACCAGAATAACTTTGCTCTTCCAAAATTGATTGATTAGCCCCATCGCAAGGCCTCTGTTTATACATTGGGAAATAGAGAGGTTTCGAAGGTTAGGATGGTTGAGACATTTGGGATAGTTATGGATTAAGGCCCAACTAATCTCATCTAATCACTATTTATATTTTTTCATGTCGAATTAAGGTACACACGAGTATTGATATAGACAAGGTGCATCTGACATGCTTGCTGCTCAAAGGGAACTCGTGTATCCAAAGTATACGTGGGTTGCAATGCACATAGTCGCGTATGACACACGAGTTACAATGCAAATAATCGTGTGTGGAACTCAAAACTAAGAAAAAAAATATATCAGGCTGGTCTGGAGATCATGCATCAAAGGTCATGCACATCTATAGTGTTTTGTCCACTTCAATTCTAATTGTCCTTTTGTGTACCGACATAATGAATGTCATTACTTGGACGGAGAAGTGCCATTTTGGTTGATAACACCTTCTCCTATAAACTACCTATGCCAGAATAGCATAGGGAAGAACATATGTACAGTTGTAGATAGAACTGACCAGTGGGTTCTCTCTTCAAAAGAAAAGCCTCAAGTGCCCTTATAAAAAATAGAAGTAGCTTACCAAGATATATTCTATGCTACTCCTGATTCCATATCGACTCCTCTAGTCTCAGAAGATTCAAATGAACCTTACTTGCATGCATGGGAAGAGAACTCAACTTATTCTTATGACTTCTTAGATATGGGTTTTCCGTGTGATGAATCCATTCTAGAAGCTATAATAGGACCTGAGAATATTTGTGAAGACTTACATCACAAGTCCTACTTCCTTCAAGACTTGAGTAGGATAGAAAATTATGAGTTCCATGTTAGACTAGCTGAAGGTATTGATAAACCTGTGAATCCTTTTCCCAAGGAGGGAGTGTTTTTTGAGGGGAACATGGAAAACATTTTCGCTATGATACCGATCAATATCTCTATCAAACCGAATGTTTTCACGTCCCGGTTTTGACCCCGTTGCGTTAGATGTATATGATGTGTATATTGTAAATGATCATGGTGTGGATTCAAAGGCCAAGGCCCCACCATTGATCAGTAATGCTATGTTTTGGATTTAAAATTGTCACCGATGGCGTATCGGGGCATGTGGCATATATATTATGTTGGTAATCATGTAAATATGCATCTATAATTAATTGAATGAACACAACCAGCTACGGTCACGGAAACTAAATCGAAAGGGGCATGATTTTCACAAGGATAAGGATGTGGGGGAATTGTCCAACTTTAACCATTGGGGTCAAAATCCATGTGTTTTCTTACCTTGTTTATCCCAACCACTTTCATTGAAGAATTGCTGGTGGTGGTTGAGGCAGTTAATTGCTTTGGGAGTGGGGTGGCAGGACTGTCAGTCCTCACCCACACGCACACTCCACCATAGCGTTTGACTTCACCATGGAAGGAAAAACCTTCACGCACTCTTCACTCACGCAGACGTTTTCTCTCTCCGCGACTGTGCTGAAGGCTCACGCACTTCCAATTCACGTCCTTCCTATTGTTGTGCATCCACGGACAAGAACGGAGCTGTTCGTCCTCACACAGGGCCTCCATTGTCTGTTCATTCCTCACGGGGTCTGATTGTTCCTCTCACGCACAGGAATTTCTGGGTTTTCCCACGTCGTTCTTTTCCCTGCGAAATCGTGGATGTTGTGGCTATCGAAAGTCAGTATTTCTCTCTTCCTCTGCGTGGTCCTTGTGTGTTTTCTCAGTGATTTTGTTGCCCAGGACGGGCTGTATTCCCCACGTTTGCTGTGAGCTATGCTCACTGATACATTTCGGGACTGTTATTTTCCCACATTGTTGGCTGTGTTGCTGGGGTCTTCCTTACATCTTTGGGGCTGTTGTAATTTCGTTTGAAGAGTCATTTTGGCCACGATAGGGCCAAGAATGACTTAGAATTGTTTTCCCTACTTAAGCTGTGGCAGCTGAATTAATTTCCTGAGGGAAATGGTTGGTCTTTGTACTGTGAGAGGAGCAGGAAAGGGGGGGCTTAGTTTTGCTTGATAAACCTGGTGGCTGGAACCACACAGACAGAGCTAGAGGGCTGGCCTTCTTCTCCATCACCCCTGAATAGCACTGGAAGGGAATGCAGGGCCTGAGGGACTGTGTAGCAGAGAAGGGACTGATTCCTTGTGTTGGGTGTGGATGGGTGTCTTAGAGGTCAGGCTAGTTCTGGTGTAGGTGTCCTTGGTTCTGTAATGAGCTCACCAGCTTAGCATTAATCCTTTCCCAACTCCTTGATGGCCTGATAAACCCAACTGTGTTGGCTTGGCTGTGTTTGTATATTCTTGGCCATGTGTAAGCCTATTGTTCCCTTATTCCTTGGAGAATCATGCCCAGATCGGGGGTGGCAGCACTGTTGAGAGATTAAAGAGCACGCTGGCCTATGGTTGGGTGGAACGTTGCAGCAATGTAGCTGGTTGCGGATCGAGTTCATCATAAGATAAGTGATTTTGTCCATTTTACTTCTGCAACTGTAAATTCTGTTAATGAAAATGGTGAACATGTTTAATGAATGCTTGCTTAAATGTATGATGTTCCGCTGTGCCTGATAGATGTTTGCATCTGTGCATGATAAATGTTCATGTGTGTATGTTTAAGCAATCTGTTTTAGCAATTTTTGTGAATGCACATGTTCATGGGGCTCTCAGCCTGAGTGGTTTAAGTCATGGGTCACATCCTCTTCGCCGGTCGGAGGCATGGGGACGTGACAAATGTTGTGGAGAATGTGCATATTGGAGAAAACTCTCCTGAATAACTTTCCAGTTATACTTCCCTATTTAAGAAATTCTGTGACATCTTTACCCGACCTTACAAGGATATTCTAGGCATAGACCCATCAATTTTCGAGCACGAGATTAGAAAATACCCTAACATTAAACCTGTTTGACAAAATATTATACCTGTGAATCCATGGAAATTAGAAACCATTAAGGCTAAAGTGGAAAAACTATTGAAATTCAGTTTCATTTACCCTGTCTCTCTTATGGAATAGGTATCCAATCCCATTCTAGTTGATAAGAAACAAGGGACTATATGCGTTTGTACTGATTTATGGGATTTGAATAAGGCTTTTCCTAAGGAAAACTACCCCACATCGTTCATTAATCATATTATTGATGCTTTTGCATGTAGCAAATTTTCTCATTTATGGATGGTTTTTCAAGATACACCTAGATTCAGACTAAACCTGAAGATCAACAAAAAACTGCCTTTATTTGTCCCTAGGGAACGTTCACAAACAAGAATATGCCATTTGGATTGAAAAATGGTGGAGCAACCTTTCAACATGCTATGAAATTTTATTTCCATGATATTAAATACATTGTCAAACCATACCTAGATGATCTTCCAGCCCATTCTCGAAAGAGGAAGGATCATCTGGATAATATTTGCTTAGTTTTTTAGATATGCATGCACTACAAGATTCACTTAAATCCTAATAAGTGCATCTTCTGCATCTAACTGGGGTGACTTCTAGGCTTCATAGTCTCCGAAAAGGGTATAAGGGTTGATTCATTGAAAGTAGAGGTGATTATTAATCTACCTCCTCCTCGTACCATCAGACAACTACAAAGTATAGAAGGAAATTCAAACTTTCTCCGATGATTTATTGTGAACTTTTCTAATATCACTAAGGGATTCATGCAATTGGTCAAGAAATACACCCCATTTCTATGGGACAAATCTACTCAATAATCCTTTGAGGAATTGAAGAAAGCACTACTATCAGCTCCTCTTTTGCACCCGCCAGATTACACGAAGGACTTCATATTGTACCTGGATGTATCTAAGTCCATGATTGGTGTAGTTCTAGTTCAGAAGGATGACAAGCTCGAGGAGCATGTCATCTATTATCTCAGTCGTTCTTTGGCTCGTCCTGAATTGAGGTATTCACATGTAGAGAAACTGGCTCTAGTGTCAGTCTATGCCGTCTAGAGGTTGAGACATTACATTCTGCTAAGGACAACCATTGTGGTTGCGTACATGAATCCATTCCAGTAAGTACTACCCAGATGAATAGTCGAGGGTAATTTTAATAAATGGATTCTCATTCTCCAGGAGTTTGACCTATATTTTGATTATGTTAAGTCAAATAAGTCCCTAGTATTCGCGGAACTTATCCAAGAGTTCTCGAGTGATGAAAGCATAGTAATAGAAGATGAGCCATTCCCTGATGAGAACATTTTATTAATTTGAATCTCCAATCCTTGGTACAAAGAAATCATAGTATATATCCATAATTTCAAGTGTCATGTGACCTTCTCATGAGAATATCGACGCAAGTTGAGATTAAATGCCAAAAACTACATCATAATTGATTATACACTATATAGATGAGGGGTATATTCCATCTTGCATCGATGCCTTACCCATGAAGAGGTTGAGCTTGTCCTAAATGATTCTCATAGTGGAGCATGTGGGGGTCATTTATCTGGGTTAGCAATGACCTAGAAGATGTTGTGTGTTGGTTATTTCCAGCACACCATATTCAAATATTGTGTAGAAGATGTAAAACATTGTCATCCGTGCCAACTGTACACCAGAAAGATGTGGTCTCATCCTACTCCTCTTTTTCCCATCATTGTGGTAGAGCCCTTCACCAAGTGGGGTGTGGACTTCTTGACATCCAACCCAGTGTTTTTTGGGGGGCACAAGTATATCATTGTCGTTGTTGACTAATTTACAAAGTGGGAAGAGGCAATGCCTACCTTTGAAGCTGATGGTGGAACAACAATGTATTTCGTGTTCAATCAGATTATCTGGAAAGCTTGGTATTCAGAAGCAGATTTTCACTAACCATGAGAGTCATTTTCAGAACAAGATGATGACAGAATTGACTACTATTCTAGGTTTTAGGAAAGACCACTCATCTTCCTTTCACTCGCAGGAGAATGGGCAAGTATAATTTGTTAACAAAAATTTTAAAACCATTCTTAAGCGACTGTTAATGCGAGTAGGTCAAACTGACAAACCATTTTTTATCCTTCTCTTTGGGCATATCAAACGAATGTTAATACTTCCACATGGTTTTCACCTTTCCATCTCATTCATGGGGTCGAAGCAGTCATTCCGGTGGAATGTGAGATATCATCCTTAAAATTTTCCATACACGTACTTCTTGATACTTCTGAGATACAAGAATGTTTGCTACATCTGGAGAACCTAGATGATCATCTCAAAGATGCACTTACTGCAAATGAAGCACATAAATAACGAGTAAAAGACCAATATGAAAAATCCGTTAAACCTTGATTTGTCTCCCAAGGAGATCTTTTCTTGGTCTACGATCAGAATAAGGAACCCCTAGGGGCATGAAATTTTAAATCTATGTGGCTAGACATGTATGTTGTGTCAAATGTATTAAATAAGGGTGTGTATGATTTAATTGATTATGATGGTAATAAGCTTCCTGATCCAAGAAATAAGATCTACTTGAAAAAGTATTACGCCCAGGAATTATGTTTTTTCTTGTATTATATTTGTATAGTTTTGTAAATGGTCATTAGTGGTTAGTGTTTCTTATGTATTCTTGTGTTGTTTCAGATGTATTTGGAATGGTTCCTATCGCTCACTAATGGCACCAACTGTCACACTTGCAACCTGGCTTCAGCTGGTTAGGGAATTAATGCACCCATAGAACGCACACATATTAATCTAAGTCTAAGTGTATTTTGGAAAGGTTGTTGGGCATGGTTGGCTTAAGCAATGGGTATCTCACCAACAGAAGGTATGGGCATGTTGTGAGTGGAAAAGTGTAGTCTAATGAAAATAAAATTTAGGTGACCAAGTTCTAGAGATGAAATTCAAGTGATGCCACATGATCACGAAAGTTTGGGAAATCCTACAACACTAAAGCTTTGGGGTTATGACAGATGATATCATAGCAAGTTTGAACTGGAAGTTTTGGTAGGGGCTCTTCACCACTATTCCAATGTGATAGTTGGTATCAATTATAGTTTGAGATTAATATGTACTAAAGTTGTCATTTCAAAAATATTGTTTAACCACTATTTTGAGTGGCAGATGGAAGCAAACTCAAGAAGATATGGGAAACAAATATTACTTGGTAGTAGAATTGATCTTTGTTGGGAGAAAAATGTCATAGGGTTCAATGAGCTATCCCTACCCATTTACAGAGTGTAGGTAGGGCATGATGATGATAAAAATAAGATCGAGCATCAGGTTGTAGTAGATGCCACACCCAGGATTGGTGAAGCAAGTGCAACAAGAGGAAGGAACACACTTGTAGCTAAACCGAAGTGTTTGGAACTATCGACAACACTATGAGTAGCATGTTCTCATTAATACAATTCAAAAAAATTGTCAGTAGAATCCGGAGTTACGATCAACAGATTCAGGAGCAGTGTGGGATTTAGATAGACCAGCGAGAGTGTGCTCCAGATATTCCTTTGGGAGTAGCGCATTGACAAAAGTGCATGGTGGTATAAGTGCACTTTAGTAGAGTTTCACGAGGGAGTTCCCATAGTATTGTAGCATGCTGTTGGAAGTTAAGTATTGCAATAGGTATGCATCGACAATAGGGAATATCGACAAAACCAACACCCATTGGAAGAAAACTTTATTGGGAGAAACACACCGGGTGAGGTGGTCCCATTGGTAGAACTTAGTTTGGAAGGAGTAGCATGTTGGGAGAAGTGTATCCAATGGTAGAAAGAATAACCATTGACTAAAATTCAAGAACAAGGGTGCTAAAGGTATCAAGTGATGGATTAGTCGAAAAAATTCCCTTCTAATATTCTTAGGATAATTGGACCGTTTCTAGGTTGAGCATGGATGCCATTGAAAAGTCGTCGAAGACCAAGAGGAAATATGCGTTCATGAAATGAGAACAAAAGCACCAAGAAAATATTGAGTTATTCCTTATGAACACAAGGAAAACATAACAAACTAGTGTGAAGGTTGAGGCCTTGTGTGAGAAGGTAGATGGTTGGACAAAGTAATTGGAGTCATTCAGAAGAAAAAAGACCAACTTCGTAGTGTCAATTCAACTGGATCCCAAGAGTAAGTTCATTGCATGTTTTCTTTGTTCACAAAACCAATTTGCTCATAATTGTACTTTGAAGTTGGATTTGGAAAGACACTTGGAAGAAGCATGGCCAACATCAGTTACAAAGATGACAATATTGGAGCAGATCAAGTTCAAGAGTCTTGAATAGAAGACACATAGGTTATGAGTTTTTTGATGGGAGACCTAAGTAAGTTTGTTGAGGTTCATAGGGAAATTTTGTAGGATGGAAAACAAAATGACCTTAGTTTTGTATATGCAATGGTGAGGAAATTAAAGGTGGTGAATTTGATTGAATTAGGTGTGAAACATAGTTTTTTAGCTGAATGGATTGCTACTACACTTCACTATAAGATTGAAGCAAGATTGGATGTATTAAAGGTAGTGAACTCGTCCATGAAGTCAGTAGTAGGGGTAGTTTGTTCCTCGATGTTGAAGGTTGGGGAGTGGTTTTATAGTTTAGACTTGATGGTGGTCCCATTGGAAAACCAAACAATCATTATGAGATAGGACTTCCTCAAGCTTAGAAAATTCATTTTTTTCCCCATGTGAATTGGTTAATGTTCTTAACCGAAGTAGGGACTTATAGTGTGTTTTTTATCGATAGGAAGATGGGAGAGATTCCTAGGATTTCTTCCATTAGACCGATGCAGGAAACTGATGAGCCCATTGACTTACCTAGTATAATTGCACAATGGAAGAAGAAGTAAAAAGAAATTGTATGTGCATAGGAGGACATAAGCCATGAAGATAAAAGGTTGACAAAGTTAGAGACATTGTTGGATTCATCCTTAGAAGGGACTGAACAATGGTGTGCTTTTGATAACTGAAGGTGAGACTTTAGAGACATGAAGGTGCTTGTGAAGGTCATCAACAAAGACACTTGAAAAGGGAAAAAGGGTTCATTTGTTGGTTCATAGTATCATGGGTATGCTACTACTCGACATTTTCCTCGACCACAAGATGCTGGCATGGTTAATGGAGCAAGTTCCAGACCCATGCAGAAGATGGGTGTATTTCATGTTCATAGAAATCAACAAGATGAGGGAAACTTTGTTGTTGTTGAGCGAATTGAGGAGGCTTGACCACTCGACAAAGTTTTGAGCAAGGAAACGTAGGGACAATAAACAAAGAAATAACATGTAGTTGTGAATAGGGAAAATGAACATTTTCACATCATGGGTGAAGTGGAAGAGGATCTAAGTTCACACATCATAGAGGCAAGTCAAAACTCACGACCGAGTGCAACAACAAAGGAAGAATACTTCCCTGACATGAACCTTGAGGCCAATGTGGAGTTTCATTGACATGCATGGGGATTTATGACTATAACCTGACTTCCATCCAATTAAACATACTAGTTTCTAGAAAATCAGAATGAGAAGTGGTTCCAAGGTATTTGTTCAGAAAAAACAAGAAAGACACTTGGTTTGGATTTGGTGTTTATCATCACTTGCCAAACTACATTCAAGGATGACAGCATGAGGTTGGATCATTTCTTGAGAGTAGGTAGTGGAGCCTTGGATGCACTAGATAGGTGCCTTGGAAAGTTTACTCAAGTATAATAGCCAACAAAGGTAAGAACAATGACTTTGCTTTAGCCAAAAAAGGAGTTGTGAAAGTTGGCTGAAATACAGAGGGGGAAAGGCTAGTTTTGACATGAGGAGTGCATTCTCATGTGATGGATGTGATTGTTGCATTAGCGACCTAACTATTTCAAATATGGGGGATATAAATGTATAGAGACATGGAAAAATGGATAAGTAGTAAAGTACTAGTAAGTAAAAAAGGTACAACACTTTGGCATCTTAACAACCATGTAGCAAATATTTGCATACCAAAGTAGTGTAAGAGGATGGTAATGACAATCGGTTGCAATCACAATAGAAAGAGGCAACCCCAATTTTTTGTATCGTGGAGACATTGTGGAAAAGATTGGGAAAAGTTGTTTGAAAAGAACGATTGATCAAGTATTGGATTGGAAATAGTGTGGAGTAGTTAGAAGTGACCATGGATGAATGCAAGTATGTAATGATAACAAGATTTATTGCGATGTTGTCAAGTATGGAAACAAAATTGAATAGGGGGGTTGTAACATCCATTCTTTTTGGTAATCGAAAAACCTCATGAATACATCCATCAGTATCCCAAGTGCATGGGAAAACAATACGCTCGACATGACCAATGGGTGGATCGACACATTTGACTACTTCTAGGAGAACACAAAGTGACCATGGGAAGTGATAGATCAAGCATGGGTGTGAAGATTTTGGTAGTGGGGCATGCAATTAAGAGGCTTCGATGAGTTGGAAAATGCTTCAACATGAGGAGCATTAGAAAGAGAATTTGGTAGTAAAAAAAGGCTTCAGTAGAGAAGGCTTCAACATGTAGCAAAGTATAAGAGATGCCATCGGGTCCATTTTCCTAAGGAATGGTGGTAAGAAACTTAGATGAGGGGAAAAACAATTGTACACCAGGTCGGGAACATTTGGACGCCATTGACATGACACTTAGTATTATCCACAACATGGCTCGGGAAGTAGAATACAAATTCTTAGTGCATCTAAGAAGTTGTATTATACTGAAATATATAAGGATAAGGGTAAATTGACTAGTGTTAGATGGTGTTGAGGTAGAGCACCCAAGTGAGACAAGTTATGAAAATAGGCTTCGAGACAGACAAATTCGATAATAAGAAAATTGAGATATTTTTGGATAGAGTTCCCAAGGAGTGTTTTTTGTTGTATTTGGGTAGCAAGATGAATACCACACCCCATTTGTATCTAAGGTTTTGGTCATTTCCCAGACTATCTGTTGTAATATGTTCACTTAATAAAATTTTGTTGGGTTCCTATTTTGGGCACCCACATAATATCTTGTGTCATGTTTGGGTATCTTGGTTGTGCAACTGTTGTGTGAGAATCGATTCACAGTAGGATCTAGGAGCCAAGGGGATTCTCACAATTCAATATTACACACAATTATGCATAAAAACAATATAAAGAGTGAAATTAATGCATAGAAATGTAGTCAATAACCAAGTTTATTATGACTGTCCAACATGTAAATATGTCTGTATTAGGTTTATATTACATTTGGGAGAAATTGTTAGCCTTTGGAGCCTCCATCTGGATGCATACATGTGTCAGGATAGGATTTGACCTCTAAACCCCACTATGTGGACCAATGAGCTCCCAAAATATCCCAAATGTCACAAATGGAGCATGCTGAGACGGGTAGGATAGGTGTGGGTGAGCACATGGGTGACTGGGAGTGCCTCTAGGCAGTAATAAATGCCAAAGTAGAGCAAAAAACCACCAAATACATGGACTAGCGCCTATGGTAAAATAGTTTCCCTAATTTAAGAGATGAGGAGAACACCAAGGTATGATCTGTCATTAATGAGGGTGCATGGGAAGTTAGAATGAAAAAATTGGAGCGCCTCAAATCAGTTAAGATTCCAAAACACTCAATAAACCAAGGTTGATCAACATAGCCTAGTTTTGGACCATATGACATAGCAAGAAAGCTAATGAAAATGTATCCTAGGCATATTATCATGGTACTAAGGTGTATTAGTGCTCTAAAATACACACTTAATCCTAACTTAGTACATATTATACCATATTATTGAGTCCTTGGAAGCTAAGGCTCAAGTCACCTCATACACAAATTTATTTCTCCATAAAAAAAGGTAAATAGGAAAACCTCATGGGAAAAAAACCGCCCCTCTAAAATAGAGATGAAGCAATATATGAAAGTGAATATCAGCCATCGCCATGTGTCACCCTGTCCAATAAGGGCTCTGATATAGGTGAATGTCTTCTCTGTGAATGTCTTGGTGAATATGTTAATAGTTTGCTCCTAATGTAGTGCATGTGTATCTCAATGTGTTTGGTCCTCTGTATCTGCAGTGGATCAATGGAATTATTGATTTCACTTTTATTTTCATGGAAAATGACTATGGGTGAATCAAATACAAATACAAGTTCCCCAATAATATCTTGCAACCACACGTGTTATGTAGTTGCGTTCAGTACTCTTCTGTACTCGGCCTCAGCTAAAGAGAGGGATATGGTGTGTTGTTTCTTTCTTTACTAGAATATGGGACCATGTGCAAGCATGGGTACATAATATTAAGCGTATTTTTTGTATATGGAATATCCATCCTAATCCGAATAGGTAAATCCAACTAGTTATAGTGGAGAACCAACAACATAGTGTAACCCAAACTGTTTGGTTCCTTGCACATAATGCAAGATTATTTTTGCATCCTTCCAATGGATCTCATGATGATCCTGCATATATATAACAAGAATACCTAAATCATATTCCAAATAAGGTCTAGAGTGTGTAATATACAAAAAATTCCCAACTAGTTGTCTGTACAACGAGCTGTCCACCAATGGAGATGCACCAAAATCACCTAGTTTTATTCCTGAGAGGAATGGGCACTTAGATACCTTACATTCAGCCATTTTGAAATTAAATAAAAGGTATGAAATATAATTTGGTTTTATTATATTGATACCTGCTTCATATTTCTTGATCTCTAATCGAAGAAATCGCCTCAACAATCCAAGGTTAGACATGGAGAATTCACTGTGCAAGAAGACCTAATTGATCCTATTTATTTAGTGCATCTACATGTAATAAAAAGTCCATAAAAATACAATAATATTACCTGAAATAAGTCACTAACATGCTTCAAATACACATTATGATCATATTTAGATCTTTCAAATCCAAGCAAAATCAGAAAATTGTCCATCTTGGCATACCAATCCCCAAGGGCTTGCTTGAGGCAATAGAGAGACTTCTTGAACCTACATACAAGTGAAGGATAATTAATGAAACCTTCAGGATTCTGCATATAAATATCCTCATGAAGGTCACCATGAATAAAATCACACTTCACATCCATGTGGCAAACCTCCCAGCGCTTAGATCCAACAATGGCTAAAACTAGCATGATAGAGTCCATCTTTGCAACCAGTGCAAATTTCTTTGTATAGTCCACTCCTTGGACTTGAGAGAAGAATTTATCAACCAAAATGGCCTTATAATTGATATCAGAACCATAAGAAACCACTTCGGTCCTATAAACCCACTTACATTGCACTAGTTTCCTCTTGGAGGGCAAGGGAACCAATTCCCAAGTGTCATTGTCTTGAAATGAATTGAACTCTTATTGCATAGTGTTTTTCCATATTGGGTCAAGTGAGGCTTCATTATATGTCTGAGGATCAGATACAACCATCATTAAGCACCTCTTATAAATATTCAATTCACAAGTTGAGAAAGCATTGAAAAATAGAGATCTAGTCTTTCTAGATTCTAGTGGATCTCCAATAAGATCCCCAACTGCTTGAATGGTTTTATCATCCCACTTGGTCTGAATGGGAGATTCATGATATGAATGCATGTCAAAATAATCATAATAAATATTATAATCAGAAAATTAGAGGAATAATCATCACTTACATCATCATGGAGTGGAGGATTTAAGAATCTCCAGTATGGGCTCTTCTTCGAAGTGTACATTCCTTTCAATGATTTTTTCTAAGATGACGGCTAAAAGATCTTGTATCCCTTTTCATATTCATAATATCCAATCATAATGGAATTCTTTCTTTGAGTTTGCAAGGAATTTCTCTTCTCAGAAGGAATCCTGGCCCAAGCCTTTGAGACAAAAACCCTAAAATGAGAAACATTGGGCTTGTGACCACTCCAAGCCTCATATGGAGTTTTCCATACAAATAATTGTATGGAGATATGTTTTGTACATATACATAAGAGTTGATAGATTCATCCCATATAATAGAATTAAACTCCTTTTCTTCCATCACACAAGTTTCCATCTCCTTGAGAGCCTTGTTCTTGTGCTCCGCAACACCATTCTACTGTGGTGTGTAGGGAACTGGATGCTGCATTTGGATGCCAAATTCTTCACAAAGATGCTGAAAAATATTATTGGAATACTCCTTACCATTTTCAGTCCTAATAACCTTGATCTTATTCCCACATTCATTCTCAACTAAGGATTTGTCCACTTTGAAAGTCTCAAAAACCTCGGATTTTAGCTTGAGAAAATACACCTAGCAGTACCTTGAGAAATCATATATGAAGGTAAATACATACCCTGAATTCCCATATGAGGGTGTGGAAATGGGACCTACGAGGCTTGAATGGATTATATCCAATACTTGGATATCCCTCCTTTCCTTTCCTTTCTCATATCTGTGCTCAACATGCTTGCCCACTACACACCCTTTTCATGTGCCATTGGAAAACTTGATGGCAGGAAGCCCTTCAACCATGATTTCCATGCTAAATTCCTAAAGGTACCTATAGTTGATATGACCATATCTCTCATGCCACAAATTTATTGTCTCATTGGCATGTAACAAGAGTGCATTCCCTTGTGAATATGGAAGGACGTGAGAGAATTTGTACATTCTCGAATCATGGTCAACAAAAACATTGCCAAAGCTTGGAATGTAGATACTTTTGAGATATCCATATAATTTTGAGTAAATGTTACTCTCTTAGATGTACCAATGTGTTTCATTTGATATAAATAGAGTAGGTTTGATTCTAGATAAGGAACAAGTGACACAATGTTGAAGTACCCATCTTCAAGATCAATCCTGCCAATCACTTTGACTTGGATTTCTGAATCATCACCCATAAGAATGGATGGACCACTGTAAGGATGTAGGGACAAGAAGGAATCATGCATGGAGGCCATGTTCCTAGAGGCACCTGAATCTACGATTAAGTAATAAGAGCTTGAAGAAACTGCAACCAAAACATGGCATCTTTCTTTGTTGTCTTAGCTTGAACCTCCCTCTTTCTTCCTTGAGCCTTCTGGCAGTGGGATGTTGTTCTTCTCAAGTAGATGCGCCATCATGTAAATTGTATTCTTCATGAAAGAACTCTCTAGATACCACTCCTTGTGACAATAAGTGGATTTTGTCTTCTCTTGCTTCTTCTTATCCTTGTCCTTGCTAGGATTCGAAACCCCATATCAATATTTGGGCTTCTCTGCTTCTTCTTCTCTTATTGCTTTGAATCTATTGGATTTATTCCTTCCTTTGGATGGATTTGAAACTCCTGCAGAAATGGATTGATCCATACTAGATTTGATGGTACTCATTTGTACCATCTTGTCTTGCTCTTGAGTTAGTGACTCCATGAAGTCTGTTAGAGATGGCATCCTCCAATTTCGAGTTGTGAGCTTTGAAGAGTGGAATGTTGACACAAACACTAAATACTATGGCCCTAGCTTTGAAAGTATGGACAATATAAACCACTCATATTTATTTTCAATGCAATATTGTTTCAGTTGAAGCACCAATGATTTGAACTTGGTGAAGAAGTCCTGGAATATCTCAAAGTGAGTTGGTCTGAGTGAGATCAACTCATTTTCGATCTGTTGGCCTCTCATCTCATTAGTATTCCCAAACAATGATGTGATCTTGATCCAAAATTCGTTGGGTTTTATTAGACTGTCTACATGGAAGAGTAGGTCTCTCAAAATGGTGAGACAAAGCATCCCAAATGCCTCATCAATTCTGTTGAAGTACTTCAATTTCTCCACAGCAGATTTGGGTTCAGTCTTGATCCCCATGGTGAATCTGTACAGGACTTTCCACCTCATCAAGATCACCATTTTTGCATTCCATTTTAAATAGTTGAATGGAGTAAGCATACACAATTCTAGTCCATTTTTGCTTGTGCATTGAGTGACAAAAACACGCATTGTACCTGCAATGCAAAAACTCGAATTTTTCTAGAAAATGCCCTAAAAAACAAATCAAATGATATAGTTTTTATTTTAAGCTCCAAATATCTCTGATACCATGTGATAATTGATTCACAATAGGATCTAGGAGCTAAGGAGATTCTCACAATTCGATATTACACACAATTATGCACAAAAACAATAGAAAGAGTGAAATTAACACATAGAAATGTAGCCAATAACTTAGTTTATTATGACTGTCCAACATGTAAATATGTATGGATAAGGTTTATATTACATTAGGTAGAAATAGTTAGCCTTTGGAGGCCGTCTGGATGCATACATGTGTCAGGCTAGGATTTGACTTCTAAACTCATCTAGGTGGATGAATAAGCTCCCAAACCATCCCAAATGGTCACGAATGGATGTGTGAACATGGATGGAGCTTGCTGAGACATAAATTAGGGTAGGTTAGGCATTGGTGACCACATGGGTGAGTGGGAGTGGCTCTAGTAAGCACTAAATGCCCAAGGACATCCAGAAACCACCAAATACATGCACTAGCACCTATGGTCAAATAATTTCCTTGATTTAAGGGATGGGGAGAACACCAAGGTATGACATGTCTTTAATGAGGGAGCATGGGCAGTCTGAATGATCAAATTGGAGCACCTCAAAGAAGTTAAGAGTCCAAAACACCCAATAGACCAAGGTTGATCAACATAGCCTAGTTTTGGACCATATGAGATAGAATGAAAGCTAATGAAAATGCATCCTATGATTATGATCATGGTACTAAGGTGGATTAGTGCTCTAACATGTTGAATTGGATAAGTATAGAACACACACATAATAATATAAGTACATGTGCATGTTGGTGAGGTTGTTGAGAACTGTTGGCTCCAGCAATGGGTATCTCACCAAAAGATGCTATGGGCATACTGTGAGTAGAGAGGGGTAGTCAACCAAAAATTAATTATGGGTGACCAAGTCCTTAGGATGAAATTTGGGTGGTGACACATGATCCTTGAAGTTTTGGAAATCCTATGACACCAAAGCTTTGAGGTTTTGACACTTCCTCTCCTATCCTAGAATTCATGTGTAATTCTTGTCTCTCTTCATTTCACAAACCCCCAAAAATAAAACAAGGAAACTCTCTCAATAATAAATCCTCGACTATTACAACTTTTTTATAAATCATTAACAAATAAGAATGTTTCTCCATTAAATCATTCCATTCATCCCTAATTCACCTAGCTCAATACATCCTTATTTAATTTTTAATTAATTCTCAATTAGAAAATTTAATTTCGGTCATTGGGAAATTATGGTTGACCTTTGGACAACCAAATACACACATAATAATGAAGAGTGACGAGGGTAAAATAATCCAATGGTGGCGATGGAATTATGAACTAGAAACAATGACATCACCTTTGGACCACTTCCCTCCATAATTCATGTAGACTGTTCAATCGCACAATAAAATTTGACAACATGAATGCATTACTGGAGACTTTGGTGGGTGACCTCACCGTATTGCACATACGACAATAATAAATCCTTACTGTTGAATTCATAGGTTATATCCAACAATGAGGGTGGAAAAGGAACTCCTGCGAGTGTTGGATAAGGATCCTACATGAAACTCCCCAAATAAGAAAAAGAAGCATGCCCTTATGCCAAGGACAAATACTACAACTGAATTTTTTTGTAATTAATGTCACAATGCATAATCCATTTCTATTATATAGGTAGGAAAATACAAGTTTGCTATTTTTCTTCCTTTATCTCCATACTCTGAACTCTGCAAACCTTTTTTTCATATTTATCTTCATCTTGACTTTCTTTCTCATCCTCAATATCATCTTAGGATCCTCAGGCCCATTGTTTTCATCATCAACACTAAATTTATTTTTCATCAAATTGTCATTATCCAAATACACAATTCCCTTCACTTCATGAGTTTCTACCCTAATGTTCATAATTTCAATTGCTAAAATATGGGTATAATCTAATACCACCCGCTATACTCATCATCTTTCTCATTGTCATTAACATGTTCAATGACTTTCTACCACCTCATCAATTGCTAACAATAGTTTATATTCTCAATGATCCACATCATAAGAATTCCTTCTACAAAATTCTCTTCTAAATACCCATGCTTAAAGGAAAAAATACTACCTTCTCCCCAATCATTTCCCTCCTCACCATTGTCACATTCATCACATTCACATGGATCATACTCAACAACATACTCATTTTTCTTAATAAATTATTCATTAAAACCACCTTTTTCATCTACTTTTGCAATCTTTACAAAATGCTTACCTTTAATATCTTCATCAAATCTTTTCTTTATGGTGTTGCTTTGCAATATTGGAATTTCTTCATGATTCCCTTCATTAGTATGTTCAACTTTGTACCTTCAGTATTGCCATTAACATCAAGATCTTCATGTTCATCATAATAAAATTCTTCATAATTATCTTATACTTGCGGCATGCATTCAAGATCATTCTCTTCTTCAACATCCTAGATAGAATTTACATTAACAGAAACACAAAATTCTTCCCTATAATTCTTCATTTTAGTTTCTTCTTTAGATTTTATATTACCTTTACTTTTATTTATTTTCAACTTTATTTTTGTACTTGGAAACTTCAATACTTCATCTTAGTGTTATACATCACTCCCGCAGTTATTGCATTGTTATCAACACATGCACAAACACATACACTTACATGGTTAAATAAAACAAGGGCTATGATCATGTTCTCTTTCACCTTTTTTGCAACCTAGACTATCGCACATGAAACCTCAAAAATTTCCTTCTCCTCATCCACATATTCCATTACAACTAAGATGGTCTCCTCAATATTTCTCACTACTTATAGAGAAGTGTTCATATCTATATATTCATGTCCATTATCAATTTCGACTTATTTATCAGAATCATTCTCCTACTCGTTGATATAAAATCCTTCCTTTGCACACATACTTATCATGACAAATTTTCTATGTCTGTCTTCACCTTCTATGGCTTTTAAGGAAATTTACTTTCTAACTTCTTGTTGACCTGATTTTATGACCTAGGCCAACAATGGAAATCAAGCTCACACAAGTTGTTTAATACAGATCGTGGTATGTTTAAATTAGCTTGATTTCGCAGGTTATGGTCTCCTGCTACCAGCTGAGTTTTATCCTCTTAAGGAGAATATGGATTTTCTAAACTCAGGAAAAATGTCTCCTATGTTAATCTAACCCTAATGTCAGTTTCTAATGTCAATTCCTAAAATCTAAGTCATCCTAAAATTTCTCTCTTAAGGAAAGCCTCTTGTTTTGGGTTTTGTTTGGATTTCTAATTTAAGAAAATTTTCATATTTTTAAACAACTAGCTAAGTTAAAATCTATTTAATAGATATTAAAACAAAACTAGAAAATCTATTCTAAGTAACTTGAAACTAATCTAGCTAACAGTTCCTACCTCAGCTGAGAGCAATATGAATTGACTATATTAATTATCAGTTAATAATTATAAATAACAAAGAAAAGGATGATATAAATTCAAATATAAAATTATCAAAATTACTATCATTAACGATCCCTCTGTTCAATATAGCTTACAAGAATAGAAAAATATATTTTTTATTTTTTATTTTTCCTGTAATGTAACAATTAATGGATAATCAATGTTCAATACTAAAGTATGAATATAAAGAGGTTAAACAACTTATTATACAAAACAACTATCAAAATATAGATGTAATTAAAACAACTTGTTAAAAATAATACTATCAAACCAAAATCATCAACAACATTTGATTAAAATGACATCAATCATATATGTAATAAAGACCAGTATTGTGTGATAAGAGTAATTCAAATAGCATTGATGCAATAATAACACAGTATAACTGCATAAAGATTTAAGATGAGAAAATATACATTGAAATATATATTAAAGTTTCCAAAAACTGAAAAACAAAGAGTGATACAAGTCTTTGAAATACTAGTCTAACAACATCCACGAAGAAAAATACAACAGATTGATTGCAACCATAAAGTATACTTAATTTCAACAAGTAGTTTATGAGTACTCCTATCCCCTTTATCCAGAAATTGTTTGGAACTTATATACATAAACATAACCATTGTCTTCTAGTTTTTTTAGGATCTATTTACAAAAATAGTAAAAATAGTTTCTTAACATCTGTTAAGATAACTCATGGCCATTCCTAGATTCGTTCTATTGATTATATGACTCGATTGACACCAAAACAAGCACTTGGAAAATACGAGCATCCAATGAAGCAAACAAGACGTGACCGTCCACAACGTATCCCAGCTATCAATGCAAAAATCGTTCTCCTCCAATAAAGTAACTTCAAAATGTATATCTTTCAGCAGAATCATTTTCCATTTAATCCAACACGTTCATAGCATAAGTACACCTATAACAATTAGTTACAGATATATTAATTCTTCATCAAAACAGAAAGATTAAATATAAAATAAAAATAGAAATAAATAAATTTCAAGCACACCTACAGAATCTACGCTTTTGTAGGTGTGCTAATTAAAGTATTCTATTACCTATCAAAAAGAGGAATATATTGGTGTAACGGAAAAAGAGAGTAAGTGTCCATTTTTGTTTTGCAAAATAACTATTTTCTTGCCTCTAATAATTTAGCACTTAACTTTACATTTTAGATTTTAGATTTCTCTTCACACCTCGAAAAATTTCTGTTAGCAGAAATCAACGATCTCTTTACAGGTTTCAACTTAACTTTCTTCACTTTTAAATCCTGCCATCGATTCACCCAGGATAATAACTCACTTCTCAGGTTTTGTACTTCATATTTCAAAACAATTGAATTTGACTCGGACTTTTCCAATTTATTTTTTAATCGAATGATTTGTTGTTTTAATTTTATGGTCTTCATGGTGCTTCTTAGCGTCTGCTCTATCAGTAAATGAACATCCTCTTTTAATATCTATATCATTTTGCAGAACATGTGACTGACTTCCATCAAAACCAACATTTGGAGATGCTACATGATTATCAATTTTATCCTCATGCTCTTGTGAAGATAAATCCATCGAACAATAATTTTCTTCGTCACTTAGAATTTCGATTAATGAAGAGCCTTGGACCTGCAGAGGTGTTATTGAAGTAGAAGATATCATAGTCCTAGAAATTCTGCGAGAACCTAATGTTACAATAGGGGTATTTGACATGTCTGCCTTGAACTTGGATTTTGATTTTTCTTTGTTTAACTTCTTCAACTTTTTTCCTTGACCTACAGGTATAGTATGAAATTCCCGAGTGAAGGCGAAACCATAGGAGTTTCAAAAATTAAAGGGAGAGGTTCTACTGCAACTATATGTTATGTATCCTCTATAGGTGCATGATGAAACAGGTCTCAAACACTGAGAGGGGGGGTGAATCAATGTCTATTTAAAACTTTAAAAAGATCTTCCTAAGTCACTTAATCTAATCATACATAAATATTATGAACATAAATATACATACAGATAAAAAATATCAATATAAATTTATTTTATTGAATAAAATTATTGTTTACAAATTATAATTTTATCTAGACCCAGCTAGATGGAGAGACCCAACTTTCCTAAAAAGATTCAATTTTCCTGCAAAACCAAGTTTGCATACATGACCTAGCATGTAGAGAGGAATCCAATCCTCATTCAAGCTCCAACCTGATTATAGACACCAATCTGTTTGTATGAACACAAGGTCTATATCAATGGTAGAATATCCACCAAGATATTAATAATGATCCACCGAGACACACCTTTGATCTCTTCATGTCTTCGTATTTATACTCTTTCTTCATACCTCTTCATGAATCAATGTGTCTTCTCATCTACTTCACAACTCTTCATGGAATGATGTATCTTTTCAAATAATAATAAAATAAGGTTAAACTAATGACTTAGTCATAATTATATTTATTCTATTCTCCATTTTTTATTCTTCAACGTTTTTGATATTTACATTGCAAAACCAAAACACTTTGGCGCGTAAGTCAAATCCCTAAAGGTTCTAGGAAACATCGATCCTTTTTCTGCCATACAGAGCAGATATTCTTGAGGTAACACATCGTCATTGAAAACCTTAGGAAGTATCTCGCTCCCGTTACCGACCAACCATTTCTTAAGCACATAACGATCATGACGTTCAGCACTGCTGAATTCAACAAAGCTATCACATTCAACAGACCAACTCCAAGGAAATCTCATTATCGGCGTCGCTCCTGTGCTTCCAACTATTACCCAATGTCTAGTTGACGAACTATATCTCTCTCTATATAAAAGTAGGTGAATGTACGCTACACACACAACATTTGGCCTGAGATTTAAATCAGTAGAGTTGGGGCCACATTTAACTTTATAGACATCGTCCATGTGCCTTGTATAGGTGCTCAATTCATAAAAGAAAACTCCTATTTCCTCGAAATAATATATCCCGAGCGAGATAATAAGGCTCGCTCAATTCAGTTCCAAAGACAGAATACCCCCTTAATACAGTTCCAAAGACATAGAGTCTGTTTTCTTTGTGCTGAATCACTATAGTCGGATCTATTTTGAAATAGTGGTTCCGATGAATATCTGGTAGCTTTACCGTCGTCTCTCGTTCCTCTCCATTGCGTCGTCGATCAATGAGACTATTCACTTCATCCCTATAGGAAATGGTGCGCGTTATGTCGTAGAAAACCAGGCCATTGAAACAGCCAGGTCCGATATCTCGTAGTGTAGGTAAGGAGTGCTCTGCGATGAAGTAGTGATCCAAATATCCCAAGATATTCGACAGCAATCGAACCATCGCCTTGTGAATTTCCCAACGTCTTGAAAGTTCCCTTAACCAAAACTCAGCGTGCTTTTGATTTAAATTTGGTAAAACGTTTGAGACGACATACTCTTCAAATTAGATCCTATTTTTATCATATAGTTGCTCTGCGTAGTTCATATTGTACCATTTATTAGGATGCCATACCAAGCTCCATAAAAAGGGCCTTAACATTTTCCTTAAGTTTGTTGTATACGTACGTTTATAAGATCTTCATTGAAAAATCTGCAATAGTGGTCAAATGAGGCAGAGAAATACAGAGCTATTGTATTTCCCACAAGATCATATACCAGGACCTCGGCGCCTCCATGCTTGATCACAAAGTTGTGCTCATCAGGAAACCAAGACTGAGTCAAGGGTTTGCGCTTCTCATTTTTTTCTCTCTTCAGCTTCAAATGCTTCTCGTTTTTCTTTCTCTTCAACTTCAACCTCATCCAACTGCTCTTTTGTAAATGGGTATGGACGGATTCCATACTCAAATATAAGTTCCAGTGCATCATCCTGTATTAGTGTCCCATCTGGACCAAAAATAGACAAGGCTAGGATACTACCACCCTCACGCAGCTCCAGTTACACGATAGAGCCCACAACATGATTTTGGATATATCTATGGTATCTCTCAAACATTCTAATGCCAATAGGAGTCTTCATGGTGACAAGAGAGAGCTACGGTTTATGTATTCCGTGAGTCACAATTCTCCACAATGAAACAACCATATAATGATATAAAATAAACATTATAAAGGCTCCAACGTATTCAAATAGGAACCGACAATTCCAACGTAGGGGAAAGATATCTCACTGACTCAACCTGATTTATTTTCTAGAATCTACATTGCTTCAATAAGAAGTCTGCAAAACAATGACTCCTTTTGTCTATTTCCATATCATCATTGGAGAATTGGACTCTCCTTAACAACCATAATTGGAAGTTCCCACAGAGGGCAAAGCAATTCTTGATGCACATAAACAGAGACCATGGCTAGTTGTAATTAACAATCTTGTCATATTATTCATTTTCCTCTCTTTATAACACAAAACCAACTAATCTATACATTAATGCATTTGGATATACAAGTAGATATTTTAGACATTTAGCTTTTACACATTTTGTATTTAGATATTTCATTTAATGTTTCCACTAATAATTTTAGAGTTTCCATTAGAGTCCACTGATATCTTAACTCTTTTTTTCTTTTTGGCTTTTGTTTGATATTTCACTTGGAGACACTTTATATGTGCACTTTAATGTTTTCACTTTAAATCCATTTGCACTTTAATCCATTTAATGCCACTTTAATACTTTTATAGTTCCTCTTGAGTATTGTCATTTTAATGCCTTTTATAATGACACTTTAATGCTCTTTTGATCTATTTAATAGTGTCACTTGATAATGTCATCACTGCTATCACAGATACTCTTGCTTGCTTCTCTTGCAAATCTATCATGCCACATATGATTGCCATCAATGACAATCTACACTTGTCATATTGCCAACAATCTCCCCCTTTGGCATTGATGGCAATACTACTTCAATTTCTCCCCGTTTGACATCAAGGGCAAAGGGTTGAATAACTCCCAAATTTATTGTGTCATTTATCTCTTTTCACATGAGTTAAAAGCGATGTGATCAAATTATGGTTGCTTTAACACATCTTCCATACTTGCAAGTTGCCTTCACAAACCTACTATTACTTTTCATCATAGTGGCTTCTAACATCAATCATAATGAATGTATTTTCTCCTCCTTAAATGTCAATATTTTTACCTTTCTTGCTGCTATTAAAATACTTCACTCCATTTTCAAACGTATAATCCTCTATTGCACTCTCAGGTAAGGATATGAGTTTACTTCAAATAATGCTCTCTTTGGAAAAATAGACATATTTTTCTTTCAAATTAGCTCCCCCTAACTTAGTTCTCTTTCTTAAACATGTAATACCAGTTAACAAAGAAATGCTCTTTTATTCATAATATCCCTTTTATTTGTCAAATCTTATCAGTTTCAAGGATAGAGAGCTATCTTTACTTTTCTTCTTTTTAATGACATTAGTTGCTAACCTATCCAAAATTACATACTGATTTCTGATCTAAGTCATCTTTAGGTCTTTTAAGTCCATTTTTAATCTTGACCTAAATCAACTTAATTCTGACAGTTTTATTTGGACTGACATCTAATAAGGATTATTTAACAAAGTAAAAGAGTCATTTCCAAGTCCTCTTCAACACTTGTATTTTCTTCAACCATGGAGTGGTCATCATTTATAGAATGAGTGTGTTCTTCTAGAGATTCCTTTCCATAAGAGCCATTTGTTTTGGCATGAGGACTAAGACCTCATGTATTTGGTCTCCAAATTTCTTTATCGTTATCTTTGGACTTGTCTCTCTTGATTCTTTATGGATTTTCTCAGATTTCATATTTAAATACATGTCATGAGGCATCTTGCTTTCTAGATTTTGAATGTTGTCTCTTTTCAAATCCTTTCTTTGAATCCTTGGAGCATCCTCTTTTTGATTGTATTGTTTCTTTGGATTCATGCAATTTTGTGCTTTGTGACCAAATTATTCACACTTGAAACACCTTATGGAGTGAAAAAACTTTGTTGTATGCCCAACATTCTTGCATCTCCAACACTTTGTCTTTTCAGAGGAACTCTTTTGAGTTTTCTTTTCAAAAGTATCACATTCCACTGCTTTGTGTCCATGTTTGTGACAAGAGTAGCAGTAGTCATTGAATATGTTACCATACCAAGTGTCGGTATGATATGATAAGCTTCCTTTATGATGTGCTTCATGTTTTATCCTTTGTTTTCCATTATTTCTTCTCATGGAAGAGTTCTGATTTGGTATCTGATTTGTAATTGTACCTAGTTTTTTTGAAGATGAAGAACCTTCCTAAAACATAAACAGGGGAGTCTCATTCTCAACTTCTTTATCCTTTTTGTATCCAAGACCAGTTCTATCATGGGCTGGCATTTGCCTACTCCAAATTTCATCTATAATGGTTGAGCTATTATATAGATTGCTCTTCTCATTTCCCTTGTATGGAGAAATATATTTGGATTGAAGATAATTCATTGCTTTCCTTTCTCCACCTTTTGTGAATGTACTAGCGTAACTTTTCTTTATCTCACTTCCTATGAGACATGTAGATTCTTCCTCTTCTTTCTTTATAATATATTTTTCTTTAGTAGCATCCTCTTTTCTAAATACTAAGTCAACCATCCTTTGATACCTAGCCTCTTTCTCCTTTAAGGTTGCATGATATTTTTCAATCTTCTTCTTGTCATCCTACAGTTCCTTCTCAATCTGTTTCATGAAGATATTCAAATATTTTTCTCTTTGATTTAGTGACCTTTGTCCTTCTATAAGCCTTTCTTGTCTTTCTTGTAGGTTCTTCTCCCAATCCAGTAAATTCTGCCTCTCTATAGGCTCCCTTCCTTTCATTTGGTTCTCTTGGTCAGGAAGGCTTCTTTCATTAGCTTCAATTTGTCTTCTAAGGTTAAAGACTTCAGACTTTACCTCTTTTATTTCATTAATTTTGTTTTCCAATTGTAAATTAAAACTAGAGAAACTGTTCTTCAATTCTTTTTCCTTGTCATCTAGCTGGATCCTTTGCTCATTCAATATCATCTCAACACCCTCATGTTTCTTGGTTAGTGCACAGAACTTATCCTTTAGGATCTTCAAGTCATTTTTTGTATCTACTAGACTCTTGTATGTTCTTCTAGAATTTTTGGATTCCATTGACAATCAATGTAGCAACTCATTAATCTTGAAAACATTTTCAAGATCAGTTAGAGTGACCATAAACATTTTTTTAATCTTATCAAAAACATTTATAGGATAAAAACTTATCTTTTTCTTGGTATTTTCAATTGCAATAAGAAAGTATTCCTTCAATTTCTTCAAGTCTTAATTCTTAGTAATCAGGATTTTATCTTTGAGAATTAATAGGTATTCTTATTTTTCCTTAGAGAGTACTTCATCATCATAACAACTGTCATTTGAAAGTTCATCTAGCACAATGTTTTCTTTGTTTTGTGATGAGGCAAATGAGAGATTGTTCTCTTCAGTGCTCAACATATATTTACTTAGTCCTTCATTAGATTTTTGACTTGTATATTCTCTTTCAATTTGATACTGGGTTTGATATGTGTCTTCAATATTTATCCATATCTTCCTTCCAGAGGTGTAGTGCCCTAGTCTCATCTTGATGTCATTTGACAAGGCTCTCTTAATAGTTTGCAAAGCGATAGAATTGAATTTTTGATCAGCTTTTGAAATTCTGGTTTTGTTTTTCAAGTACCATTGCTTGCTACTGCATCCCACACATGTGCTCCTTTGGAATTCAACTGAAACTTCATGGCATCCCTCTAATTAGCATAGTCATCTCCATTAAACAAGGAGATTTTATCATCTACATTTCCAGCCATTTTTAAAATGCTGATTCTAGAACCTATCTTTAGATTATGTGCTTGGATCTAAAAATGGACCTATTTTCCTTTTGGATCAGCCTTCCAGTAGTGATATGTTCAAAGACAACCTGCTTTGATACCAATATGAAATAGGTCTCAGACACTGGGAGTGGGGGGGAGGGGGGGTGAATCAATGTCTATTTAAAACTTTAAAATATCTTGCCAAATCACTTAATCTAATCGGTCATATATATTATGAACATAAAGATACATACGAGGAATAAATATCAACATCAATTTCTTTTATTGAATAAAATTCTTGTTTACAAATTATTATTTTATCTAGACCCAGCTAGATGGAGAGACCTGGCTTTCCTGGAAAGATTCAACTTTCCTGCAAAACCTAGTTTGCATACATGACCCAACATGTAGAGGGGAATCCAATCCTCATTCAGGCTCCAACATGATTACAAACACCAATTTGTTTGTATGAACACAAGGTCCATATCAATGGTAGAATATCCACCAAGATATTAATAATAATCCACCGATACACACCTTTGATCTCTTCATGTCTTCGTATTTATACTCTTTCTTCATACCTCTTCATGAATCAATGTGTTTTCTCATCCACTTCACAACTCTTCATGGAATGATGTATCTTTTCAAATAATAGTAAAATAAGGTTAAACTAATGACTTAGTCATAATTATATTTAGTCTATTTTCCATTTGTTATTCTTTTATCCATTATGACTTTATCATTTTATATATTCTTCAACGTCTTTGATATTTACATTGCAAAACCAAAACACTTTAGCGCGTATGTCAAATCCCTAAAGGTTCTAGTAAACATCGACACTTTTTCTGCCATACAGACTAGATATTTTTGAGGTAACACATCGTCATTGAAAACCTTAGAAAGTATCTCACTCCCCTTACCCACCAACCATTTCTTAAGCAAATAACGATCACGAAGTTCGGCACTACTCAATTCAGCAAAGTTGTCACATTCAACAGACCAACTCCAAGGCAACCTCATTATCGGCGTCGCTCCTGTGCTTCCAACTATTACCCAACGTCTAGTTGATGAACTATATCTCACTATATATAAACGTAGGTGAATGTACGCTACACACACAACATTTTTCCTGAGATTTAAATCAGTAGGGTTGGGGACAAATTCAACTTTATAGACAGCATCCACATGCCATGGATTGGTACTCAATTCATAAAGTAAAAATCCTATTTCCTAGAAATAATAAATCCCGGGATCATAAGGCTCCCTAAACTCAGTTCCAAAGATAGAATGCCCCCTCAATACAGTTCCAAAGACATAGAGTCTATTTTCTTTGTGCTGAAACCCTACAGTTGGATCTATTTTGAAATAGTGGTTTTGATGAATATCTGGCAGCTCTACTGTCGTCTCTCATTCCTCTCCATTGCCTCGTCAATCAATGATACTATTCACTTCATCCCTATAATAAATAGTGCGCGTTATGTCAGAGAAGACCGGGCCATTGAAACAACCATGTCCAACATCTCGTAGTGTAGGTAAGGAGTGCTCTAGGATGAAGTAGTGATCCAAATATTCCAATATATTCGAAATCAATTGAATCATCGCCTT
Source organism: Pseudotsuga menziesii (assembly GCA_001517045.1). Classification (NCBI taxonomy): domain Eukaryota; kingdom Viridiplantae; phylum Streptophyta; class Pinopsida; order Pinales; family Pinaceae; genus Pseudotsuga; species Pseudotsuga menziesii. The sequence continues at coordinate 6,937 of LPNX010271842.1, read as the reverse complement.
GTGGATTTCAATACATCTCGAAAATTCCCTTAACCAAAACTCAGCGTGCTTTTGATTTAAATTTGGTAAAACATTTGAGATGACGTACTCTTCAAATTAGATCCTATTTTTATCATAAGTTGCTCTACGTAGTTTATATTGTACCATTTTCACTACTGATATTAGGATGCCACACCAAGCTCCATAAAAAGGTCTTTAACATTTTCCTTGAGTTTGTTGTATACGTTTATAAGATCTTCATTGAAAAATTCGTAATAGTGGTCAAACAAGGTAGAGAAATACAGAGCTATTGTCTTTCCCATAAGATTAGATACCAGGACCTCGGCACCTCCATGCTTGATCACAAAGTTGTGCTCATTAGGAAACCAAGACTAACTCAAGGGTTTGCACTTCTCGTTTTTCTCTCTCTTCAGCTTCAAGCGCTTCTCGTCTTTCTTTCTCTTCAACTTCAACCTCATCCAACCGCTCTTTTGTAAATGGGTATGGATGGATTCCATACTCAAATATCAGTTCTAGTGCATCATCTAGTAGTAGTTTCCCATCGCGACAAAAAATAGACAAGGCTAGGATACTACCACCCTCACGCATCTCTAGTTACACGATAGAGCCCACAACATGATTTTGGATATATCTATGGTATCTCTCACACATTCCAATGTCAGTAGGATTCTTCATCGTGACAAGACAGAACTAGGGTTTTTGTATTCCATGAGTCACAATTCTCCATAATGCAACAACCATACAATGATATAAAATAAAAATTATAAAGGCTCCAACGTATTCAAATAGGAACCAACAATTCCAACACAAGGGAAAGATATCTTACTGACACAACCTGATTTAGTTTCTAGAATCTGCATTGCTTCAATAGGAAGTCTGCAAAACAATGACTCCTTTTTCTATTTCCATATCATCATTGGACTCTCCTTAACAACCATAACAAGAAGTTCCCACAGAGGGCAAAGCAATTCTTGATAAACATAAATAGAGACCATGGCTAGTTGTAATTAACGATCTTGTCATATTATTCATTTCCCTCTCTTTATAACACAAAACCAACTAATCTATACACATTAGCATTGGATATACAAGTAGATATTTTAGACATTTAGCTTTTACACATTTTGTATTTAGATATTTCATTTAATGTTTCCACTAATAATTTCAGCCTTGCCATTAGAGTCCACTAATATCTTAACTCTTTTTTTCTTTTTGGCTTTTGTTTAATATTTCACTTGGAGACACTTTATATGTGCACTTTAATGTTTTCACTTTAAATCCATTTGCACTTTAATCCATTTAATGCCACTTTAATACTTTTATAGTTTCGCTTGAGTATTGTCATTTTAATGTCTTTTACAATCACACTTTAATGCTCTTTTTATCTATTTAATAGTGGAACTTGATAATGTCATCACTTTTATCACAGATACTCTTGCTTGCTTCTCTTGCATATCTATCATGCCACATATGATTGCCATCAATGAAAATCTACACAATCTACACCTGTCATATTTCCAACAGTGCATCCAATCTAGGCGATTCAACACTTCTTGGTTCAGACCCGACTCCAAACTTAAGGGGACCTTTACATTTTCTACGGTTGTTAGGACATAGATTCAACCAATATTGAGTTAACCCAAAATTATTTTCCTCTAAAAACGCATTCCAGGATCTACCAAAAAGACTCAACTGGTGCTGAAACAAAATTTTAAGGAGGCCACGATGAAATAAACTTATTTCTACTTCTCCTATAGTGGTCTGTACAGTATGTGCCATTCTTCTCAAACTTTGAAGCAAAAAGAAATGCAGATTCAGTCTGCAACCCTTCAAATCCATTAACAACCATAAACGGTAATAACGAACATGACAATAGAGACCATCACATGAAACATGTCTGACTAAAATATCAAAGTAGGCTCTCCATTGTGGTTTCAAAAACTTATCAAAAACACCATTTTTGAGATCTGAACCCTCTAGTAATGGTAAAAGGAATAATTCACATTTTTTGTCATTGACCCTTTGTCCCTTAAACCAGCGTTCACCAGTTTGGGGAAGCTTGGTAGCTTTAGAAACCATATATTCGTTTAAAACCATTTTAAGATTCCCAACTTGAGCTACATCATTCTTTAAAGACATGGAAAATCGTCTGGTTATTTCTACATT
>LPNX010271837.1:139342-155255 GCA_001517045.1 Pseudotsuga menziesii | reverse complement strand
TATGTATATATATATATAAACCCTCCCCCAATCTCTCTACCTATATATCAACCCCAATCTCTCTCTCTCTCTCTCTAATACCCTAACTTGAATAATCTCTCTCTCTCTCTAAACCCCTAACACACATTATCTTTCTCTTTGAACCTCAAACCCCAAATATATCTATCTATATATTTCTCTCTCTAAATTCTTAACCTCCATTCCGTCTCTCTCTCTCTCTCCCTACATATATATATAAACCCCTAACCTACAATCTCTCTCTCTTCCCCTAATCTCTAATCTCTCTCTTCTCTCTCTCTCTAAGCCTAATCCCTCCCTCTCTCTAAACAACTAACCCCCAATAAATCTCTCTCTTTCTCTCTCTCTCTCTGTATATATATATATATATATACCCGAACACTAAATCTCTTTATCTTTCTATCTCTAAACCCATAAACTCCATGCTCTTTCTCAGTCTCTCTCTCTCTCTAAACCCCTAACCCTCAATTTCTGTTTTTATTTCTCCCTCTATCAAAATCCCTAACCCCTAATATATATATATATATATATATATGTATGTATGTATATATGTACCCATAACTTTCAATCTATCTCTCTCTAAACCACCAACCCCCTAACATCATATCTCTTTTTAAACCCTTAACCCTCATTCTCTCTATATATATCTAAGCCCCTAACTACCAATCTCTTTATCTCTCTCTTTTTGACTCTCTCCCTTTAAATCCCTATCCCCAATACATCTCTATACTTCTCTCTCTAAACTAATGACCTCCAACCTCTATCTCTCTCTCAACCCCTATCCCTCAATATATCACATTTTATTTATACTTCTCTCTAAACTCCTAACCCCCAAAAATTTTCTCTCTCTCTAAATACCTAACCCCAAATCTTTTTCTCTCTCTTTCTAAGTTGCTGCCACCCAATCTCTCTTTCTCTCTCTCTCTAAAAAAATATCCCCCAAATTCTCTCTCTCTAAAACTATACCCCCCAGCCTCTCTCTCTCTCTAACAAGCTATACCCCTCACTACCAATCTCTCTCTCTCTCTAAACACTTAACCCCTAATCCTCCACTCTCTCTCATTCTAAATTCCTAATACCTATTTTCTCTCTCTCTCTCTCTCTCTCTCTCTCTTAATTCCTAATTTCCAACATCTATCTCTCTCTAAACCCCTAAACCCCAATGTATATCTCTCTCTAAGTAACTAAACTCTATTCTCTCTCTCTCTCTCTCTCTCTCTCTCTCACTCACTCTAAACCCCTAAACCCCTCTCTCTCTCTAAACCCCTAACCACCAATCTCTCTCTCACTCTTTCTCTCTAACCCCTAATCTCTCATCTAAATACCAATATCTCTATCTGATCCAGATGGAGATCGGTGGCCACCCACCTATTCCACTGGCTCAAAACAATTGTCCATTGTGGCAGTTTCCTAGTTATTTTTCGGCAGTTTTTCGAGTCCTAAACTTCCGGGGCCGTTTTGAGGCATTAAACGACGTTTTTTGGAGATTCGGGGCCAAATGGTTGCCATCGGCATGCATTTGGCCGACCAAAAGTTGTAAATCTTAGATAGACCTTTCCAACAAGCTATCGAACGCCCAAATCGGAGATCGTATGCAAAAGTTATGACCCCGGGAAGTTGACTGTTCAACTTACCACCGTGGGGCCGCAAACTTTATGACGGTTCATCTTCTAGGGTTACGTTTTGGGACTTTTGGGGTTCTTGCCTCATTCTTATTATAAATAGGCCCCTTTGGCCTCATTTTGTATTCAGCTTGGCACGAATGAGCGTAGCAGCCACATCTCTTCTCAGAGATAGCTACCACCATTCTAGCAATTGTATTACAGTCTGTTCTATTTCCGCCATTTAATAGAATATGTGTTTACTGTATCTTTGTTATCTTTGCAAAATGTCTATTATTATGATTCTGTATATGTTCTTTCATTTCGTTCGCACATAAATCCGGATCAGTGGTATCAGAGCAATCTGCTCTTTGTTTGTTTCTCGACGCATGTCCCCGACGAGGTCCGAGTACAGAGAATTTGGTCTCGAACTAGTTTCACTTGATCATTCTCGCCGTCCCAAACGACCTCCCATGGCGGAAGAAAAGAGAGACGACGGAGCAGGAGATCCTATCAAGTCGCTACTCGAGGAATCCCTCGAGCGACAGAGGAACGAGATGATGGATAGTTTCGCCCAAATCCTTCGGCGAATGCCAGCCGCGGCCAGTGCATCTTCAACAAGCAGCCGGTTCGGGGATGCAACTCCCTTTAAGGTACAAGTTAACTTTGATATTCCTTTATTTGAAGGTAATATTGATGCAGATGCCCTAGATAATTGGGTGAATGTTCTAGAAGGGTATTTCTCTGTTCACAATTTTTCCGACAGAGAAAAGATCACCTTTGCGCTCCTTAAGAAAGCCCCCCATGTCCAAAATTGGTGGGGTACTTATTGTGAGCAAAACTTATCAGACGAGTCTGAAATGTTTGAAACGATTCCCACTTGGGCCTCTTTCATAGATGCCGTCAAGGAACAATATTACCCTGTGGGAAACTATGATGACCAGTACACAAAATGGACAATTCTGCGTCAAGAAAGGGACCAGACGGTGTCGGAGTACACCAACAAATTTCATACTCTGCGGACAAAGCTGAGTATCAAAGACTCCGAGCGGCACCTAATCCTGAAATATCGCAGTGGTCTACATCGGTACATCCGAACGGAGACGGAATTCCTCGACATCTCTTCACTTGGATCCACCTATCGGTATGCTGTCAAAATCGAGGAGAAATTTCAACAAAAGAACAAGCGAGACTCTGGACCTGCGAATCCATCGCAGAAGCAAGGCAAGGGAAACCCTGGCCTGCAGAACACAGCAAAAGAAAATGGCAACCAGTCCCCGCCACAAGCAAAGAAGGGAGATCGAAAAACAAAGAAGGACACTGGTAAGTGGTGCGAATTTCATAAAAGCCCTTGGCACAACACTGATGAATGTCGCTCAAAACAGTCATTAGTGGCCGAGATCAAATCTTCAGAATCAGATCCTGATTCTGATTCTGAACCCAATGCCACAGCCGCACATAATGGGAGGCAGATCATTGAGGCAGACCCCACTGCCACTGTTGCTACCGCACAGATTCAACTAGAGGATCCTAAAGAGTCAGAGACAGAGGAGCGCCTTTTCCACTCGCAGATGTGGGTGAAGGGAATGCCTCTACATTTTGTTGTTGACAACGGCAGCCAAAAGAACCTGATTTCAGCAGAAGTCGTCAAGAGATTGGAGCTTCCAACAACACCACACTCGCAACCTTACAGCCTCGGTTGGCTAAGCCAAGGACGTGGTATCCACATTACTCAGCAATGCCTCCTACCATATGGCATCAAGCCTTTCCAAGACGAGGTACTGTGTGATGTAGCCCCACTTGAAGTCTGTGATGTTCTTTTAGGACAACCATATATGTGGAAGCGTCATGCTGTATATGAGTCACGACCTCGCAGTGTCATTGTCACTTTGGGAGGACAACTCTACCGGATCCCAGAGACAGTTGCACCTACTACAGTCTCGCAGGGTAGGAAGATAAACTCCCACATCAGAAAATTATTCCTCTTCACAATTGCGTCTGAAGGAGAACATAAGATCACAGAGACCTCCACACCCTCTGCACAGGGTGTCTCTACTCATCAGACACAAGAAGACGACAGAGACATTGTTTCCTCATCTATCCGAGTACCTCTACGATGCAAGGCCATGCATTCAAGGTGCTCATCCAGACAACAGTTACAGCCCTCTCACTTCAAAGAAAAGCAGCCTCTTCACTTCAACAAATGTCGCACCAGGAGATCAACTCAACACAAAGTTCGAGATATGATATGGGATTCGACGCAATGGAGACCATTGCTTCCTAAGGAGGGAGGATTGATCCAGATGGATATCGGTGGCCACCCACCTATTCCACTGGCTCAAAACAATTGTCCATTGTGGCAGTTTCCTAGTTATTTTTCGGCAGTTTTTCGAGTCCTAAACTTCCGGGGCCGTTTTGAGTCCTTAAACGATGTTTTTTGGAGATTCGGGGCCAAATGGTTGCCATCAGCATGCATTTTTCTGACCAAAAGTTGTAAAGCTTAGATAGACCTTTCCAACAAGCTATCGAACGCCCAAATCGGAGATCGTATGCAAAAGTTATGACCCCGGGAAGTTGACTGTTCAACTTACCACCGTGGGGCCGCAAACTTTATGACGGTTCATCTTCTAGGGTTACGTTTTGGGACTTTTGGGGTTCTCACCTCATTTTTATTATAAATAGGCCCCTTTGGCCTCATTTTGTATTCAGCTTGGCACGAATGAGCGTAGCAGCCACATCTCTTCTCAGAGATAGCTACCACCATTATAGCAATTGTATTACAGTCTGTTCTATTTCCGCCATTTAATAGAATATGTGTTTACTGTATCTTTGTTATCTTTGCAAAATGTCTATTATTATGATTCTGTATATGTTCTTTCATTTCGTTCGCACATAAATCCGGATCACTATCTCTCTCTCTCTCTCTCTCTCTCTCTCTCTCTCTCTCTCTAAACTCCTAACACACATCATCTTTCTCTTTGAACCTCCAACCCCTAATATATCTATGTATCTCTTTCTGCTTCTAAATTATTGACCTCCATTCTCTCTCTCTCTCTTTCAATCCTTAACACCAAACACATATCTCTCTCTCTAAACCCCTAACCCGCAATCTCTCTCTCTTCCCCTCTTTCTAAATACCTCTATAAACCCCTAATCTCCAGTATTTCTCTCTCTCTAACCCTAATTTGTCTCTCTCTATCTATCTTTTTAAACCAATAACCACCAATTTCTCTCTCTCTAAAAACCTAACCCCAATCTCTCTCTGTAAACCCCTAACCCCAAATATCTCTCTCTCTAAACCCTTAACTCCCGATCTCAGTCTTCTTCTCTATCAGTATGTATCTAAACAACTTAGACCCAATCTCTCTCTCTCTCTCTCTAAACCCCTAACCCCATATCTCTCACTTTCTCTCTATCTCTCTAAACCCAGCACCCCCCCTTCTCTCTGTCCAAACCAACAACTCCTAGCTGCTAATCTCCATCTCTAAATACTTAAACCACAATCTCTTTTTTTATTTTTGTCTCTCTCTCTAAACCACTAAACACCAAACCCTCTCTCTAAATGATTAACTCCAATATCTCTCTCTAAACCTCTAACCCCCTATCTCTCTCATTGTCTCTTACACTCTCTCTACATTCATAACTCACAATCTCTCTCTCGCTCTCTCTCTCTCTCTCTCTCTCTCTCTCTCTAAACCAATAACCTATAAATCCCTCTCTCTCTCTCTCCATCTCTCTCTTTGTTTCTCTCTCTATATCTAATCCACTATCCCCCTTACCCACAATACTTATTTACCTCTCTAAACCCCTAACAATAAATATCTATCTCTCTGTTTGTCTAAACAACTAACTATTGATTCCTCTCTCTCTCTAAACCCCTAAATGCCAATATTTGTCTTTTTATTTCTCTCTCTTTCTCTCTCTCTAAACCCCTGAATTCCAATATTTGTCTTTATATTTCTCTCTCTTTCTCTCTCTCTAAAATCCTAACCCCTAATAGCTCCCCCCCCTGTCTATCTCTCCCTTTATATATATAAAAAAAACCCTAACACTAAATATGTCTCTCTCTCTCTAAACCCTAGCATCTCTCTATCTTTATCTCTCCAAAACCATAACCTCCAACCTCTTTCCATGTCTCTCTCTCTAAACCCCAAACCCTTAAGTTCTCTCTTTCTATTTCTCCCTCTATAAAAATCCCTAACCTATAATATATATCTCTCTCTACCCATAACTTTCAATCTCTCTCTCTCTCTCTAAACCCCTAACCCCCAATATCTCTCTTTATGTCTCTAAAAAAATAAATCCTAATATCTCTCCCTCTTTCTCGCTCTCTGAATTCCTAACTTGATGTCTCTCTCTTTCTATCTCTCTCTCTTTCTCTTTCTCTCAAAACCCCTAACCACCAATATCTCTTCCCCTCTCTCTCTGTCTCTCTCTCTCTACACCTAACCATAAATATAACTCTCTCTAAATCCCTAAGCCCCTCCCCCCCTCTCTCTCTAAATCCCTAAACCCTCCCTCTCTATCTCTATCCCTCCCTCTCTCTCTTTCTTAACCCATAAACTTGAATCTCTCTTTAAACCCTTAACCCTCATTCTCTCTCTTACTATATAAGCCCCTAACCACTAATCTCTTTAACTCTCTCTTTTTCCCTCTCTGGTTCTAAATTCCTTACCCCAAATATCTCCCTATAATTCTCTATTTAAATCAATAACCTCCAACCTGTATCTCTCTTTCAACCCCTATCCCTCAATATCTCTCTCATTTTATTTATGCTTCTTTCTAAACTCCCAACCCCCAAACTCTCCCTCTCTCTAAACCCCTACCACCACATATCTCTCTCTCTCTCTCTAAAATCAGATCCCTCAATATCTCTCTCTCTCTTGAAGAATAACCTATCTTGAATCATCTCTCTCTCTCTCTCTCTCTCTCTCTCTATTTGTAAACCCCTAACACACATTATCTTTCTCTTTGAACCTCGAACCCCTATATCTCTATCTATCTCTTTCTCTCTCTAAATTCTTAACCTACATTCTCTCTCTATCTTTTGAAATCCCTAACACCAAATATCTCTCTCTCTCTAAACCCCCAACCCACCATTTCTCTCTCTTCCTCTCTCTCTAAATGCCTCTTTAAACCCCTAATCTCCAATATCTCTCTCTCCCTCTCTCTCTCTCTCTCTCTCTCTCTCTATCTAACTATCAATCTTTTTAAACCCCTAACCAACAATTTCTCTCTCTCTCTCTCTCTCTCTCTCTCTCTCTAAACACCTAACGCGCAATTTATATATCTCTCTCTCTCTATCTAAACCCCTAACACCAAATATGTCTCTCTTTAAACCAATAACCCCCAATAGTTCTCTATATCTTTGTCTCTCTATAAAATCTTAACCCCTCGCCTCTATATTCCTCTATATCTCTATGTATGTAAACCTTCGAGTCCCAATCTCTCTCTCCCTCTCTCTATCCAAATCCATAACCCCTAGCCACCAATCTCTCTCTCTCTCTCTAAATACTTAACCCACAATCTCTTTCTTTCTATTTCTGTCTCTCTCTCTAAACCCCTAAACACCGATTCCTCTCTCTAAATGCTTAATCCCAATCTCTCTCTCTAAACCTATTACCCCCTATCCCTCTCGTTGTCTCTTTCACTATCTTTAAATATATAGCTCCCAGTCTCTCTCTCTCTCTCTGAACCACTAAGACCCAATATCTCTCTCCCTCTCTCTATTTATCTCTCTCTCTAATCCACTATACCCTAACCCACAATACCTATTTACCTCTCTTAACCCGTAACAATAAATATATATCTCTCTATTTCTCTACGCAACTAACTATTGATTCCTCTCTCTCTCTCTCACTCACTATAAATACTTAACCCACAATATCTTTCTTTCTATTTATGTCTCTCTCTATAAACCCCTACTCTCTCTAAACCTCTAACCCCCTATCTCTCTCATTTTCTCTTTTACTCTCTCTCTCTCTCTCTCTCTCGCTCTCTAAACCACTAACCCCCAATCTCTATGTTCCCTATCTCAACCACTAACCCATAAACCCCAATATTTCTGTGTGTGTGTGTGTGTGTGTGTGTGTGTTTCTCTCTCTCTCCCTCCCTCCCTCTCTCTCTCTCTCTCTCTCTCTCTCTCTCTCTCTCTCTCTCTCTCTCTCTCTTTGTTTTTCACTCTCTCTAATCCACTATCCCTTAACCCACAATACTTATTTACTTCTCTAAGCCCCAAACAATAAATATTTATCTCTCTATTTATCTAAACAACAAATTACCTATTCCTCTTCTCTTTAAACTCCTAACCCCCAATAACTCCTAACCCTAACACTGAATCTCTATCTCTAAACCCCTTACCCCTATTATCTCTCTATCTTTCTCTCGCTAAACCCTTAACCTCCAACCTCTTTCCTTGACTCTCTCTCTATGTCTCTAAACAAATAAATCCCAATTTCTCCCTCTTTCTCAGTCTCTAACCTATATCCTGATATTTCCATCTTTCTCTATATCTATATCTCTCAAAACCCCTAACCACTAATCTCTCTTCCCCTCTCTCTATCTCACTCTTTCTAAACCCCTAACAATAAATCTCACACTCTCTCTAAATCACTAACCCCCTCCTTATCTATCTCTATCCCTCCCTCTCTCTCTCTTTCCTAACCCCTAACCCCAAATCTATTTTTATACCCTTAACACTCATTCTCTCTCTCTATATATGTAAGCCCCTAACCACCAATTTCTTTATCTCTAACGCCAACGATCTCTCTATATTTATCTCTCTAAACCTATAACCTCCAACCTCTCTCTCTCTCTCTCAACCCTTATCCCTCAATCTCTCATTTTATTTTTGCTTCTCTCTAAACACCTATCCCCCAAACTCTCTCTCTCTCTCTCTCTCTCTCTCTAAATACCTAACCCCATATCATTCTCTTTCTCTCTCTCTAAAGCGCTAGCACCCAATCTCTCTCTCTCTCTCTCTAAAACCATATCTCCCAATCTCTCTCTCTCCCCCTCTAAACCCATATCCCCTATCTCTCTTGCAATCTCTCTCTCTTCTCCTCTCTCTAAAAGCCTTTATAAACCCCTAATCTCCAATCCCTCTCTCTCTAACCGTAATCTCTCTCCATCTCTCTATATTCTTAACCCACTATCCCCCAATTTCTCCCTCTCTCTCTCTTTAAACGAACAAAAAAGTAGTTTTTTTTATGATACCTATCCCCAAATTTATATTAAAAAATTGTTTAAGAGGTGCTCCCTTTTTGAATTTTAAAGCATTTTGATTAGCTAATACATGATGACATGGAATTTGTATTATTTTTGGAAGGCCCATTTTAAATTGAAATTTCCTCTAATGAAACCTCTTTCCACCTTTCCATCTCATTGTCTCTTTCACTCTCTCTAAATCCATAGCTACCAATCTCTCTTTCTCTCTCTAAACTCCTAATCCTGAAATCGGCTCTTTCTATTTCTCCATTTATCAAAATCCTTAACCCTTCATCTCTCTCTCTCTCTCTCTCTCTCTCTCTCTCTCTCTCTCTCTTGCTTTCTTTAAACCCCTAACCCCCAGTATCTCTCTCTATGTCTCTAAAAAAACAAATCATAATATATCTCTCTTTCTCACTCTCTAAACCCCCCCTCTCTCTCTCAAAACCTCTAACCACCAATATCTCTTCTCCTCTCTCTATATCTTTCTCTCTCTCTTTCTAAAACCCTAACCATAAATCTCACTCTCTCTTTAAATTCCTAACCCACTCCTTCTCTGTATCGCTGCCTCCCTCTCTCTCTTTCTTAAACCCTAACCTCCAATATCTCTTTAAACCCTTAACCCTCATTCTCTATGTACCTAAGACACTAACCACCAATCTCTTTATCTCTCTCTTTCTACCTCTCTCCCTCTAAATCCCTAACCCAAAATAATTTTAGATTTTTATCATTCCAGCTAGCATTATCTTAGGATCTTTAACTGAGAGGATAAAATGCACAACAATAAACACAAGAGATAAGAGAGATAAATAATTTTCCTCAGGGAAACCATAAAGGAGAAAACCCCGCAACTTCCTTAGAGATAGAATGAGCACCAATGGCAGCAATAAAACCTGAAAACAGAAAAAATTATCTCCATAGCTTGTTCTCTCTCACACACTTGAGAGAGCTTCTCCTCTCTCACTCATGCGCCACAGTGAGTGAGTGTGTGTGTAATAAATAAAGAGGCCCACTCTTTATTTATATTCTTTTGTTCACTTAATGTCCACTTCAACATGTCGGCCCCACTTAACAATTACTTACTAGGGCCGACATCTCTAGGAGAGTGTAATAACGCTAGTGCCACACAACTGTGGGGACTTTTCCCTCCAATCAACAAGGAGGGTTAACCTCAATGAATTTACATGACTTGTTTACATTATTGAATCTACCAATGGAAACATCGGGGCATGACATGACTTAATTACATTATAGATACTTCCCAGAATAAACATCGGGGTACAATACATAAGATATACAAGTGAATACATTTTGAAGTTACAGATACATCAACACTCCCTCTTAATTAGGAAGGTATTCTCTTGACACAATTTGTCAGCACAAGTCTTCTTCTCTGTATCATCTGGATCATCATCAAGTCATCGTCATCTTCAAGTCATCTTCATCTTCAAGTCATCTCCATTGTCAATTCATCTTCATTGTGAAGTCATCTTCATCAAGCCTAGATCATCACTAGATCATCATCGAGTCTGGATCATTACATGATCTGGAGCATCACTGGATCATCGTCAAGTCTGGATCATCACTAGATCATCACTGGATCATCATCATCATCACTGCTTTTGTTATCTAAATCAAATGGTTTTATCTCTTCATTCTTCTCGTCACAAGAAGTTCTACAAAGCCAACCCTTTTTCAAGCTAGTTGCAGGCCTAGCCTCCATGTAGGTCTTCATCGACAGAGCCAGCCCTTTTTCATGCTAGATGCTTATCTACAGAGCCAGTCCTTTTTCATACTAGATGTATTCCTCTACAAAGCCAACCCTTTTTCATGCTAGATGTATCATCACAAATCCATCCCTTTTTCATGCTAGATGTGGCACCAACACAGAGCCAGTCCTTTTTCATACTCGATGTGTCATCATAGAGCTAGTCCTTTTTCATACTAGATGTGGCATCTACATAGAGCCAGTCCTTTTTCATACTAGATGTGTCATCATAGAGCTAGTCCTTTTTCATACTAGATGCGGCATCTATACAGAGCTAGTCCTTTTTCATACTGGATGTGTCATCACAGAGCTAGTCCTTTTTCATACTAGATATGGCATCAACACTTATATCTGACCATGGAAGGAACCAATCCTACCACCATGTCAGAAAGGCACAACACTTACATTTGACCATGTAAGGAACCAATCCTCTCACCATGTCAGAAGGGCACAACACTTACATCTGACCATGGAAGGAACCAATCCTCTCACCATGTCAGAAAGGAACAACACTTACATCTGACCATGGGAGGAACCAGTCCTACCACCATGTCAGAAGGGCTCACGGACTCATCACTTCCTCTTGGAAGGAACCTTGATCTAGAGAACACCAAGCTTCTCCCTAAAGTACTTAAACTTCACTCTGGCCATTTCTAGCATAAAATCATATTAGGGCTGATTACGTCCAAGGATAACCTGTGAGATTCACAGGACCAATTACATCCAAGGACAACCTATAGGACCGTTTACATCTAAGCAAACTATGAGCTTCACCAGGATTTATGCTTAGACAACCTGTCTCACTAGCTATGCTAGAACTCCCTCTTTTGAGAGATCTCAATATGGATCACAAACTGGAGCTTCATTGCTCCTCTCTGCATCATACCAAAATGCAAGTTAGATCAATCAAATCAAATAGTAGTTTTCAAAAGAAACATGCTACCTCCCAAATAGAAAGTGGCAACATCTTTTGCCTTGGTTGTACTCAGTGCCATGTAAGATTCCATCCTGCCAAACCAAGAGATCACACCTGATATCATAAGTAGCACCTCAAAGTGCTCTTCCTATCAACGGCACTACTTGCCCAATACGAATCCACATAACCCTCCAGGTTAATCTTTTGATCCATATCATACTTGAGCCCATAATCAATTGTACCCTTCAAGTACCTCACTGCATGCTTTGCAATCATCAGTTGAACATATCTCAATGTGTTCACAGAAAAGAAAATATATGGTCTCGTATTCATCAGGTACATCAAGGAACAAATCATCTGACAATACATCATGGCATCAACCGAATTTGATGAAGCATTACTCAATAGCTTTAGGTTCGATGCCATAGGTGTGGTCATGGCCTTGTGGTCCATCATCCTAAACCTCTTCAAGCTCTCTACTACATACTTCCCTTGTCCCAGGGATATTCCATCTGCATTCTGCCATACCTCCATGCTTAGAAAGTAGTGCATCATATCCAAGTCCTTCATCTCGAACTCGGTAGCAAGTCTCCTTTTTGCAACTTTAATGAGTTCCTCTTTTCTGTCAGGAACAAGTCATCATCGTCATCACATATTTTATAGTATTTCTTGTTTTTGGGGTAGTGAGGTCCTACAAAAGTATGCAGTGTGGGTACACGTTGGATGCAGAATTAAATTCTGCATCTAACAAGCTCTCCTACTCAAAATTTGAGTAAAAACACAGGGAGATATGTCGAAAATACAAACAAAAAAGGATTTTTTTCATTCTCCCTCCAAAATTAATAACTATTATTTTATTATTTTAAATATTATTTTATTATTTTCACTATTATTTTATTATTTTCCTTAGAAGGCACATTTTAGACCTCAAATTGCCTCTAATGATCTTGAACCCTTTCAAAATTTCTTCTCACACCCATCTGTAAGCTTGTCATCCTTATAGGATTTCATCTTCAACCTTGTAGCAAAGGTTAAGATCTTCATCACTCTAGGTGACCTTCAAGCTCCTCATGTATGTGTTATCCCATGGGTGTCTTCTGTACAAGGACTTTTTTCATTTGCACGCATGACTCTTCCTGTCATGTGTCTCAAATCCCACTTGCTGCAAATGTCTCTTCGTAGTCTATGCCTTATTTTCGTGAGAAGCCTCATGCTACAAATATTTCCTTGTATTCCATGATGTTTCCATCTACTCCATTATGGAACTATGAAATTCCCTTCAGGTCTCGATACTGCATCCTAACGTCATTCTTCTTGAACTGGCCTTCCCTTTCTTCTTGGCTACTTCTTCATAGCTGGAAGGTTCTGCATCAATTATGTCGCTGCATTCATCATATTATTCTTTGTCTTCAACTGTCGTCACTTGTTCTTTGGAACAAGTCTCATCCTTGTTTTCTTGTAGGTGATTGTACGTGATCTTTCCTACAAGTCAAATGCACCAGTTGTTTGATTAGAAACATTTCATAATGCATATTTATAATGGTAAATTATTATGCATAAAGATATGATCATGCAACTATTTTAGCCAATACACATTCATCCATATCTCACGAAAAATTTCTAGATGCATTTCATCTCTACCAAGACAACATTGAGATTGTGTACTAATCCAATATGTCAGCAATGAGGTTTCATTCTAGATAAGTAGCAATGGAGAGTTGTATAGCACCATGAGTTACTTACCCATCACATGCATATTAGTAGTATACTGTCATTAATGCAAACATTCTACTGTGCATAATACATCAACTGAATATAAAAAAATGCATCAAAAAAATATCATGAAATGACAATCGAATACTTATCTTTATTTGTTTCATGGGTAGACTTCTTCTTGAGCCTTCAGCTTCATCATCTTCTTCATTCATCATTTCTTATCCAAATTCTAAGATGGATAAGAGGATCTTCAAGAATTGAGTTCTTCATATTCCTCATCACTTGAGGTATATTCTTTGAATCATGAAATATTGATCTTCAGTTGCTCCCATCTTCTTTTCTCTTATTATGAGTCGAGTTTCTTCTTGTGTGTGCTCTTCACAGAGTCTGCTGAGAGTAATCACTTCCTTCTGGCACACATTCCTTGAAATAATGAATCCCATGATCTTGGGAGTCCATTCAAGGTGGTTATCACAACTTCTGCATTCTCCACTTCTTCTTCTACTGCTTCAAGTTGTTCTTTGATTTCAGAGACCCTCGTAAAGTATGACTGTATGGTCTCTACATTCTTCAACTAGTTTCTTAAGGTCATCTTTTGATTTCTGTTCTTCCCTTCAAATATATTGGTCAAGGAATCAAACATCTCTTTCGGTGTCTTTAGGGAAGACACTTGTGGTACAAGTTGATCCATGATTGAATCATCAATGATCTTCTTGGCCTTGACCAAGTTCTTCTTGTGTAAGGCTTTTAGCCTCTTCTCCCTCTGGAACTAGAACCTCTCTACTTATGTAGGTGTCCAATTCATTTCCTTCAAGAACTAGTGACATCCTATACTTCCATGCTTGGAATTTTTTAGCCTCACCAAGCTTGTCATCAAGCTGATGTGATAGATCACTTTGAAATGAGAACCTCAAATGAAAATAGCAAAAGATTAGATCTTACCAATTTGAGGTGTCTGTCCTGGTTCTGGAGCTCACTGATCTAGGTTTTTTTAGAGAAACCATAATTTTAAAAATTTGTAATATTTTAGATCTGATTGTATAAAAATATAGACCTCTTCAAGGTGAGCTTTCCAATGTACTCCTTTTCTGAAAACAGTGGAGGGAAGCTCTCAGAATAGGAAGCCATAGTTTACCAATTTCTTCTTCAGAAATGCCTGATACTATTTCTATGGTATCACTGAATATACTAATCCTATATATCTAAAAATTTGTACTTAGGTAGCCTAGTATTTCCTTGTTCCAACACCACAAGTTTCATTATAATTGGTTTCACCAATTGGGACTTATGAGCATTTTCCCAAGGTGGCCTATTTCAGGACTGTTCAGCATAATGAAGTTGTACGGATTTCCATGTGTCACTTTTTCATCTTCTGGGTCTGAAACTTTGACCACAGATAGTACAATTCGTGCCCTTTTTGGAACATCTTCATCAATTTAATTTGGATCTTCGTAGCTCGAGACATAGAAATTCTCCCGAGGTGTCCTATTTAGGGATGAATCCTAGAAGAGGATGGAACCCTAACTTGGAGGAATCATATCTCCTATAATATAGAGAATCCGAGGATGAAACTTGGAAAAAGTGTACGTAAGCATTTTATATTCTACCTGTGAAATTTTTGGCCCCTTAGACTTCTTCAATCCCGAGATATAGCAAATTTACCAAAACTTATCAGTTTTAGTATTTAGGGTTTTTCTAGCCCGAGGTCAAACTAGGGTTTGACTTTCCTAAAGTTACACCCAACCAAAAATATCGACCCAGGTCTCTAAAATTTGATTTTTATGAGGAGAGTAATCCTATTTTGGGCCCACTCAAAAATTCTTCTTCTGTAAAAGGCCCTAATTTCCTGCACCAAAAACTGAAAATGCCCGGAATCAAATACCACTTCGACAGAAAGATGCACCCTTCAATGGAGAGTCAGCCTAGCATACTTTTTCTGATGGATTGTGGAGGGAGACCCAAAAAGTAAGAATACCTAGATTCTACATCTGCACAATGTCTTCTTCTCAAGTTAGCTCTAATACCATGTTAGATTTTTATCATTCAAGCTAGCACTATCTTAGGATCTTTAATTGAGAGAATAACATGCATCACAATAAACACAAGAGACAAGAGACATAAAGAATTTTCCTTGGGGAAACCATAAAGGAGAAAACATTGCAACTTCCTCAAAGATAGAATGAGCACCAATGTCAATAGTAAAACCCAAAAACAAAAAATATGATCTCCACAGCTTGTTCTCTCTCTCACACTTGAGAGAGCTTCTCCTATCTCACTCATGCACCCCAGTGAGTGAGTGTGTGTGTGTGTAATAAATGGAGAGGCTCACTCTCTATTTATATTCTTTTTTTCACTTAATGTCCACTTCAACATGTCGGCCCCACTTAACCATTAATTAATAGGGCCGACATCTCTAGGAGAGTCTAATGACCCTAGTGCCCCAGAACTATGGGGACTTTTCCCTCCGATTAAAAAAGAGGGTTAACCTTGACACAATTGTGTTGACTATTTCCCTGAATTACAATGGAGGGTTAACCTCAATGACTTTACATGACTTGTTTACATTATTGAATCTCCCTATTGAAACATCAGGGTAGGACATGACTCAATTACATTATAGATACTTCCTGGAATAAACAACGGGGTACAATACATAAGATATACAAGTGAATACATTCCAAAGTTATA
>LPNX010271837.1:124526-138756 GCA_001517045.1 Pseudotsuga menziesii | reverse complement strand
TTTTTCACTCAATACCTCCAAAGTTGGGGTGGTCGGCTTGGCATTTAGGACTATTGAGGTTATTAGAGTCTATGTGTCAATGTATAAACATGCTAGGCATAATGGTCGAGTCATATGAACATGTCTAAGTCCCCCTAGGTTTTTAATTTTTAATTTTTTTTTTAAATTTTAACTTTTCCACAAAAATTTAGGATTTTTTTAATAGTTTAATTGAAAAAAATGGTTTTGTAATAAAAGTGGGACAAATAATTAGTTTCGGTCATGTAGGTGCTCATTTTCAATCTAAGAGCACCATGCAAACCCATGGACCCACTTTTTTATAGGTTTTGAGTGATTTTCCATCACTCATGTCAGAAAACCCCAAAAATCAATTATTGATTATTTTAATTAATAAATTGATGAATAATGGAGCAAATCCAAAATCCTAGATCAGTGGATTCTCAGCTGATTTGATTGAAATCGGTCAGATATGAACCATATTGACTGGATTTGACAAATACTTGACTGAAGGAGGTGATCCGGACAGATCCAAAGTTGATCTTCAGCATCCTTTATTTGGAATTGCACCCTCTCTCTCTCCTCCACACATGTGGGCTCTCCTGTAAGCTCTATGGATTTAAGTGTCAGTATGTGGGTTGATGTGTCAGCTTAATCAACTCCCCGATTGACAAGTAGGCTTAGTTTAGCTTTAGATCAGCATTGATTGACTCTCCTTTAGCTGCAGTGGTCTATCTCGTTAGGATTTGCACCCCCCTTGGGCTGGATCTCCTGTTTTTTGTATAAGTAAAGCTCGGGCTGCCTCTTCCAAGCTAGTTAGGGTTGGATTGAGGAGCTTTTGCCATTGTAATACTGCTATATTTTTATTGTGAACAAAGAATCTTTGGAGGCTATGCCATGTAGTGCATGTGTTTGTGTGGATTCCCAGCGTCATGCTGCTAATGTGGTAACTACAATTTATTTCCAATTTCTGTGCTACTTTTGTTTTCTGGCTTCAAGGATTTGGTTGAATCAAGTAAGGGTGTAAACTAGGAAAGTTAGATTAGTTTCTATTGTTTATCCATATTATTTATGCTCAATAAATTCAGTTATATGCTTAAATAAGATTATTTTTGCATGATCTTTCATTTTTGTTGCTTTATACATCTATATCCAGATCTCACAAGGTGTTGTGCAGGATTGTGTTATCTAGTTGTAGGTTCCCGATTGGATGGAGGTTTGGATCAAGATTGATTCCATTTCTTATCCAATAAGCTCAAGACTCTGTCCCTCAGTACTCCACAAAAGGGCCTCCTTTCAGCTTGTTCGATTCAAGCAATGAGCTGACCTTCTCTCCTCTTCTTCTCTTTTCTTTAAAAAATCAATTTTCTTACCTGGTTACTGTGTTCTAAATATTTGTTATCATTTGTATCTGTTATATGAAAGTAAAATTTACATATATATGCTATTTAAAATCTAATAGTCTATATCTCAATCCTAAAAAGCATCATTAAGCATTCTAGAACTAGCATAAGGAAATCGTCCGTTTTGCATGGCAAGTTAAAGAAAATCAGTAGATTGCATGCTCTAGATTTACTTTTGTGTCTTAAAAAGATTAAATCCATAAATAATTGCATATTTCATTGGATTAAAAAATAGTAAGACAATATCCCAAGGAAATCTTGCTTTCCTTGGTTCCTTTTTCACCTGTTTAGCTAGTTTTAACTTAATCTTTTTTTAGTTACGGTAGGCTGATCCAAAGGTAATCTTAAAGTACTTTTGGGCATATGTTATTCTAAAATGCTTGCAGGTTTTTAGTATATGTAAAATAAAATAAAATAATCTACCGTTCGAAAGTGGCCTCGGGAGTGTTCAAATTCCCCCAGGGGTCTCCCCTTTCACTAAAATTTAAAAATTTTGGAGAGTTGTAAGATCTTGGTTTCATCCTGTATAAGGACTAAGAGGTTTCTTATATTTCAGTTTCATGATATTGTAACCAATAATAATAAAATAAAATATTTTTTTAGTAGGCTCTTTCGAGCCCGCTCCCCATCCCCCCAGGGGGATCTACGTCCGTTTCACTTTTTTACATTCTTCCCTTTTTTCTGCTCTAGTTTAGTACTGACATGTAGGATTATATAATTTGATATAATTTTTCATTATTCCATATTTTAATTTCAAAAGTAATAATACTACTTACCCCACGACTTCCCGATTGACCCGCAAGGGGAAAGAGATGCGTGGTAGGACTAATTAGAAAACCAGTGTTGTGTATCTTTGATTCCATTTTCATTAATTGTTTTTTTAGTCATAATAAAATCAACCCCTCCTTGATTCCTCTATTGAGGTCCACCTAGATCGAAAGAGGTTCTTGGAGGGTTTTCTTTTTAACAAGAACACCTATTTTAAAATTTACTAAAAATAACAAAGAATCCAGTGTGTATGCTCTATACTTGGATGCGGTTCATCTGATCAGTCAAGATGAATAAAAATAACTTGAGTGAATAGAATACTTGGGATTCACTCTCCCCAAATTGACAAACCATCAGGCAAAAGTCCAATGCCTCGATCAAACCATTACAGTGGCAAAATACCCAAAGGAAGTGGGAACTCCTAAAAAATGACCTCAAGGTGTCAATCTCTATTACACCTTCGGGTGCATTATGAACAACAGTCTCAAAGACTCCATTCATCCCACATATTCCTTGCGGGTAACCATGATGGTTTAGTTTTGGACATACTTCAAGTACCCCTTGGGTATATCTGGAGTCCCCTCACCTAAGTTAAATTACTCATATTCTTACATTAATTTAAAATTAACCAAGATACTATTGCACAACATTCATTCCTGCACTTGCAAGCACTCTTAATTGTTTTTCGACTCCATTTTCAAGGCACTGGTCAACTGTTTATTTCTTTCAATCTATATGTGGTTAGGTGTCATTTTTGTGCTTACTTGTGATTATCTCATCATGTTATTTGTTGTTTACAATTATTAAATCAAAACTCCTAAAAAACTTAATCTTTAATACCATCATCATACTAAATAATTTTTCCTTAGTAACTTAATAGGGTCTACCCCCCTTGGCTTCATTAGGAGTTGAGCCTAAACGAAGGAGTCAAGAACAAGGTGACAGCCTTGAATTGAGACTTGCCCCCAAGGACACACCAAGTGGCTTGAATATTTCTACCACGTAACCCAGGTGTGTGAAAGGCGGCAACACTTTTGGTGCCGTTGTCGAGGATAAATATTTTTATTCCTAAGTACGACTTATCTTAACTTTTTTCTAAACAACTAAAAAGATAGAAATTTTTTATTGATCTAGTCTTTAAAAACATAAAAATTAAAACTCGATCCATCTGGTGACTCCACTGTCTAACATCCCTTAAAGAATTTCTACCCGAAGAAACTGCTGACAATTATTCAATCGTCTCCCTGATCTCAAAAGGTTTATCAGGGAAATATTGAATAGGCACACTTCCCGTAGAAACCTTGAATATTTAGGAGACCAATCCCTCTCAGATATCCATCACATATTTGTAGAGAGTCATACCCACCAATCTCAAGAAATGATGGAATTCTACAAACCCCTTGAATTTTCTCAAATAGCAGGTAATCCCCATGAAATTCCAAATGATGCTATCAAGAAGCTCCCTATATTCCAAGGAAATAATTCCATCACTGCTAAGTCTCACATCCAAAAGTTTGAAAAGCACCCAGTCAGCTATTGCAATGATCCTGCCCATAGCCATGAAGATGCCAAAATGAAGCTCTTTGCTTTATCCTTAGAGGATGATGACGTGGAATGGTACTTATACCTAGGTGATGATTCATATAAAACTCTTAGTGAATTCCTAGAGGGTTTTAAGAAGAAATGGGGGGGAAAGAAAGAGCCAAGACATCTACTTGCTGCCCTTCATAACATAAAGAA
This sequence comes from Pseudotsuga menziesii, assembly GCA_001517045.1. Lineage (NCBI taxonomy): Eukaryota > Viridiplantae > Streptophyta > Pinopsida > Pinales > Pinaceae > Pseudotsuga > Pseudotsuga menziesii. The sequence goes on along the minus strand of LPNX010271837.1, from coordinate 134,848 downwards.
GATGGAGAATGAAACCATGGATGAATTTAACACTAATTTCAGGCGTGTGGCTGTGGACCTTCCTAAATAAATCAAGCCAAAGGATTCCTCCATCCTCATATCTTACATCAAAGCTTTCACTGGTGATTTGAGGTACCGGTTAATAGATAAAGAGTTGGGTGACTTAAAAACTACTTAGGAATTGGCTGAGAAAATAGAAAAGAATATGCAGTCTTCAGGAAAATCCAACATTCCATGTTACACTAGGGGAAACACTTCATACAACAAAAAGAAGGGAAAATCCATTGAATTAGAAGAAAAGGGAACCTCTAAAGATCCCATGGAAAAGGTAACTGACATGATAAAAGACTTGGTTACTAGTCAAAACCAACTTATGGAAAATCATTCTACAGAACTGAATCATATTTAGAATAGAATAATCATAGTGGAAAGAAATAATGGACCTAGGAACTTTCAGCCTAAACAGAATCAGATGTATCAAAAGAAAGCTCCTCCACATGAACTTAGGATTCCAAACCAGTTAGAATCAGCTAACATGGTAAAAGAAGTCATTCCATGGTGTAGACCTTGTGATCAATTCCACCAAGAAAGCACTTGCTATATCGCAAACCAAGTTATAGAACATGGAATGCTCGAGGTCAGTAATTAGGAAAAAACATCAAGCGATTCTGATCATGTGTACATGGTAGGCCAAACCTACCCTTTATCAAACTAGCATTGGCAATAGGCCACGGATTACAGTTATGAGAAGGATGTCCTTTCCAACTTTTATGGTGTAATGCCTTCTCCAGAAACAATCAAGGAAATGAAGGAGGCTAGATTCAAGGGTGCAGCTTATCAAAGAAAGGAGAAGCCATCACCATCTAAACAGTACAAGCCAAAGGTAACCGCTCCTCCTCTCCCAGATCCCCCTGTTATCCCTAAATCAAATGTTGATATGGGAGAATGGATAATTAGTGCTAAGATTCATGTTTATGCAACTGATGTCCTTAAAATTCCTGGTCAAAAGTAAAAGTTGTTGAAAGCCATAGAGGATAGTAAAAGTAAAACTCATAATATTGTCAAAGAGGATCCTCTCCCTAATAATAATGCTATATTTGAAGCTAAACATATTGAAGCTATAGATATTCCTATAGTCCTCAACAGTGTTGATCAAAGAAGAGAAGACCACCTGCCTTTTTATGTCTCCCTCTTAGTTTATAACCTTCTCCTTCATAACTACATGTTAGATTCAAGTGCTTCATCAAATGTCATGACAAGAAAAGTAATGGAACAACTAAATCTAAGGGTCACCCGACCCTACCACAATGTTTTTGCTATGGATGCAAGAGAAGTTGAAGTGGTAGGTATAATCTTAAATTTACAAGTTAAGTTGGCCAAGTAACCTAATATCAACATGTCGATGGATTGGGTAGTGATAGATGTTCTAGATAATTGGGGTATGTTGCTATCTAGAAAATGGGATGCAACTCTTGGTGGGTACATTCAAATGGATTGGACATATGCTACTATACCTGCATCAGAAAACACTAGGGTGATTCTCCACAGAGAGAAGCTAAGGAAACGACATGTAGAAAACCCTAAGAAGCCTAGAAATGAATTTGTTCATTTCACTGATAACTTTGAAAAATATGCTATTTTGTTTCCAAAATGAAAAGATAGATGAAAACATTAAAAATGAAAAGATAGATGAATTTTCGCAAATGTACTTTGATGGGGCTTATTCCAAAGCCAGAAAAGGTGCAGGCATCGTGATCATCTCCCCTTCAAATAAAGTCTACAACTTTGCTTCCAGGTTAGAGTTTGAAGCATCAAAAAATGTAGCCGAGTACGAGGCATATCTCCTGGGGTTAGAAACCACTAAAGATATGGGGATAAATATGTTGAACATAAAAGGTGATTCATACTTAGTTGTCCTCTAGATTAAGAATCAGTATCAATGCAAAAATGATAGACAAAGGAAGTATAGAAATGCCACATGGGACACTATGGAGTGGTTTGATGCACTTAAAATTCAAAATATCCAGAGAGAAATGAATGGGTTAGTAGATAAATTGGTAGTAGTAGAATCCACCCTCCAACCATCAGATGAAATGATTAGTGGGAATGGAAAGATGGAAATTAATTTCATACCTTCAATTCTGGATAATATAGATCATTGTCAGGTGTTTAAAGATGATGAGAAACTCTTGAGATTCATCCACAATCTACAAGAGTATTAAGGTTGCAAGATCAGTTATCAGGAAGAGGGTAAAGAGTATCAAGAATGCGAGGATAATGTAAGGAATCACATCCTGAGTAGCCTTATATATTTTGAGAATATTTTTGATCGACAGGATCATCATAAAAAACAAAAAGAAGAAATAAAAATTTGGAATTATATGGAAATAAACATAGGAACTGATAAGGACCCCAAGTTAATAAAAATTGGAAAAGGTACTTTAGAAAAGGAAAGGAACAATTTGATCAACTTAATAAAAAAGTATATAGATGTGTTGGCCTTTAGTTATGATGAGCTTAAATCCTATTAGGAAGATTTGTTTCAACACACTTCCCCTCACAAACGAGGCTAAGGAGGTCAAACCTTTCCGACAAAAACTTAGGCGAATAAATCTTAAGTTGGCCCCCATTGTGCAGAATGAACTTCAGAAGATGTTAGCAGCAGGGATCATAGCACCTACAAGACATTCATCTTGGTGCTCCAACTTAGTTTTTGTCAGAAAGAAGAATGGGTCAATTAGAATATGTATAGATTTTAGAAATCTGAATACATCATGCCTTACAGATAATTACCCATTACCCGACATGGAAACGTTGCTTCAAAGAGTAACATGATCAAGAATGATGTCCATGTTGGATGGTTTTTTCAGTTATAACCAGGTGTTGGTAAATAAGGAGGACCAACATAAGACTACATTCAACACACCTTAGGGTACCTATAAATTTTTAAGAATGCCTTTTGGCTTATTGAATGTTGGTGCCACCTTCCAAAGAGCCATGGACTTTTCCTTCAAAGAACTTATAGGAAAAATAATCAAAATATATCAAGATGACTTAAATATTTTTTCAAAGGAAATATCTAACCGCATAAGTCATCTTAGGCAGGTTTTCATAAGATGTCGGAAATATGGTGTTTCCTTGAACCCCGCCAAGTCAATATTTGGGGTTTATGAAGGCAAGTTGTTGGGGCATGTCATTTCTAAGGATGCTGTCAAGGTTGATCCTGAGAGAGTTGAAGCCATTAAGAAAGTCCCCTTGCCTCAGAATCTAAAATCTCTCCAGTATTTCAATGGTCAGATCAACTTCATAAGGATATTCATCCCAAATTTAGCAAAATTAATGAAGCCTCTACAAAATTCATTAAAGAAAGATGTTAAGTTTGAGTGGATGGATGAAGGGAAAGATTCTTTCAAGTCTATCAAAGATTCCATATCCATGTCCCCAGTATTGATCAGTCAATATTATTCCAAGGAATTCCATATATTTTCCTTTTCCTTAGAAGACACCATTGTCAGTGTTTTGCTTCAAAAGAATAAGGAGGGGCAAGAGCAACCTATAGCCTTTATGAGTAGAGCCTCGCAACATTTAGAGTTGAAGTATACCACCATGGAGAAATAGGCTTATGCTCTTGTCAAGTCCCTTAAACATTTCAGAACTTATGTAGGTTACACCAAAATCATTGGGTATGTACCCCATGCAGCTGTCAAGGATATCATGTCTCAACAGGATTGTCTAGGAATCAGGGGTAAGTGGGTTTCAAATATTCAAGAATATGATTTAGAGATAAAACCTACTAAGTTAATCAAGGGGCAAGGTCTTGCAAATATGTTGACTGAAGGAAATGAAAAGGTCTTAGGAATAATCTGCCAGAACAGTGATTCCGAACAAAGTGTATCAGATGAGCTTCAGAGATTAGATAAACACCCTTGGTATACTGACATCATATTTTTCCTCAGCAACCTTACATGCCCTGATCACTTAATTGGCCATAAAAGAAGAGAATTAAGGTTAAAAGAAACTAAGTATTGTTTAAAAAAAGATAGTTTGGGTTGGAGAAACCCCGATGGTTTAAAACTTAGATGTGTCGATGAACCTGAGTCCAAAAAACTCATGGTTGAGTTCCATTCAAGATTTTGTGGTGGACATTTTGCAGCAAGAACAATCTCCCATAAAATCCTTAGAGCAAGCTACTATTGGCCGAACCTATTTTCAGATGTGCACAAGGCTGTCAGAGTTTTCCCCTAGTGTCAGTTATTCACTGGAAAGCAACAAATGAAAGCCTTTCCTTTAAATCCAATAGTAGTCCAAGCCCCTTTCCAGCAGTGGGCTATTGATTTCATCGGTAAGTTCAAAGATAACTCAAGAAATGGTTATTCTTGGATTCTTACCGCCACTGATTATTTCACTAAGTGGGTAGAGGCGATACCCACCAAGAAGGAAACCGATGCTATAATCATAGATTTCTTAGAAGAGAATATTATCACAAGATTCAGTGTGTCAGCCAGAATCATCACAGATAATGGTCCGTGCTTTGTTTCCTCTAAGATGTCATCCTTCTGTTTCAAGTACGACATTGTCCTATCCCATTTATCCAATTATTATCTGCAAGGAAATAGTCTAGCTGAGTTAAGTAACAAGAACTTAATGACCATAATCAAGAAAATTGTGGGTGACAATAAGAAGGCTTAGGATAGAAAGATCAAATTTGCATTATGGGACGATAGAATCACAAAAAGAAGTTCAACCAGGAGGGGCCCTTTTGAATTAGTCTATGGCCTAGATGTCACCTTACCAGTTCCTTTAAAGCTTCCAGTGTATTAGCTTCTCCAGACCTTCAACTCAGATTAGGAGGACATTCAGAACATAATAAACCAGTTGATCGAGTTAGATGAGAGTACAAGAAATTCCCTTGACCAAAGTATCAGAAATTTAGACAAGGTCAAGAGAAAATTTGATAGATCTACCCAGCTGGGATCCTTTCAAGTAGGTGACACAGTCTTGCGTTGGGACAAACGACGGGAGAAACCTGGAAAACACATAAAGTTTGGAAGCTTATGGTTGGGGCCATACATCATTGATGAAGTAGCAGGAACAAATTCTTTCTATCTAAATGACCTAGAAGGAGAAAGGTTAATCCTACCAGTGAATGGTTTCCTCCACAAGATGTTCTTCGCTGAGACAATTTGATGCCTTTATTGGCATCGGTGGTTTTAGGGCCAATTTTTTAACCTTTCCCTGCATGTATTTTTAAATTTTATGTATAATATTGTTGTACTATAGGTGTTTTGTACCATGTTACTAATCTTAAAAATTTTCTTTTGTATATTAGTTTTGTAAAATATTTCCTTTTTGTACATCATAGACTAATTTTGTACATTAGTTTGCTTCTATAGTTGTTTTTTTTATATATACATGTTACTGACAAACTCTAATTGCTATGCAGGACCCAGAGATTCAGGAGTTCTCACATCCTCTTCTTTGAACAAAAGATCCCTCAGAGAATGTGTCCCTAGATGGAGCCAGAATGTTACCACCTAAGTTGTACTTAGTGGTTTTTTATCAAGTGAGCCTGGTGAACTGGACAAAGATTCTTTGTTTGGAAATCTGAATACCTTCGAAAGTACTTCTGGGAAGTGCTTGTTGTACTATATCACATGTTCATACCCCATGGGGGAATTGTAATAAATATTCTAGCATGATAGTGTCTATAAAAGACTCGGTATCTTAGACTTTATTTGTCAATATGATCATGCCAGGGTGTTTTTTCCCTTGGTTATTATTGGTTGTTGAATAAACGACTAATAATTTATGAGTTTTTCACTCAATACGTCCAAAGTTGGGGTGGCCAGATTGGCATTTAGGACTATTGAGGTTATTAGAGTCTATGTGTCAATGTATAAACATGCTAGGCATCATGGTTGAGTCATATGAACATGTCTAATTCCCCCTAGGTTTTTAATTTTTTAAATTTTTTTTAAATTTTAATTTTTCCACAAAAACTTATGCTATTTTTTAATAGTTTAATTGGAAAAATTGGTTTTGTAATAAAAGTGGGAAAAATAATCAGTTTCAGTCATGTAGGTGCTCATTTTCAAGCTAAGAGCACCATGTAAACCCATGGACCCACTTTTTTCAGGTTTTGAGTGATTTTCCATCACTCAGGTCAGAAAACCCCAAAAATCAATTATTGATTATTTTAATTAATAAATTGATGAATAATGGAGCAAATCCAAAATCCTAGATCAGTGGATTCTCAACCGATTTGATTGAAATCAGTCAGATCTAAGATAGATTTATTGGATATGAAAAATCCTTGACTGAAGGAGGTGGTCTGGACAGATCCAAAGTTGATATTCAACATCCTTTATGGGTAATTGTGCCCTCTCTCTCTTCTCCACATGTGTGGGCTCTCTTGGAAGCTCTGTGGATTGATGTGTCAGTCTATGGGTTGATGTGTCAGCTCAATCAGACCCTTGATTGACAGGTAGGCTCAGTTTGACTTCAGATTAGCATTGATTGAATCTCGTTTAGCTGCAATGGTCTGTCTCCTTGGGATTTGCACCCCCCTGGGTTGGATCTCCCATTTTTTGTATAAGTAACGCTCAGGTTGCCTCTTCCAAGCTAGTTAGAGTTGGATTAAGGAGTTGTTGCCATTGTAGTACTGTTATATTTTTATTGTGAATAAATAATCTTTGGAGGCTATACCGTGTAGTGCATGTGTTTGTGTGGATTCCCAGCGTCACACTGCTAATGTGATAACTGCAATTTATTTCCAATTTCTGTGCTGCTTTTGTTTTCTGTCTTCAAGGATTCGGTTGAATCAAGTAAGGGTGTAAACTAGGAAAGTTAGATTACTTTCTCTTATTTATCCATATTATGTATGCTCAATAATTTCAGTTATATGCTTAAATAATATTTTTTTGCATGACCTTTCATTTTTATTGCTTTATACATCTATATCCAGATCTCACGAGGTGTTGTGCAGGCTTGTGTTATCTAGTTGTAGGTTCTCGATTGGACAAAGGTGTGGATCAAGATTGATTCCATTCCTTATCCAATAAGATCAAGACTCTGTCCCTTAGCACTCCACAAAAGGGCCTCCTTTCAGCTTGTTCTATTCAAGCAACGAGCCGACCTTCTCTCCTCTTCTTCTCTTTTCTTTAAAAAATCAATTTTCTTACCTAGTTAGTATGTTTGAAAGCTTTGTTATCATTTGGATCTATTATATCAAAGTAAAATTTGCATATATATTCTATTTGAAAGCTCATAGTCTAGATCTCAATCCTGAAAAGCATCATTAAGCATTCTAGATCTAGCATAAGGAAATCGTCCATTTTGCATGGCAAGTTAAAGAAAATCAGTAAGTTGCATGCTCTAGATTTCCTTTTATTTTTTAAAAATATGAAATCTATAAATCAGTGCATATTTAATTATCTGCACAATCAGCAAGCCAATATCCCAAGGAAAGCTTGATTTCCTTGGTTCCCTTTTCACCTGTTTAGCTAGTTTTAACTTAATCTTTTTTGAGTTAAGGTAGGATGATCCAAAGGTACTCTTAAAGTGATTTTGGTCATATGTTATTATAACATGATTTCTGGTTTTTAGAAATTTTAATAGAAAATAAAAGAATCTGCTATTCGAAAGTGGCCTCGGGAGTGTTCAAATCCCCCCAGGGGTCTCCCCTTTCACTAAATTTTAAAATTTTTGGAGAGTTGTGAGATCTTGGTTTCATCCCATATAAGGACCAATAGGTTTCTGATATTTCAGTTTTCTGATATTGTAACCAAAAATAATAAAATAAAATATTTTTTGAGTAGGCTCTTTCGAGCCTGCTCCCCATCCCCCCAAGGGGGATCTGCGTCCGTTTCACTTTTTTGCATTCTTCCATTTTTTATGCTCTAATTTAGTACTAACATGAAATATTGTATACTTTGATATAATTTTTCATTATTCCATATTTTAATTTCAAAAGTAATAATAATACTTACCCCGCAACTTCCCGATTGACCTGCAAGGGGAAAGAGATGCGTGGTAGGAGTAATTAGAAAAACAGTGTTGTGTATATTTGATTCCATTTTCATTAATTGTTTCATTGGTCATAATAAAATCAACCCCTCCTTGATTCCCCTATTGAGGTCCACTTGGATCGAAAGAGGTTCCTGGAGGGTTTTCTTTTTAACAAGAACACCTATTTTAAAATTTACCAAAAATAAAAAGGACTCCAGTGTGTATGCTCTGTACTTGGCTGCATTTCATCCAATCAATAAAGCTACATCAAAATCACTTGAGTGACTAGAACAATTAGGATTCACTCTCCCCAAATTGACAAACCATCAAGCGAAAATCCAATGCCTTGACCAAACCATTACGGTGGCAAATCACCCAAAGGAAGTGGGAACTCCTGAAAAGTGACCTCGGGGTGCCGATCTCTGTTACACCTTCAAGTGCATTATGAACAACAATCTCAGAGACTCCACTTAGCCCACATATTCCTTGTGGGTAACATGACGGTTTAGTTTTGGACATACTTCAAGTACCCCCTGGGTATATCTGGAGTCCCCTTGCCTAACTTAAATTACTCATCTTCTACAATAATTTAAAACTAACCAAGATACAATTGCACAACATTCATTCCAGCACTTGCAAGCACTCTTAATTGTTTTTCAACTCCATTTTCAAGGCATTGGTCAACTGTTTATTTTTTTCAATATATATGTTATTAGGTGTCATTTTCATGATTACTTTTGACTATCTCATCATTTTATTTGTTGTTTACAATTGTTAAATCAAAACTCCTAAAAAACTTACTGTTTAATACCATCATCATACTAAATAAATTTTCATTAGTAACTTAATAGGGTCTACATGCTTGGCTTCGTTAGGAGTTGAGCCTAAACAGAGGAGTCAAGAACAAGGTGACAACCTTGACTCAAGCCTTACCCCCAAGGACACACCGAGTGGCTTGAAGATTTTTTCCACGTAACCGAGGTGTGTGAAAGGCGGTAATAAGCCCCAATCTCTCTCTCTCTAAAACCAGAACCCCCAATCGCTCACTTTCTCTCTATCTCCCTAAACCCATCACCCCTAATTTCTCGCTCTCTCTCTCTCTCTCTCTATCTATCTATCTATCTCTCTATCCAAACCCATAACCCCTATCTGTTAATCTCTATCTCTCTAAATACTTAACCCACAATCTCTTTCTTTCTATTTATGTCTCTCTCTCTAAACCCCTAAACAACAATCCCATCTCTCTAAATGTTTAACCCAAATCTCTTTCTCTCTCTCTCTAAACCTCTAACCCCTTATCTCTCTCATTAACTCCTTCACTCTCTCTAAATCCATAACTCCCAATCTCTCTCTCTCTCTCTCTCTTTGTTGTATCTCTCTCTATCTCTCTCTCTCTTTATTTATCTCTCTCTCTAATCCACTATACTTAACCCACAATACCTATTTACCTCTCTAAATCCCTAACAATAAATAGATATCTCTCTATTTATCTAAACATCTAACTATCGATTCCTCTCTCTCTCTCTATAAACCCCTTACAACCAATATTTGTATTTCTCTCTCTCTCTCTCTCTCTCTCTCTCTCTCTCTCTCTCTCTCTCAACCTTTAACCCCCTTATCTACATCTTTCTCTATATATCTATGTATATAAACCACTAACCCCATATCTCTCCCTTTCACTCTCTCTCTTGAAACTCATAACCCTCACTCTGTCTCTCTCTCTAAACCCCTAATTCATAACCTCCAATCTCTCTCTCTCTCTCTCTCTCTCTCTCTCTCTCTCTAAACCCCTAATTCATAACCTCCAATCTCTCTCTCTCTCTCTCTCTCTCTCTCTCTCTCTCTATCTCTCTCTCTCTCTCTATATATATACATATTTAAACCCCTAACCCCCAATATCTCTCTCCCTCTAAACCCTCGAACAACCAATCTCTTTCTATCTCTCTCTTTGTCTCTCTCTCTCTCAGTTCCTAATTTCCAACATCTGTCTCTCTCTAAAACCCTAACCGTCAATATATATGTATATATAAACAATTAAACACCGATCTCCATCTCTCTCTCTCACTCACTCACTCACTCTCTAAACCCATAAAAATCTCTCTCTCTCTCTCTCTCTCTCTCTCTCTCTCTAAACCAATAACCCCCAATATCTCTCTCTGTCTTTAAACAAATAAATCCCAATATCTCGACCTCTTTCTCACTCTTTAAACCCTTGAACCTCTATCTCTCTCAACCCATAACCTCCAACCTCTATCTCTCTCTCAAACCCTATCCCTCAGTATCTCTCATTTTATTTGTTCTTCTCTCTAAACTCC
>LPNX010271837.1:84957-119582 GCA_001517045.1 Pseudotsuga menziesii | reverse complement strand
TAGAATTCAGAAATGAAGAAATTGAACTTCAACAATTATAACTACAAATGGACTTAATTAACGAAACTCAAGAAAGAAATCAATTGAAAGAAACTAAGGATGAGATTGGTTGTTACAACTAGCACACAAATTGCATAAAGGAAATTAGTCTACAGAATCGACTGTCACACCACTCTGCTGCAACTCACAGGGAATGCAATTATTGATCAATTGAAGGCACATAAAATAAATCATTAGTGTTGCAGTTGTTAGAAAAGAATAAATATAATGTAACATCCACACCACACAACAGAGGAATTAAACACATAATTAACTGAGAAATATGTGTAGGAAGGCGGGCCCAACCTTCGAACAAAGACGTCGGAAATTAACACACGTTAAACGCCGAGATTAGAAGAATCTTGCTCCTTGTATTAAATAATAAAACTGAAGCTATAGTCTCTGTCATAGCTTATACAATAGGATCAATTAATTTCCAACCCTTGGATCAGAATAGTCTCTGATATTTATACATTCACAATTATAACTTCTACCCACTGATATCGGGAAGCCATGAAGATCTCTGATCTTCAGGCTGCCCCAATTATGATACGCTATTACAGCTATGGGAAATATAGAGGCAGAAAATATAGAAAGATTGTTACTCAAGCCAACAATGATATAACAAGATCAAATCTAGAAGATACTATGTCGGTTGTAGCTACCCTCGAGCAACGACGTGCTGTTGCATCCAAGTCTGTTGTAGCTAAGCCTGTTGCAGCCACCCTTGTACAGCTTGTGTGGAATAGTAACCTTTGATTACATCCTTTGTGCAGAGATTGAATAGGTGGTGATCATCTCAGTAATGAATGTTCATCTCTCTCTTGACTCGTTTAGCCTGCTACACCTGTATCCTTTACATCTCAAATTATCTTTATAAAATCACCATATGTTATCATAATCCAAGATATAGAGCCCTTATTACAACAATCATAAGTATTAATAAGATAAGACAATAATTAACCATACCTGTATGAATTAAGGGATCAAGTGAAGAAACACATCTGTTTGGTGTACATAATGGAGTAAGATAAGGAAAAAAGGGATAGGTAAATGTGGTAAAAAAGGGGTCATTTCTGGGCGCAACATCTCCCCCCAAATGTCATGTTGCATGTCCCTATGCAACAACGTCCATTAGTATGAATCTAAATTTGGCATTGTACTTCATTCATGGAGAGAGAAAAAGTTATATGGGAATTCAGGTGTTCCCTGTTTTTCCAAAAATCCATTATAGACAACCCAGTATCTCCAACAGTTCTTCTCTTTTGCCTTTTTCAATGAGAAGTCTTCCCTGTATCATTTTGCTGGCCACCAGATGAGAGGGGATTTGAATTTGAGTCCGAGCCAATTAACTCCACATTCCTTCATGCATCCCACATATCCATCAACCCTGGAAAGTGCATGTTTAAAGTTCCTGTAACAGTAGGGATCTCTAATTCTCAAGGTTGAAGAGGCATCTTACCATCTATGCTAGCTACCTTCCAAAGCCAATTGTTGATGCTTAGAAATATGGCTAACACAAGTAGATATAACCTTTTCTTGAAGTTCCATCATATGTTGAGTTTGAATGGGACATGTGAGTCTATGCTGCTAATGAGAAAGGAGAAGACGAGGAAGTTGAGGTTCACTTCAAACCCAAAGGTTAGAGTGGGACTCATTATGAGAAAATTTTTGGAAGGATCTTTCCCACTGAACATGATTGCTAACAAAGGAAGCAAATGCCCTCAGCTGAACATCACCTAAGAAAGGGGTAGGATTCAAATAGTGGTCCAAGGGACAAGCTGGCTCATGTAAATAGAGCTCACAAAGCAAGTTTTGTTCAATAAAATAACTTACCAGAAATGTTTCCATAAATTTAGATGAGGTAGCTATTTCATAAGGCCTTCCTTCTTTTATAGCCTTTAGTTTAAACCAGATGAACCGTTCAAATAAAAACACAGGGTAAGAGGAGGAGGATGCTCTGGTACCTAGCAGTTCCTGGGAGAGAGTATACAACTGGTCTTTTTCCACCTGCATGGATTTGAAATTTTTCAGCTCCTTCAGCTCTTTCTGTATCTCTTCCCAGTGAAATTTCTGGAACATTAATTTTTTTTCCCATCTTTCCTTCAATTCCCTGATGGTCTTCCTATGTTCAGCAAGGGGAACCATTCCTTCTTGATACCTCTCCACCTGACTCTTCCACTTCTTCACTCCTATTCTTAGGATTGAAAGATCTTTTGTCAGCTTCTAGATCCCTTCATCTTCAGCATGATCTTCATTATCAGAATCCAGATTGACAATTTTTTGCAAAAGTTGAGTCCATACCTTGCCATCTGATGCTCCAGTTTGAACATTTTGCACTGCCTGTATGGGTACTTCTATAATAACTTTTGGGGATGCTGGTTCTTGTGTAACATCATCCTCTCCTTGGAATTCTCCTACAGCAACTTCAACTTGTATAGGTGCCTCTAAAACAACTTCTAGGGATGATGGTTCTTGTGTAACGACATCCTCTCCTTGAAATTCTCGTCCAACAACTTCAACTTGTATAGGTGCCTCTAAAACAACTTATAGGGATGCTAGTTCTTGTGTAACAAAATTTTCTCTTTGAAATTCTCCTACAACAACTTCAGTAGCCAATTGTGAAGGTGTTGGTTCTTGTGTGACAACCTCTTCCTAGATTTCAATCTCCACATCTACCTGACTGTTAGCTACAACTTTGACAAGGAGATTCAAGGCTACTGTTTCTAGTGTGTCAGAGCCCTGGCCTTCTATTTATTTATGCTGCGGGGGTTGTTCTTAAGTTACTTCCATGTCTGTAGCAATATGAAGCTTTTCTTTGAGAATTTCAGTGTCCCCTGAGGACTGTGATTGCATTTTTTCATCCTCTCCTCGATCCAAATCAGGAATTATGTCCACCTCGGGATTGATTTCTTCTTGTTGCATGAGAATCTCAAAAGAAAATTATGGGGATGTTGGTTCTTGTGTGACAAATTCTTGGTCAACTTCATCATTATCCTGCTGTTGAGATTCCATCTCTATTAATTATGTGCCCTGAGACGGTTCAAGAGTCACACCATAGACTTCTTCGTTAAAATCAAGAATATTTTCAGTCTCTGGTTCATCTACCCCAATTTGGGTGGAAACTTCAATAAGAATTTTCGGGGATGCTGGTTCTTGTGTATCAACACCATGTTTATCTACTACTTCCATTTATTGAGGCTGCTCTTGGGCAGCTTCACTATCCTTCCAATCAGATTGTCCTAGGAGCACTTATGTTTCTCCTGTTGGTTCTGACTATAATTGTTCATTTTCCCCCTTTTTTGTACGAGGGATCATTTCTATTTACATTTATTATGCATCCCTCACTTCCACGTTAAATTGCTTCTTGTCCTTGTTCTTCCATAGTTGCTGGTATGGGTTGTTGTGTCACAAAGGCATGAACTATGAATTTGTAGCTTGATTGGTTAAATATTTCCCCACACACAGGGCAGACCACTCTCTCTTCCTCCTCAGCGTCCTCAGCAGGAGGTGATCCTTCTAATCGGTCTGTAACTTCAACCAGTGTGTGCAGCTTCCTTTCTACCTACTTTCTGCATGCTTCCTTCCAATTTTGTAGTTCTTTTTGTAGTGTCTATACTTCTTCTTTCAGCAGACCATTTTCATGAAAAAGTCCCTCAATTTGAGGTTCTTCTGCAACCAGCTCTTGTGGGGAATCATTTTCTTTGGGTCTTAGAATGGGGAATTCAATCTGTGCTTCTAGGGTTTCCCATATTTCCCATGCTACTTCAGCTGCTGTAACCGACCTGGTTCTTTTTCTTGTTATTGGTAGTGATGCTTGCACCTCCTATTTTGACCTCCTTCTTTTCTTTTGTGGTGCAAGAATCTCTAGATTTGCAACTAATGTGTAATGGATGTCTTCTATCTCAGCGTCCTCCATTTCTTATTCAATTATAATCCCCCCATTCAAGGGAATATTCAATGGTTAATACCTTTGCATTCTCTTTTGTTATCATGGCTCTAACATCCTCGACTTCAGTTGTCGCAACATCCAATGCTGCTCCAGCTTCAGCCTCTGCTGTCAGAGCTTCCACATTATTTAATCTCTCCACAGGGTTTTCTCTTACATTTTCCTCCAATTCCTCTGCTTGGTCATCTGACTGATCCTCCAATCTAGTCTCATCTCCCCCCCCAAACTAAATTGGAGGGACTCTGATCCTTTTGTTGCTCCTCATTCGCCCCCAACTGTACATTTGCATGCTCCTCTTGGATTTGAACAACCCCCAAGAGTACATGTACTTCTACATATGCCTCTATTGGAACGCCAGGAAAAAGGGCGAGTTCCTGGTTTATTTGAGTTTGACCTGTGAATTGCTACCAGGTTTGGTTACTTTGAGATAAGGGCCTTAAGATAATTAATTTGATTAGGCCATGATGGGTAAGGGAGGAGTTTGGATGCTTGGCTATTATGAAAAACCTCACCATATGGAGTAGATCTTTAAATAAATAAAATGGAATTTTTAGTAAGGCCCTATGGCATAGATGAGATAGTAGAGGAAATTCAGAATAATAAACAGTCTGATACCTACCTTCACATGTGATATACTTTTTGAGGAAGACTGCTACTTGATCCCATGGTCAAGGAAATGATTGTAATGCTATCCCTTGCCTTGACTGACAAATGTGTTCCCCCTCTATCAGAAAATCCTGTACTGTGGCAGCATTGGGGGTTCTTCGACCAAACTAGGCTCTTCCCACCTGAGGAAGGGCGGTGACTTCAGCCACTATTGCTTCATATACTTCTATATGTAACCCCCTAACCTCTGAGTGTGTTTCTGTAAGATTTAAAGAGAATTGTAGAGCTATCTCTTGATGGAACCCATTTAGGTGTTGGAAGAATTAAGTCTAGCCTACAGCTTCAAAAATAGTGAAAAATTCAGCATTTATTCTCAGTCACCTTGCGTATTTGGAGGTTCATGCCGATCTAGCATACCCATGTTTGTTTTCCTTCTGAATTCTTTATGAGCCCAACAAGTTGCAGGTTCCGAAAATGGATATTAAAGCATAGAGTATGCATGAAAAACAGAGAGTGTAGATGGGTAAATTCAGAAAGTAAAGAGCATGGAAATATTGGGAAAATTTATCCCAAATTAGGAAAGGTGGTGGTTATAGGATGAGCTTAAATGACCATTAAGTCGTACGAAGTGACAGTTAACGATATGTGGGTGTAATAATGGGCACAGAAGGAAGGCATGATTAATCCTGTCAAATCTAGTTAACACTCAATCAAGTAGATAATCAAAGCCATACCTTCGTAAATATGCTATGAACCATGACCCTTGAGGATAATAAAGCGTGTGAAGTGAAGCCATTTAAATTTGAACATTATTGCTGGCATGCTGTCATGATCTTTTCTCCTAGCGGAACAAAACCATCTTGTCAATCCTGCCAGTAACATAATGAATGTTGTGAAGTAAGTCGGAATTGTCAGCAATGGGAATTCTGGCCAGATTTGGAGGAGTCGCGAACAAAAATTGTAAAGAGTTATGCCAATATTGGGGAAGTCGCAGCCGTGAGCCATAGAAAAATCAACCAGTTTGGTGGAGCACAACCGCCGAAAAAGGTAAAAAATGGACAACATTCAAATAGAGTCGTAGCCACTGGAAAATATAAAAATGGGAAAACTTTAAATGGAGTCGCAACTGCACGGGATAGAAAAAGGAATTAGGTTACAGTGTTGTAGCTACAAATAAACAAAAAAATAGGAAAGGTTTTATGGTGTTGCAACTGCACGGAACTAGAAAAGGGGTGTTATTTTACGGTGTTGTAGCTGCAAGTAGATGAAAAAACAGGAAAAGTTTTATGGTGTTGCAGCTGCGTGGAACAGGAAAAAGGTCGTTTTTATGGTGTTGCAGCTGTGCAGAACAAGAAAAAGGGCATTTTTATGGTGTTGCAGCTGTGCTGGATGAAAAAAAGGGCATTTTTATGGTGTTGCAGCTGTGCAAGATGGAAAAAGGGTAATTTTTTGGTGTTGCAACTGCAAATAAACAAAAAAATAGGCATTTTTATAGGAATCACAGCTGCAACTGACTATTCATTTTTTTTGTTTTTTTAAGGAGTTTTCTTCTAAAGCAGGAAGTTACAAAAGGACACCCCTGGTCCTTAGGCCTGACCATGACCATTTCTCCTCAAGTACATCCCTGCACATATTCTTTAAAAAAAAACGGATCAAGCGCAAAGGAAAAATAAAAATAATAATAAAAATATCAATTTATTTATGTTCAAAAATTTATGTAGGGATCACATCGATTGTGTAAAGATTGAAAAGGGTAGAAAAATATTCCTTCCCTTGTTCTAACTGGTATTCTGAATCAGCTGCAATCTATGAAGTGAATGTATCCTTCAAAATGGGATTATGGTACTGTTGCAGCCTGTGACCATTAGTAAATAATGGTGCATGATTCTCATCAATTGTAACCAGGTAGACTGTACCATTGTCAAATACTCTATATACCAGGTATGGGCCCAACCATATTGTGTGTAAATTACCCTTGAAGTCCCTTTTGAATCTTGAATCATATAATAATGCCCAGTCTCCTTTGCAAAAGACTTTCTTTTTGATGAATCGCTTGTGCCAATTGGATCTTTTTTGCTGAATTAATGTTGTACAATCCATAGTAGCTAAATGTTTCTCATCAAGTTCATTCAATTGTTTCAATCTACTCCTCTAGGATTTAGCCACATCTAATTTTACCTCCATAGCTGTATTCAAGGTCTTGATTTCAAATTCAATGGGGAATACAGCACGTTTTCCATACACCAAGTCATAAGGAGAGAAACATGTAGTATTGCGCCAAGTAGTACGATATTCCCACAATGATTCCAGAAGTCTATCATCCCAGTCTCTATGATGGCTCCTAACAGTTTTGGTAAGGATATCTTCAATAAATTTGTTAGTTCTTTCCACCTGGCCATTGGCCTAGGGATGGTATGGTGAAGCTATCTGGTGCTGAATATGGTACTTCTATAGCAAGGCTTCAAATTTATGTGACACAAACTGAGGTCCTCCATATATAACCACTTCCTTGGGTACTCCAAAATGGGTAAATATTTCACCCTACAGGAAATCAATTATAGCCTGGTCATTGGCTTTCACCAAAGCCACATCTTCTACCCATTTCGTCATGTATTCGGTAGAAACCAAGATGTAGGATGTCTTCCTGGAGTGAGGGTTGATAGGGCCAAAAAAATATAAGGCCCGTTTGTCAAAAGGTTCAACCACCCATATTGTGGTTGAAGAGGCATTTGATCCAATCTGTAGGGTTGGCCTATCCTCTGGCAGCTGTCACAAGGATGGACATTTTTTTTGCATCCCTGAAAAGTGTCAGCCAATAGTATCCCATTATCAACACCTTATGACCTATCCTCCTATATGCAAAATATCCCCCACATGGCTCACCATGGTAGGCCTTTAGAATATGGAATATTTCATCTTCTCTTAGACATCTTCTGATCTCAAGATCAGGGCTTGTGTAGAAGAGATGACCACCTATCCAACAATACCTGGCACTTTATTGAATGGTTTTTCTCTTCTATATTTTTGACAAATGTGCTGGAATCTTCCCTATATCCAAGTAGTTAGCGACATCTGCATACCAAGGTGAATAAGCTGAAACTGCAAATAGGTGTTCATCTGGAAAAGAGTCCTCAAAAGGAATATTATCATCACTGTTAGTAAAACGAGATAAGAAATCAGTGACAACATTTTCTTTTCTAGGTCTGTCTATAATAGTGATATCAAATTCATGTAATAATAACAACCATCTAGTTACCCAAGCATTTGTAACAGGTTTATTCATTAGATACTTGATGGCTGAGTGGTCGATGTGCATAAAGGTGGGATATCCAGTGATGTAGTGTCTAAATTTGTTAATGGAGTAAACAATGGATAAAAAAGTCCTTCTCGATAACAGTATAATTAATTTTATCAAGGGCCAATTTTTTACTAATATAATAGACTACATAATGTGCTTTACCATCCTGTTGTCCTAAAACTACTCCAATGGCAGTGTTAGAGGCATCTGAAGAAATGTGAAAAGGAAGGGCCCAATAGGGCCCCCTTAGGATGGGAGTTGTAGAAATATTCTCCTTAAGTTTAAAAAACATTGTCTGTCATGCCTCATTACAAATAAATTGCACATCCTTCATTAACAAAGAAAACAAAGGAGAGGCAAGTTTGGAAAAGTTTTATATAAATCTTCTGTAATAACCAACATGCCTTAAGAAAATACATACCTCTTTCTGAGTTCCAGGAGTGGGTATATTTTCAATTAACCTGATTTTAGAGGGATCTACTTGGATGCCATCAATAGAGATAAAATGCCCCAGCACTACCCCTTCACATCATCATATGGCACTTTTCAGTGCTCAAAGATAGCTAGGTCTGCTCGCAGCATGTTAAAACCTTTTCCAAAATTTTCAATTCTTCTTCAAAGTCCTTTCCATAAGGAGTAAAATCATCCATGAAAATTTCCATAATATCATTAACCAATTCTGAAAAGATGCCAATCAGAGCTCTCTGAAATGTGGCTGGTGCATTGCATAAGCCAAAGGGAAGCACCCTATATGCAAAAATTCCCCAGGGACAGGTGAAGGTAGTTTTATCCTACTCTTCAGGAGCAATCTGGATTTGATTGTACCCGCTAAACCCATCCAAGAAGGAGAAAAACTTCTTCCTAGATAAGGTGTCAAGTACCTGATCAATGAAAGGCAGGGAAAAGTGATGTTTCTGTGTTGCCTTGTTAAGCTCTCTATAGTCCAGATAGACTCTCCATTTACCATTCTTCTTGGGTACTATCACGAGTGGAGAAAACCACTTCCTGTCTGAGATGGGATATATAAATCCTACTTCCAAGAGTTTTTGAATTTCTTCCTTGACTATGTCCCTAAGATTGGGGTCCATTCTTCGTTGAGGCTGGCACATAGGCAGAGAGTCACTTTTGATATAAATATGGTGGGTGCATAGATTGGAAGGGATGACCTTCATGTCTGTGTACTCCTAAGAAAATGCCCCCTTATGTTTTTTTAAGAGAGTGATTAGGCATTCTTGTTCATCCAGAGCAAGACTGGGATTGATATTCAAGGTTTTTCGAGACTCTATCTCGACAGGAACACTTTTCAAAATTTTCAACACTAGAACTATGTGATTATCACTGACTAATGTCTCCTCTGTGAGATTTGCTTGTTCTTCTTCACCTAGAGTAGCATTCAGGATCTGATAAATTTGTTTATTGACAGAGGTGGGTTCACTGATGAAATTATTAATATCATCGTCTTTAGTTTCATCTTTAAAAGTCAAGGCCTTCCCTATCATTAATAATGGCTGAATGCCCTCCTCTTCCTCTAGCTCCATCCTTAATAGAGTTTCAACTTATAGACTTAACCGAGCTGGAGGATAGAGAGTGAGGTTCTTTATCTTGGTTTCATCGGATATGGTCATATACCCAGACTGAAAGCTGATGCAAGCATCAGCTGTATCTAGCCAAGGCCTTCCCAGGATTAGTGGGTGTCCTCCTAGCTGCGAATTGGGTTGTAAAACCAAGAAGTCATCCGGATAATCCCATGAATCAACTGAGATGACAAGGTCATCCAAGATTCCTTCAGGTTTAATAGTGGACTCTATCTGCAAGTTCTAAAACGATAGGAGTTGGCCTGAGATTAGTGAGCATGAGTTTCCTTACAGTTTCAATGGTCATGACATTAATTTTTGCACCTAAATCTACCAGTATGTTGGGTATCTGCATGCCCCCAATCTGCATAGTGATAGTGGGATTCCCAGAATCGTCATATTTGGCCAAGAGGGTTTTTCCCATTATTAATTCAGATAATTTTCCTATGACATGAATAGTGGGAGGATCCCTGGGTTTTCTTCCTAGTTTCCTTGTACATAGATCCCAAATGGTTCTAGCATAGATAGGAACATCGTGAAGTTCTTGAAGGAGTGGAATTTTGACATAGAGGTTTCTTAACTTTCCTAAGATGTTAAATTGAGGTTGTCCCACTGCCTTTGGTAGTATTAATGTTCTAGGGTATGGTGGTTCCCTAACCAATTATGTAGGCTGTGTGTCGATAGATGTTTCTTCTTGTGTTTCAATTGGTATCTTGGTAGGATTTTCAGCGTCCTCAATAATGGGGATAACTGTATTGAATAAATACTATTGGTTCATCCTTTCTTCAGGCACAAGGGATGGAACATCCTCAATGAACAAAGGCTCCACTACCCTCCCTGATTGTAAGCGGATGTCATTATAGGGAACTGGAGTAATGGAGTAAACATGCATGTTGGTAATCTCAAATTGATGGAATACTTTATTTTTTGGGTTGGGGTTAGGTTGAGTAGGAAGCTACGGTCGTATAGGCACATTATGGACAACAATATTCTGGAGTTGTAACTGCAACTACTGATACTATTGATAAGGATGAGGATATTGTTGAGGAGGATACAATTTATGAGGAAATTTTTGATGTGGAAACTACTAAGGAGGTTGTTTATGGGGAAACTGGTTCCCTGGATGGAAGTTCCTCCATCTAGGAGACCAAGAATTCTATTGGTTTGGTGGCTATGTCCAAGAGTTCCAGGAGTTAAAATTTTGCATCGAAGGTTGAAAAGGATACCATTGATGGTTGGAATAAGATGAAGTGAATTGTGTATTCATGTGATGCATATTATCCCAATTATTCATGTTTTTAAAAAAATGGAAATGAGTATGGAGTCATACCTTGATTTCGAGGGTGCCAGGGCTTTATCTGTGCAATAAAGTAGGCCAGTTCCACATCTGGAGTTAATTCCTACAGAACTGCCTTCAATTGAGGTAGTGAAGGGCATTCTTTTGTGTCATGATTCAGCTCACAAAGCTGACACACTTCTAATTTTTGGAGTGGGCACTCCTTTAGAGGATGGTTCTTCCTACATTTAGGGTAGAATACACCAAGTGTGAGGTCTTCTACTGCTTGTTTCTGCTTTTCCCTCAGGACATATATTTCTGAGGAAATGGAGCTCATCATTTCTGTCTTGAAATTTTTGAGGAGATTTCCTATTTCTACCCGAGTGGCTCCTCCATTAGATGACTTCTATGTTCTATCGAAGACATTTCATTCTAATTTATCCTGGAAGATCCCCTGGAATACCTTTTGCATAGTTCAACAATCTTTTCAAAGGAATTTTTTGAGATATCCCCCTTTCCTAGCAGGTTCAACATGTCTAGGAAATCATCCCTAATCCCATGAAGTTGGATTATCTTGAGCACATCTAACCCCATAATAGTCTGTCTAGCTCTTTGCAAATTGTATAAAATCCTTTCAATAAAATCCTCCAGGATTTTGTCATCCTTTTGTACCATTTTAAACAATTCTTCTCTCTTAGCTTTGGTATTGCAGTACTCCTGATATTTCTAGGAACACCTGTTTCATCTGGTCCCAATTTGTGATAGTTCTCCCACCTAGGCTCATGAACCAACATAACGCATTGTCCTTCAGAGTAGCAGGAAAAAGTTTCAACTTTTGTTCATTGGTGGCGTAATTATAGCTATTGCAGAGGATGTCAAATTCAAAAAGAAATTCATCTTGAACCTCTGCTTCTTTTCCATAAAAACGAGGCAACAATGATGGCGATATATTTTTCATGGGGGCTATCCCCTATGGCTATTGAATTGGGAACTAGAGTGTAGCAACCATCCCTTCAGGCAGGGAGTTACCCTCAATATGCTGATTTTACCCATTGCTTCTTTATGATCTTCTAGATCACGTCTTTTGTTCATGTATTCTTCTGCTTTATCCTCTTCGTGCTTCCACTGATCATTAAATTTTTGATGGAACTACGTCCACTCCTCATTTTTCACAAACTTCCCATTAATGTGACATATCAAATCTCGGTCAGTTGATCCCGCAGTACTAACTCTGTCTTCCTCTGTAGGGATACCCGAGGGTGTTGCAGCTTCTCTTGTGTTCTCCACTATGGAAACTGATGCTTCCACTCCAGGGGTAACCAGGATCCTTCTAACAGGTCACTTCCTAATGGCAAGCTCTAGTAGAAGAATTCATTCTATCAACTAGATCGTCAATGAATGTCCTTCTTCCCAATGCCATATTTCATCCACGTCCTCGACCAAATGCAATGTTAGTATTTTGTGGGGTTCTGGGATTTATAGGAATGTCACATTGTACCCTTCTCGTATTCATGCAACCCAAAACATGCAAACTTAAAAACTAAATAAAAATGAATAGATATAGCTATTGGATATAGCTACTATGGTCTCTGTTAGAGGAGTAAGTCAGTATGCCGACTTGAACGATAGCCGACTTAATCAATTAGCTAATGATGTCGGTCAGCCGACTAAACTAGAGATTAGGTCGGCCACCTAAGGTTGTGTCGGTTCACTGAACTGACAGGTAGTTATTTTGTAACTGTTTGTAAATCATATATATTAGGCTGTTGAGCCAGATGAGAACTTAGTTCAGTTCTTTGTATTGTATGGACCCTCTCATGCTAATATAATCTGTTATTCTATCTACTTGTTCTTGTCTCTTATCTCTGTTATGTATGTATGTTTTAGTATGTATTATTGGTAACCTTATGTGATCTTTGAGATTACAACATTAGTTCTATTGTCGGTAGTACATGTCTGAGATGTATGCAAGCAAATGATATCAGAACAGAAGATTAAGGACTAGTGGGAGCGTAAAGTAGAAAATTATTTGCAGAATTATGCACGAAGAAACAGATTGATGACCACACAAGAAAAAGAAAGATTATTTACAGAGACACATGAGAAGTTTGTAGAATCAGTGCCCCAAATTCTGAAGAAACTCCTGGATGAAAAGACCGGAAGAGACTAAAGATCAACAGTTACTAGAAAAATAGATTCACTGGGGAAGAACAAACTTGTCGGAGTGGTTCGAAAAAATCGCTGACAAATTCTGCGAAGAGAAAGCAGTAGAAGACAGAACTTCGGTGGAAGCCGTCAAGAAGAAATTCTACACAGAACTCACCGAGCAATTTTTGTGTTCCTTAACGACCTTTCTATTTAAATTCCTGATCGAGAAGGGAGTGGGTCATATTGTCGAATCCCATCCATCACTTCACGAACCGCCATTAAACCCTAATTGGGTGGAAAAGAAAATGTGGTGGGAAAAATTCATTGCACAAAGGGAGTGGGAATACTTCCTAAGAAAGTAGATAGAACTATCTGGCTTTCTAAAGCGTCGGGTAGGCTATGGGGGTAGTTGGTCATTTGTTGTAATAAAGTGGAGTGGATTCTAGTTGACCAAAAGAAATACCAATCACCAGTAATGAGAAGTCAACCTAAAAAGGAAATCAAGAAGACACTGTCACACAAAGCTATGACGGGCTTCTAGAAAATAGAGAGGGAGAGGAGGCTACAAAGTAGGGAAGAAATAAGAGAAAGAGCCTTATCAATGCAACGAGGAATGAGTACTAGGGTGACTGACCAGGAAAGAGATCCGCCAGAGTTAGGTCATGACCGACAAGAAAAAGGCATGGAAGAAGAGGCATCCCCTATGGAAGAAGAACTGTGGATAGAGCAGTGAGAAGCTCTCCAATTAGAAGTTCCCTAGGAAGTAAAACCTCTGACAGATCCGCGTAACCAGATACAAGCTATTTTCAAAGAATACCTCATACTAGGAGCTAGTGACTTTGGTATATGGAGCCGACTAGATGATGATACATACACTGGTATACATCTCATTATCAATTGAACAGAAGAATAAAATTGGGTTACACTTCAAGAAATACCCTCCAACCGAAGTATCCACTTACTTTTATCGACAAATGAAGGAGCACCCCCCTGCCAAATATATCTTTGCAGGACATAGAACATTCAGAACTGCAGACAGATAATTGCAGTTGGACATCAACAGAAGAATTCGACACCAATCGACTACTGGTCGAAGAGGAAATGACAAAAGCAACCAATGGGAATGAGAGTTTCATCGACGATAGTTCTGCAGAGAAGAATAAGCAAATAACCCCACCACCGCCACCACCACCTCCACCACCACCACCTCCTGAAATCAGCGACAGTGACTCTGACATGGGTCACGGGTCAGCACACATTCCTCTATATGAGGGTGATGACGACCCCAGATGACACTGGTTCATATATGAGTCGACTTGGGAGACTAACCATGTTACAGATGAAGACACGCAAATGGCACAGTTTGTTGGTGCCTTGAGGAAAAGGGCATTAACTTAGTACATGACCTTTTCTAAAAGAACACCTCGAGCAACCAAAGCCGAGATCAAAGCATAATTTCTATCATTTTTTCAAAACTCCAAATGCAAAACATCTGGCAGCAAAGAAACTAAAAACGACATCATAGAAGCCAGGAGAAATTTTCCATGATTACAATCAACGATGGAAATACCTTCTCAGCCAATTGGACTATGTTATTGATGAACAATTATTAATCCAGTGGTTTCTTGCAGGTTTATCATAGAAAATTCACTGACACATAAGTCTGGAGACATTCAAGACTTACGAATATGCACTTACAAAACCTCTCCAAGTAGAAATGGATGACGACATACCAGCATACTCCACCAATCATAGATTAGAAGAACAACTTGAGAGCGTACATAAGTCATTAAAATAATTAAACCTCAAAAGATAGGATATCTGGTGCACAAAGTGCTCGGCGACCAGACATTCAAAAGACAACTGTCGACAGGACATCAGCTGATAGGAAGTTTGATTTGTGCAGACTAAATGTTTTTGTGACATTTTCCAAGAGCATGGATACCACTCGACAAAATATTTCCCATTCAACATGAAGAATGGAAAGGCATCTTGGTGTGCAATATGTGAAACTAAAAATCATAACATGGCCGACTGCCATCTGAATCTCAAGAACCAACAAAATTATCATGCAGTCTATCAGACCAACATATTTGAACAAAGTAATGAGCAAAACCACGTGCCAAATGATTAGAACAATCAAAGTTACGAAGGTCGAAGATACGAGTGCCAATATGACAACCGACGTGGAGGCTATGGAGGTCGAGGTCGATTCTCTAGGAATCGAGACAACTGACCACAACGACCCATCCAATGTTTCACATGTTATAAGGAGGGACATAGACATGCAGACTGTCCATACAAGGACAGGATTGACCTCAAATTCTGTACTAATTGTGGCATAGGGGATCACTCATTAGAGGATTTCCCTATTATGCTTGAAAAGATAAATAAAAAGAAGAATTGTAATGTCTTGTTGTGTGTGCAAAAACATGATACTATCAATACAGAGAATTTACATATCGTAACCCAACAAGGGATGAAAACTGGGAGTGATAACCCCCAAATAAGCAGGATAAAAGAGAAAAATGTTTATCCCGACGCAGTTAAAGAAAAACAAATATATAAAGATAAAACAAATATATTTAGAGAATTTGCACGACAGGAAGAAGCAAACAACAATCGACATAACACAATAAAAGAATTAATATAGCTAGTACAGACAGATAACTTAATATCTCAATTCATCGACTTATTATATGAAATAAAACACAATAACACCGAAAAACAAACAAAGAATATCTACATTCTAAATCAAAAAAATAAAACTGATGCCGACCCACTTGTCGACTTGGAAATTGAAGGATACCATGTCCGACAAGTTGTACTCGATTTCAGATCACAGGTAAATATTATGACTCGACACACATGGAAACAATTAGGTAGACCTCGACTATATGAGTCAAGTATATACCTGAAACAAGCTAACCAAGGCCTAATTGAACCTATTGGGGTCTAGAAAAATTTGGACACCACAATTAAGGGAATATCAACCAAAGTCAACTTCAAAATGATTGACCCTAAGGAAGGATCCAGCTCCTTCCCAGCCTTAGTAGGTTGAGCTTGGGGAAGAAATATGAAAGCATCGATATCCCTAGATAAAGAGAGAATAAAATTAAAAGGAAACAGACAAAAGGTCATTGTACCAATTCATCCATCCCAAGGAGAACATTGGACAGAACCTATCAATGAAGAAGTTGATATCCGACAACTTTATCAGATACAAAATAATGCAGATTATATAGAACCTAATATCTATGGAGAACTTCATTTGGGCAACCAAGACTCAATAGGATATAATTTAGATGCAGAATTATATGATTGGGAAGTCAAGAAATACGAAACACAAGCAAGAGGGTGTTGGACTATCCAAAAAGTATAGAAAAATCCCACCCAACAGTGCTTCATAGTGTTCATTGTACCAAAAATATTTGAGAAAAAAATTAGGGAATACCCTACTTTAAAACCTACAAATATAAATAATACACAAAAACCAAGATATAAGGAAAGAGAATCACCAGTCATGCACATATAACAAGTGTCCAAAAATATTGGTGAACATGGTCGACTAGAAAGTTTAGTAGAAACTTTTATAGGACAAGTTGCTAGATGGTGGGATACCCATCAGACAAGACTGCAGACCTAGACAACAGCTTCGACTTACTTTGTAGAAAGGTTTGGAGGAAATAATTTAACCAACCAAGCTCAGATACCTATTTTCATTCAATGACAGAATCCATAAGACCATATTAAGACATGTGAAAAAGAATGGAGAAGACTTGGGTACAAAGATGAACGTTCATGGCCACATCTGTTCCCATCAACCCTCACCGACTTACCAAACAAATGGTATAAGATGGAGGAAGCCTGAGGTGAAACATTCCTATGGCCTGAACTTAGAGAAAATTTTATCAAATATTTCAACTTTATACCACAAAATAAGAACTTGGTCGAAACAACAAAACAGATTAAAGAATTTATACAGTCGACAAAAAACAAACTCTTAAAAGACAACCGACAGACAATGAACTATAACAATATACAAACCAGGACAATACCACAGTCAACAAGACTACAGTTAGAAAATGAAAATACAAAAGGGAAAATTTTTATATGGAAATCAAACCATGTCAAAATGACCAAACCTATTCGCACAATACTCAAAGTTGGAACCACTGACAAGGACGATATCGACCGAATGACTGCAGCTGACTTCCCTGCCACATTATCACAGTTTAAAGAAGGAATTCGACCAATCAATGAAGCCAAAGCATCAGAATGGCTAGATGCTAAGGTCAAAACTAGAGAATTCAACATCTCAAATGATGACCGACCAAAAATGAAAAAGATTGGAGACTACTGGAGTGAATAGCAGACAACAGAAATAGTGAACCTCTTAAAAGAGTTCCAGGATGTATTTTCCAAAGATTATACAGATCTCAAAGGTTTATTCCACGAAATGGGTGAAATGAAAATTGACACTAAACCTGATGTTCGACCTGTGAAGAAAAGGCCATATAAGCTAGCTCATAAATACAAAGAGATAGTCAAAAAGGAGATTGATAACATGCTTGCAGCAGGCATCATCTACCCTATTGACCAATCAGAATGGGAAATTCCAATGGTTTTTCAACCTAAGAAACATGATCCGACCAAATTAAGAATTTGTGTCGACTTCAGGGAGCTAAATAAAGTGACACTAACAGACCCATTTCCAACTCCTTATGCAGATGAAATCTTAAATGAAGTTACAGGACATGAATGCTATTGATTTACATATGGCTTCTCAGGTTATAACCAAGTTCCAATAGCTAAAGAAGATGAGAAAAAGACAACATTTGTATGTGAATTTTGCTCATTTTCTTACAAGGTTATGCCATTTGGATTAAAGAATGCACCTACAGTATTCCCTAGAATTGTGGTCAAAACATTCCAAAAAATATATTTACAAAACCATGGTAGTATACTTTGATGATTGGAAAATATACTCCATGTTAAAGTATCATTGCAAGTGGCTAAGGCTTATGTTGGAAAGATGCCGAAAAATCCAGTTAGCCTTGAACATCAGGAAGTTCATATTTGTGACCCCCATAGGGATATTGTTAGGACACATTGTCTGTAAGGAAGATATTAAGGTAGATTTTGCAACAATCAAAATTATCCTCCACCTAAAACCACCAGTGAACTCAAAACAAGTTAGAGTGTTACTAGGTCATATAGGCTATTATAGAAAATTCATAAGATACTACTCAGATATGACCTATGCACTAGAAGAAATATTAAGGGAAGATAAAGAGTTCGACTGGACAGAATAGTGCCATATATCATATGAAAAACTAAAAATAAAACTACTCGAAGCACCAATCCTAAGGTTTCCAAACTGGTTGACTAAATTCCATGTCCACATCCACGCATCAGGCCTGGAAATAGTAGCAATCCTAACTCAGCCAAGAGATGATGGAATGGATTATCCTATAGTTTACAGTAGTAGAAAACTAAACAAAGTTGAATGAAAATATTCAACGATAGAAAGAGAAGCATTAGGAATGGTCTTTGCACAACAAAAATATCAACATTATCTCCTAGCTAATCCATTTATCTTTTACACTGATCATCAAGCATTAAAATACCTTGTGAATAAGCCTCTACACCATGGAATAATTTTCCGATGGCTACTTCTATTCCAAGAATTTGAGTTCAAATTCATTGTTAGACCAGGTAAGTTAAATGTCAGTCCCGACCATTTATCTTGAATCGACACAGAAGAGGAACTGACAAGAGTCGAAGATGACTTACCAGATGCACATCTATTTCGAATAGAAGAAGTGCCACAGAGTTAGAGGAAATAGCCCAGTTTTTAGAACATGGACAAGCAGAAGAAGGCATGAGTACCAAAAAGAAATAGATCTTAGCCATGAAAGCTACACCTTATAGCGTAATAAATGGATTCCTGTACAAAATGGGTTTAGACGACATCCTTAGAAGGTGTGTACTTGAACATGAAAGAGACAACATTATGCAGGAAGCACATTATAGACCTACAGGAGGACATTTCCAAGTAGACACAACTACAAAGAAAATTCAACAATCAGGGTTATGGTGGCCGACTTCACAAAGATTGCAAAAATTTTGTAAGCAAATGTGACAAATGTCAATGACTAGGTCGACCCCTGCCTAGCACAGAAATTCCTTTGATATCAGTAAACCCAAGTTTGACATTTGAAATTTGGGCCATAGAATTCATAGGACCATTTCCTATACCAGCAAAAAGAATAGGTGCAAGGTACATAATAACTATAGTCGAATATGTGACCAAATGGGCATAGGCAGATCCAGTCAACACATGTTCTAGTGAGGTAGCCATAAAATTTATATATGAAAATATCATTACTCTATTCGGATGTCCACTAACCCTAATTAGTGACTAGGGAACACACTTTATTAATAGAACTATCAAAACCCTAACTGACCAGTTCCAAATCAACCATCATCGGAGTACAGCATACCATCCTCAGTCGAATGGAGCAATTGAAGCATTTAACAAAACATTAACAAAAGGTTTAACAAAAATATGCAATGTAGACAAAGATGACTAGGATGAGAAGGTACCTATAGTACTATGGGCATACAGAACAACATACAAATGTTCAACCGACCAAACACCTTTTTGACTAGTGTATGGACAAGAAGCAGTAGTTCCATTACATTTCTGACAACAGAAACCTATTATCGCAAAGATTTTACATGTTGATGTCGAAGAAGGAAGAAAGGACTGACTATTACAACTGAGTAAACTTGAATAACACTGACTAATCACGATACAACATCAAGAAATCTAGAAACAACAACAAAAAGCATGGCACGACAGAAAGATCAAGAACAAAAACTTGTCGATAGGAGACCTTGCTTTACTATACAATAGTCAAGTAAAAGGAAAACCTAAAAAAAATCCATACAGAATGGATGGGACCCTACGTTGTCAAAGGAATACATGCCAACGGATCAGTCTGACTAAAGACGTTGTAAGGCATAGTATTTTGAAAACTCATTAATGGAGCTCGACTAAAATGCTATAGAATCTATAAAAAAAATAATGACCATAATGGTTAAACAAAAATCTATAAAAACCTAAAAATCCAAAAAGCAAAGAGTACTATTATACACAGAAAACTATGACATGAAATCACCACTTCGACAACCAACATCATGCCCATCGACATAATGCCATCAACCATTTTCATAACTGACATCGACCGACGACCTCGATAGTCCCATCGCGCATTGATGACCTCGAGCACCGAAACCAATTCACCATTAATGCACACTCAAGTGTTTCAGCTAGAACATCATGTCCACCATTAATACACCTATCGACAAGAACATCTAATGCATCCCCTATAAATATTGAACCACCGAAGGATCATTCACCGCAATTCAAAAAGAGAGAGCATCAGAGAAACCAGACGACTAAAAAGCAAAAGCACCTCAGTGAAATCAACCACCAAACTAACAATATGGCACCCAAACAGACTAGAGCCTCAGCCAAAGCCAAGGAATTATAGACTGCAAAAACACCATTAGTCAGGAGACTAAAGAACATCAAGAATGCTAAGGTGTAGGAGGGCTCATGGCAAAAAATATGGGATGAGATAAAAGAGTGGGATTACGTCGACAAGAAGCCTACTCTAGCTGCAGAGAAAATACAACACAGTTCCATTGTAAATTATGCCAACGCGCCACTCATGGCCAGCTTCAGTGGCACAAAACAAACAATAGTGAAGTTTGTCATAAGCCGGTACCACAACGACCGATTTTACTTCGACCAACTGGTCGACATCTCCGGGGAAGTCATTTCCCAATTAACAGGGCTATCAAACAAAGGAGACCCAGTACCAGTCATTATAAAATAAGGATTGGTCAAAGAAATAACAGGGTTGACATCAAGCAAAAGCTTGAAAGGACTAATGATTGGTTACATAACTCATCGAACGCCACATATTGTGGCCAAAATCATAGTTATTACACTCACAATGGCAGGTCAAGGAAGCGACCTCAAACTAGATATGTTGGAAGCAGTAGACACCATTGCGACCAATGGAAAGATATACAGATGGGCTCAGTATGTAGCTGAAATGATCAAAACCATCTGTGAGAAATGCCAAGAGATGGGAGGAATTATCAGGTTCCCATCCCTTATATTATTGATAGTAATGTACTCTATTTTCCCTGAAGGAGACAAAAATTTTCAGGAACCAACAAAACTCCATATGTGGAGATTCAAACCCTTCTCCCAGAAAGGAACAATGAAGGAACTTGCAAATGGAAAAGTGTTTTTTGAAAACTGGCTCCAGCAACTAAAAGTCCACACAACTAGATGGAGGTTGCCTCAAAACATCCGACGAAGTCTACCCAAAAAGGCCCACACTCAGCTAGAGCTTGACCATACTGCAGTGTGGTACATGCAGGGCACCAAACCAAATGAAAAAGTCCTCAACTATTATCTTTCAGTCGAACAGATCTTTCGAGAACTATCTTGACAGGCGAGAGCAAAGATACCAATTCTAGCAAAAGCAAAGGAAAAAAACTTCTCGATAGAGGAACCGTTAACAGACTAAGAGAAGGAGGAGGATTATGAGATAAACCTATACATCAATACCTTTGCGTTGGAGGAGACACTGGTTGAAGGCACTGGTTGACTACAGATGATAATCAAGCCTCCAATGGCATAGAGGGAAGAAATACATACAGAAGAAGCAAATGTAGAACAACAAGTAACCAATCTAGCTGAAGAAAATCTCATCCCGACTCATACACCAAGGGAAGGGATAGAAACCGAGAATCCAGAGTATGCTGTCACCAAAGAGATTATCAGGAAATTGTTGAAGGAGATAGTAGCTGGAAGAAAAAGGAAAAGAACACAGTCATAAGGGAAAGGTAAGTGCAAGCTTATCATTCCAGAGTCCTCAGATGATGACAAGGAACTAGCAGCTACGACATTCGACATAATAGAAGATGCCACAGTAAAGAAAGTTCTAGTCGAAACCCAATTTCAGAAATTTGTCAAGGCAGGGGCACAACAAGGTCAACCAAAGAAGGTGAATATCACACACACTTCGATGCCTAAAAATGTCATAGTTCTTGTGTCTACACCCCCACCTCCATCTCTGACAAAATACATAGAGGAGCTAATACTATAACAGCTCTCAATAAGCCCACTTGACCTATGCAAAAATGATATGTCAGAGGCTGTGAAGGAGAATTTCGACCGGGACAAAGACCTCCAGGCATTCATTGAAAAACTACCTGAGATATTCACGTCAGTGAAAAAACTCTCTACCAAAGTACCTCTGTTTGAAGCTGGTGGATCCCAACAACTTGGCCAAATACTTCAGGGGATAAAAGCTTTTGCAACTATGACTTCGACCTTCGAGATAAATCCCGACAAAGAAGCTGAATTTGTCACATGTCGAACCACGACTATCACTCTGACTGAACCCAAACCCCACCTACCAGCCTCTGAACTGACCAGAGGAGAGGAAGAAGAAAATATCAAGGACATAAATAAAAAAATCAACCAACTCTTCTCTGACTTGGACTCAGCTCCTCAGACTAACAACCCACCACTTGACCACATTTATGCCAAACCAATCACACCCGACCATTCACCAACCCCATCACCACCAACCCCCCCCCCACTCAGAACCCCTAATCCAACCAGCTGCATCAGAACCAACCCCACCGCAACCATAAGCACCAACCGCATCCACTTCTGGACCACCTACATCCAAACCACTAGAGGAAACAGTCATCCCACCGCCCCAAATAGAAATAACATCAACCACTACTGCACAACAAATAGAAAATACAGACTCAACTTTTGCAGGTACACAGGTGCTGAAACAAGCAGAAGCAGAGAAATACAAAAAGAAGAAAAAGAAGAAGGAGCATCATGGATAGACAACAATGGTCCACATCAATCTAGTTGGGTAAACCACTATGGTCGATGCAACCAAATTGAGAGATCCAGAGCTAGAACAACTACTTGAAGTGCTAGCAGTCGAAGCAAGGACAAGGAACCAGCACAGACGTAAGGAACTAGACAACAAGGAAAAAGAACAAATTAAGTTCCTTAACAAGTGTAGGGACCTGTCCTAGTTTGTGATACGAGGACCAATAGAGGTCGACACTGAAAAACCACTAGGAAGAGCTTATTAGCTATTTGAAATCATGGTGTCGACGCTCCAAGCGCAGATTCAGGAAACAAAAGAAGAGCAGAAAGAAGAAACCATCCGACTACTGATGGAGCAGCACACATCCTTTTTCGAAGCCTACAAAGTATTGCAAGATCACATGGAGGAGTATGTCATCACCGAAGAAGTACTAAGAGACTGGCCTGCTTACTACGAGCAAGTCTATCAGCACACCAGACAGACCTGATAAGAGATCCAAGCGCTTGAGAAGAGGAAAACCACTGACGAAGAACTCAGAAGCATAATTGAGGATCAAATAGTGCTTGAGACAGCTAAACTCCAGAAGCCTGAGCGAGAAGCACATCAATGGGTGAATCAAGCCAATCCCAACTTGGAAAAAGTAGACATCATCTGCTCGCAGATGAAACGACTCAGAGAGACAACAAAAGAAAAGGACCAGTTTATGGGTCCCAACATGGAAAGAAGCGGCTGAAATTTCCATTCCGGAGAAAATGTCGATCTTATCAAATCTAACTACACTCACCATCGACATATAGCAAATATTGTAGATATGGACAAATTTCCAACATCACCTAACAGTGACATCTCCAACAATTTTCTAAGTCTGCGTACATAAAATACCAACCATCAGACTTCACAGCCCATGAAGACCAAGCATGTAATAATGACTACTTAGACGGACAACAAAATTTTTGTACCTCCCTGTTCTTCGGGACGAAGAAATGTTTTGTTCATGGGAGAGATGTTAGAGGAGAAAGTCAGTATGCCGACTTGAATGATAGCCGACTTAGTCGGTCAACACACTAAGTCGGTCAACCGACTAAACTAGAGATTAGGTAAGCCACCTAAGGTCATGTCGGTTCACCAAACTGACAGGTAGTTATTTTGTAACTGTTTGTAAATCATATATATTAGGCTGTTGAACCAGATGAGAACTTGGTTCAGTTCTTTGTATTGTATGGACCCTCTCATGTTAATATAATCTGTTATTCTATCTACTTGTTCTTGTCTCTTGTCTCTGTTATGTATGTATGTTTTAGTATGTATTATTGGTAACCTTATGTGATCTGTGATATTACAACAGTGTCTAATAATTATCTTTTCCCGACAACGGTGCCAAAATGTTGGGCACCCTATATGCAAGTTAATTAAAACCAATATACAGAGTGTTCAATATAAATTGTCAACCTAGGGAAGTATTTTATTTCAAATATAATGTGCACTGTATATGTTTAAACACTAAGTAGCTGATATTGTAAATCAATTATCCTACCTTTCTGTTCATCCCAACTCATCCCATGATCAACTTAATCTAATTTACCTTCTTAAGAATGCAAAATCACACTTACCTTATTACAATCCTTAATATAGAAATAAGAGATTTAGATAATAAACATATAGATTTACTTTTGCAGAAAGTTAAATCCTAAATTACCAGGACATCTGAAGATCCATTATAACTAGTTTAATCCAAGTTGAACTAGAATTCAGAAATGCAAAAATTGAGCTTCAACAATTATAAATACAAATGGAATTAATTAACGAAACTCAAGAAAGACATCAATTGAAAGAAACTAAGGATGAGATTGGCTGTTACAACTAGTACACAAATTGCATAAAGGAAATTAGTCTACACAGTCAACTGTCACACCACTCTATTGCAGCTTATAGGGAATGCAATTACTGATCAATTGAAGGCACATACATTAAATCATTACCGTTGCATTTGTTAGAAAATAATAAATGTACTGTAACATCCACACCACACAATAGAGAAATTAAACACCTAATTAACTTGGTAATCTCTATAGGAATGTGGGCCCAGCCTTCGAACAGAGACGACGAAAATTAACACATGTTAAATGCCGAGATCAGAAGAATCCTGCTCCTTGTATAAAATAATAAAAATGAATCCACAGTCTATGTCACAACTTATATAATAGGATCAATTAATTTCCAACCCTTGGCTCAAAATAGTCTCCAATATTTATACATTCACAATTGTAACTTATACCCACTGATATCGGGCAGCCATGAAGATCTCTGATCTTCAGGCTGCCCTAATTACGATATGTTGTTACAGCTGTGGGAAAGATAGAAGCAAAAAATATAGGAAGGCTGTTACTCGATCCAGCAATGATATAAAAACATCAAATCTAGAAGATGCTCTGTCAGTTGTAGCTACCCTCGAGTAGCGGCGCGTTGTTGCATGCGAGTCTGTTGCAGTCTAGCCTGTTGCAACCACCCTTGTATAGATTGCATGGAATAGTAACCTTTGACTACGTCCTTTATGCAGAGATGGAATAGGTAGTGACTGTAACGCCCCAGTTTTGACCCCATTTGCATTAAATGTACATGATATATATATTGTAATTAATTGTGGTGTGGAGCTAAGGGAAAAAGCCCCACCATCGATTTGGTTGTGTTATGTTTTGGTGATTGGGATCGTTACCGATGGTATATCGTGATATCTGGCACATTATAGTTTTGGCATCATGTAAACATGCACTTTAATTAAAATGATCCTAGAACCAGCTACGATGGTGCAACGATAATGAAAAGGGCATGATTTTCCTAAGGATAAGGGGGGGGATTATTGAACCTTGGACCTATGGGGAAAACCCATGTGTCAACTATTGAACCCATTTGGTTGTCACCCACCCTTTTTGTCTTACTCACCTTTCCTTGTCTTATCATCCAACTACCACATTAAACCCCTAATTTAATTGGGGCAATTATTGTTGGGTAGTGGTGGGTATGGCAGGACTGTCAGTCCTTGCCGACACACCCCCTCCACCAGTGGAATCTCCATCTTCACATGGGAAGGGAAGCAACATTCTCCATTCTCTCTCCATGACTGCTTTGGGGGCATTCTACCATTCTCTCCAAGCTTTCTCATCCTCACACACAGGATGGAATCACCCATCCTCACCCAGAGACATTCTGTTCTCCTCACGCACATGCTTCTTCTTGGTTTTACTCACGCAGTGAGCTAGGGAGCCGTGTTGTATTACCCACAATTTCCCTATGAAGGTCCATTCATAATTTTATTATGTGTGTATGTATTCCCATACCAATTTTTGGTCTGTGCATACGTTTTTCCTCCTGTCCATGCGGAGAGTCTATTTTCTTTTCCAACTCCGGCTTGTGCTTTTCCCGTGCTTCATTATTGAGACATGGGCCATTGTCTTCCCCATGTTTTTCATTGGCTATGGTTTCCATTACATCTTGGGTTTGTTGTGGTTATTATGGAGTTTTTTTGGCTACGATAGGGCCAAGAATGACTCAGGGATCGATTTTCCCTGACCAAGCTGTGAATCGCTTATTTGGCTGTGTGTATGCAGTGGTTGGTATTTGGACTATGTTGGAGTGGGAATGAGGGCTTGGTTGCTTGATAAACCTGGTGTGTTTGGGGAACCACACAGACAGAGCTAGAGGGTTGTCTTTCTTCTCCACAACCCCAAGGTAGCACTGGAAGGGGAGGTCAGGGCCTGAGGGACTGTGTAGTAGAGAAGGGACTAATTTCCTGGTGTTGGGTGTGTGTGGGTTTCCTAGAGGTTAGGCTAGTTCTAGTGTAGGTTCCCTTAGCTCTTCAATGAGCTCACCAGCTTAGCATTTAGCTCTTCTGAGCTCCTTGACGGTATGATAAACCCTACTGTGTGGCTTGGCTAATTTGTGTATCCTTAGCTATGTGTAAGCCTGCTTAGTCCGTTATTTCGTAGGGAATCATGCCCAGCTTGGGGGTGACAGTGTTGTTGAGCGATTGATGAGCACACTGGCCTATGGTTTGGTGGAACATTGCAGCGACGTAGCTGTTTGTGGGACGAGTTCTGGATAAGATAAGTATTCTTGACTATCTCATTTTTGCAATCATATTTGATGTTTAATGAATTATGGTGAACATGTTAAATGTTGGAATGTATAACTTTGCTTCCATTGTTTGTTAAACAATTATGCATATCTGCATGTTTTTACTTCCAAGCATTTTATTTCAGTTTACATGTATGTACATGTTCATGGGGCTAGTTTCCCAGATGGTTTATGTATGGTAGCATCCTCTTCGCTGGTCAGAGGGTCGAGGACATTACAGCAATCATCTTAGTAATGAATGTTCATCTATCACTTGACTCGTTCATCTTGCTACACCTCTATCCTTTACATCTCGAATTATATTTATAAAATCACCATATCATTAGAGGAATTTTGGGGTCTAAAATGGGCCTCCTAAGGAAAATAATAAAATAATAGTTAAATAATAAAATAATAGTTAAAATAATAAAATAATATTGATTAATTTTGGAGGAAGAAAGAAAAAACTACATTTTGTGTTCGTATTTTCGACATATCTCCCTGTGTTTTTACTCAAATTTCGATCGGGAGAGCTCGTTGAATGCATAATTTGATTCCGCATCTAATGAGTACCCACACTACATACTTTTGATGGACTCCGCTACCCCAAAAATAAGAAATACCTGATAAAATGTGATGATGATGTCATCATCACATTTTTTCAGGTATTTCTTGTTTTTGGGGTAGCGGGGTCCATCAAAAGTATGCAGTGTGGGTACTCGTTGGATGCAAAATCAAATTCTGCATCCAATGAGCTCTCCCGATCGAATTTTGAGTAAAAACACAATGAGATATGTCGAAAATACGAACAAAAAAAGTAGTTTTTTTTAATGACAAATATGTCAATTCAACCATTATGGTTGACTTATTTTATTGAAATTCTATTGGTTCTTGAATTCCAACTCACAAAAACTTATTTTGGCACGTTTTCTTATAAGGCCCATTTTAGACGCCAAATTTCCTCTAATGGTTAGCATAATCCAAGATATAGAGCCCTGATTACAACAATCATAAGTATTAATAAGATAAGACAATAATTAACCATACCTATATGAATTAAGGGATCAAGTGAAGGAAAACATCTGTTTGGTGTACATAATGTAGTAATATAAGGCAAAAAGGGATAGGTAAATGTGGTAAAAAAGGGGTCATTTCTATGCCCAACACCTTGTAGCTCTTTTTTCCTCTCTAAGTCCCTACCCCTAATCCCTCTCTCTTTCACTCTTTCTTTCTCTATCTAGGCACAACCCCCATTATCTTTCACTATCTATCTAAATCCTAAAACCTAACCCCTAATCTCTCTCTCAATTTCTAAACACCTAATGTCCAATCTCTCCCTCTGTCTCTCACAAAACCTAAACTCAAATATTTCTGTCTCTCTCTCTCTAAACCCAAAACCCCTCATATCTCTTCCTCCCTCTCTATTCTTCTCTCTAAACCCATAATCCCCAATAACTATCTCCCTGTCTAAATCCCTAATCCATAATTTCTCTATCTCAATATAAACCGCTAACCCACAATATCTCTCTCTCTAAAATCCTAACCCCCAATCTCTCTCTCTCTCTAAACTCCTAACCCCCAATCTCTCTCTCTCTCTCTCTCTCACTCTCAACCCCCATCCCCAAATCTCTCTCTCTCTAAACCTATAACATGTAATCTCTCTTTCAACAACTAACTACCAATCTCTCTTTGTGTAAACTCCTGACATATAGCCTCTCTCTCTCTCTCTCTCTAACTAAAGTGCTTACCCTCTGTGTGTGTGTGTTTAAATCCCTAAGCACCAATATCTCTCACTAAACCCTTAAATTCCTATTTCTCTCTCTAAAATCCTTGCCACAAATATAACTCTCATCTGTCTAATCACTCTAGTGACTCTCTTTCTATTCCTTTCTATATGTCTAAAAAGATAACCCAAAATCTCTCTCTCTCTATCTAAACCACTTACCTCCAATCTCTCTCTCTCTCTCTCTCTAAATTCCTAACTCCCAATCTATCTCTCTCTCACTCTTTCTCTTTCAAAAATACTATACCCTCTCTCTTTGTCTAATCCCTTAACCTAAAATTTCTCTCTCTAAACCCATAACCTCCAATCTCTCTCTCTCTCTATGTTTCTATCTTACCTCCTAACCCCAATCTCTCTCTCTTTCTCACACTCTAAACCCCTAACCCAATCTCTCTCTCTCTCTCTCTCTAAAGCCCTAACCATAAATCTTACTCTCTCTAAATCACTAACCCTCTCCCTCTCTGTCTCTCTACCTCCACCTCTCTCTCCTTATTAAACCTTGTAAACCCCTAACCCCCAACATCTCTTTCTATGTCTCTAAATAAATAAATCCCAATATCTCTCTCTATGTCTCTAAACAAATAAATCCCAATATATCTCCCTCTTTATCACTCTCTAAACCCCTAACCTGGACTCTCTCTCTCTCTCTCAAAACCCCTAACCACAAATATTTCTTCCCCTCTCTCCTTTTCTCTCTCTCTAAACCCCTAACTATAAATCTTACACTCTCTCTAAATCAATAAGCCCCTCCCTCTTTGTCTCTCTCCCTCCCTCTCTCCCCTTATTAACCCATAACCTCAAATTTCTCTTTAAACCCTTAACCCTCATTCTCTCTCTATCCATCTAAGCCCCTAACCACCAATCTCTTTATCTCTCTCTTTTTTCCTCTCTCCCTCTAAATCCCTACCCCAAATATATCTCTATATTTCTCATTCTAAACCAATAACCTCCAACCTCTATCTCTTTCTCTTATTTTATTTCTCTTATCTCTTACTTTATTTCTACTTCTCTCTAAACGCCTAAAACCAAACTCTCTCTCTCTCTCTCTCTAAAACCATATCCCCAATTTCTCTCTCTCTCTCTAAAACCATGTCCCCCAATTTATCTCTCTCTCTAAAACCATATCCCCCAATCTCTCTCTCTCTAACTATACCCCTCACTACCAATCTCTCTCTCTCTCTCTCTCTCTCTCTCTCTCTCTCTCTCTCTCTATAAACACTTAACCCCTAATCCTCCACCCTCTCACATTCTAATTCCTAATACCTAGTTTCACTCTCTCTCTCTCAATTCCTAATTTTTAACATCTCTCTCTCACTCTAAGCCCCTAACCCCCAATATATATATATATCTCTAAGTAACACTAAACCCCAATATCTCTCTCTCTCTATAAAAAACCCTAACCACCAATCTCTCTCTCTTTCTTTCTCTAACCCCAATCTCTCTCTCTCTATATATCTAAAGCCCAATATCTCTATCTCTCTCTAAACCCCTAACCCACAATCTCTCTCTCTTCCCCTCTTTCTAAATGCCTTTATAAAACCCTAAATATCTCTCTCTATCTCTAACCCTAATATCCCTCTCTCTCTATCTATCTATCTTTACAAACCCATAATAAACCCTAACCTCTCTCTCTTCACATCTCTCTAAATGCCTTTCTAGACCCCTAATCTTCAATATTTCTCATTCTCTAACCCTAATATCTCTATCTCTATGTCTCTACCTATCTATCATTTTAAACCCATAACCATGAACTCTTCTCTCCTTCTCTCTCTGAACACCCAACCCCAATCTCTCTCTCTCTCTCTCTCTCTCTCTCTCTCTCTCTCTCTCTCTCTCTCTCTCTAAACCCATAACCCCGAATATCTCTCTCTAAGCCACTAACCCCAATATTTATCTATATCTTTGTCTCTCTCTAAACCCTTAACCCCCCATCTCACTCTTCCTCTGTATCACTATGTATCTAAACCATTGAGCCCAAATCTCTCTCTCTCTCTCTCTCTCCAAAATCATAGCCCCTAGCCACTAATATCTCTCTCTCTAAATACATAACCTGTAGTCGCTTTGTTTCTATTTATGTCTCTCGCAACCCCTAAATACCAATCACTCTCTAAACGCTTCACCCCAATCTCTCTCTCTAAACCTCTAACTCCCTATCTCTCTCATTATCTCTTTAATTCTCTCTAAATCAATAACTCTATCTATCTATCTAAAAACCTAACTCCCAATCTCTCTCTCTCTCTCTCTCTTTGTTTTTCTCTCTCTCTAATCCACTATCCCTTAACCCATAATACCTATTTACTTCTCTAAAACCCTAACAATAAATATCTATCTCTTTGTTTCTCAACAATTAATTACCTATTTATCTCTCTCTCTCTCTCCCTCTACCTCTCTCTCTCTCTCT
The DNA here is from genome assembly GCA_001517045.1 of Pseudotsuga menziesii. Lineage (NCBI taxonomy): Eukaryota > Viridiplantae > Streptophyta > Pinopsida > Pinales > Pinaceae > Pseudotsuga > Pseudotsuga menziesii. The sequence goes on along the minus strand of LPNX010271837.1, from coordinate 88,448 downwards.
CTCTCTCTCTCTCTCTCTCTCTCTCTCTCTCTCTCTCTCTCTCTCTCTCTCTTTAAACCCCTATTTCTTCCTATCTATCTAAACCCTAACACCAAATATCTCTCTCTCTAAATCCCTTTCCCCTAGCATCTCTTTTTCTTTCTCTCTCTAAACCCATAACCTCCAATCTCTTCCCTGTTCTCTCTCTCTAAACCCCCAACCCTCATTTTCTCTCTTTATATTTCTCCCTCTATCAAAATCCCTAACCCCTAATATCTCTCTCTATCTCACTACTAATAACTTCCAATCTCTCTCTCTCTCTCTCTCTCTCTCTCTCCCTAAACCCATAACCCCCATTATCTCTCTCTATATATCTCTAAAAAAATAAATCCCAATTTCTCTCCCTCTTTCTCACTCTCTAACACATAACTTGATATCTCTCTCTTTCTCTATCTCCATCTCTCTCAAAACCACATCCACCAATCTCTCTTTCACTCTCTCTCTCTCTCACTAAACCCCTAACCATAAATATAACTCTCTCTCTAAATCCATAACCCCCTCCCTACCTGTCTCTCTCCCTCCCTCTCTCTCTTTCTTAACCCCTAACCTTGAATCTCTATTTAAAACCTTAACACTCATTCAATCTCTCTCTATATATAATCCCCTAACCACCATTTTTGTTATCTCTCTTTCTTCCCCTATTCCTCTAAATCCCTAACTCCAATTATCTCTCTATATTTGTCTCTCTAAACCTATAAACTCCAGCCCCTATCTCTCTCTCTCAACCCATATCCCTCAATCTCTTATTTTATTTATGCTTCTCTTTAAACAACTAACCCCCAAAATCTCTCCCTCTCTCTTTCTTTCTCTCGTCCTCTTTATACCCATAAACTCTAATCTCCCTCTCTCTCTCTTTCTCTAAATACCTAACCCTATATCGTTCTATTTCTCTCTCTCTAAAGCGCTACCACCCAATCTCTCTCTCTCTAAAACCAAACCCCCCAATCTCTCTCTCTCTCTCTCTATCTAACTATACCCCTAACTTGAAATCTCTCTCTCTCTCTCTCTCTCTCTCGCTCTCTCTCTCTCTAATCCCCTAACCCACAATATCCCTCTCTTCCCCTCTCTCTAAATGCCTACATAAACCTATACTCTCCAATCTCTCTCTCTCTCTCTAATCCTAATCTCTTTCCCTCTCTCTATCTTTTTAAACCACTAACCTCCAATTTCCCTATCTCTCTCTCTCTCTAAACACCTAACCCCCAATCTCTCTCTCTCAATCTCTTTACCCCTAACCTTGAATATCTCTATCCCTAAAACACTATCCCCAATATTTCTCTATATATTTCTCTCTCTCTCTAAACCCTGAGCCCCAATCTCTCTCTCTCTATCTCTCAACCAAATAAATAAGCCCTAGAAGCTAGTCTATCTCTCTCTAAATACTTAACCCACAATCTTTCTTTCTATTTATGTCTCTCTCTCTAAACCCCTAAACAACAATCCCTCTCTCTAAACTCTTAACCCCAATCTGTCTCTCTCTCTAAATACATAGCTCCCAATCTCTCTCTCTCTCTCTCTCTCTCTCTCTCTCTCTCTAAATCCCTAACCCCCAATCTCTCTCTTTGTCTCTCTCTTTGTAAACCACTAGCCCCAATATATATCTCTATGTCTCTAAAAAAATAAATCCCAATCTCTCTCCCTATTTTTCACTCTCTAAACCCCTAACACGATCTCTTTCTCTCTCTCTAAACCCTTAACCACCAATATCTCTTCCCCTATCAATCTAACCATAAATATTTCTCTCTCTCTAAATCCTTAACCCCCTCCCTCTCTGTCTCTCTCCCTCCATATATCTATCCTTATTAACCCTTATAAACACCTAACCCCCAATATATTTCTCTGTCTCTAAAAAAATAAATATGAATATCTCTCCCTCTTTCTCACTCTCTAAACCCCTAACCTAATCTCTCTCTCTCTCTCTCTCTCTCTCTCTCTCAAAACCCCTAACCAACAATCTATATTCCCCTCTCTCTCCTTGTCTCTCTCTCTCTCTAAACCCTTAACCATAAATCTTACTCTCTCTCTAAATCCCTAACCCCATCCCTCTATGTCTCTCTCCGTCCCACACACTCCTTATTAACCCCTAACCTCAAATATCTCTTTAAACCCCTAACACTCATTCTCTCTCTATCTATCTAAGACTCTAACCATCAATCTATTTATCTCTCTATTTTTTCCTCTCTCCCTCTAAATCCTTACCCACAATATATCTCTATATTTCTCTTTCTAAACCAAGAATCTGCAACCTCTATCTCTCTCTCAACCCCTATCGCTCAATATCTCTCAGTTTATTTCTACTTCTCTCTAAACGCCTAAACCCAAAATCCCTCTCTCTCTCTCTCTAAAACCTTAAGCCTGAATATCTCTCTCTAAACCACTAACCCCCAATATTTCTCTATATCTTTATCTCTCTCTAAACCCTTAACCCTCCATCTCACCCTTCCTCTGTATTGCTATGTATCTAAATCCTTGGTTCCCAATCTCTCTCTCTCTCTAAACCCCTAAGAACCTCTCTCTCACTTTCTCGCTATCTCTCTCTCTCCAAACCCATAACCCGTAGTTGCTAATCTCTCTCTCTAAATACTTAACCCACAATCTCTTTCTTTCTATTTATGTCTCTCGCAACCCATAATCACTCTCTCTAAACCTCTAACCCCCTATCTCTCTCATTGTCTCTTTAACTCTCTCTAAATCAATAACTCTATCTATCTATATATCGATCTAAACCCCTAACTCCCAATCTTTGGCTCTCTCTCTCTTTGTTTTTCTCTCTCTCTAATCCACTATCCCTTAACCCACAATACCTATTTACTTCTCTAAACCCCTAATAATAAATATCTATCTCTTTGTTTCTCAACAATTAATTACCTATTCCTCTCTCTCTCTCTCTCTCTCTCTCTCTCTCTCTCTCTCTCTTTAAACCCCTATTTCTTCCTATCTATATAAACCCTAACACCAAATATCTCTCTCTCTAAACCCCTTGCCCCTAGTATCTCTCTATCTTTCTCTCTCTAAAACCAAAACCTCCTATCTATTTCTCGATCTCTCTCTCTGAACCCCAACCCTCATTTTCTCTCTTTCTATTTCTCCCTCTATCAAAATCCCTAACCCGTAATATCTCTCTCTATCTCACTACTCATAACTTCCAATCTCTCTCTCTCTCTCTCTAAATCCATAACCCCCATTATCTCTTTCTCTATGTCTCTAAAAAAATAAATCCCAATTTCTCTCCCTCTTTCTCACTCTCTAACCCATAACTTGATATCTCTCTCTTTCTCTATCTCTATCTCTCTCAAAACCACATCCACCAATCTCTCTTCCACTCTCTCTCTCTTAATCTAACTCTCTCTCTAAATCCCTAACCCCCTCCCTATCTGTCTCTCTCCCTCCCTCCCTCTCTTTCTTAACACCTAACCTCAAATCTCTATTTAAACCCTTAACACTCATTCAAT